>JAQPPZ010016986.1:0-601601 GCA_028583015.1 Wollemia nobilis
GATTATTTCGATATGTGTATATATAGTTTAAAGCACATATTAAATCGAAATATTTTATTTAACCATGTTTTCTTGTCAAAACCCCGAGACTAACTCGATTCTAATTTTTTTTTACATGCATATACATATATATATAAACCCCGTTCAAAAACTAAATCTTTAAAGAGAAGGATTCATTACTCATTACACCTATCTGTACTCCTTCACATATTCTTTCATGTAAGGGTATTAGGTGTCTCACCTTGTTAAGCTATCATTCTCATTGGTCAAATGAGTTAGTTTAACCCTTATTTCAATTATTCGAAAGAATCGTACTAATCTCTACTCTTCACACAAGTCCTTCTATGTAAGTGTACTTAGCACGAAGGGTGTTAATTATTGTTCACATTTATTGGAGCAGTAAACCTTAATTTTGAGCTCATTTTCAACTCATGGTGGTATCTAGTATTTTAAATACCTTTTAATATAATCTCATCAATAATTATATTTATCCAAACAATCTTTCCTTAAAATTTTGCTATCGAGGAAAGTATTGTAAATGTTCATTAGGATATTATATATATAAATACTCCTTTCTAAGCTAAGATGATTTACTACTCAGGGAGTAAAACAACACACTACTTAACTATTCATTAATTCCAACCATGGTTGCATAGGAGTATCCTTTTATTATGGATGTCATTCATATGACGTCCCAAGATGCTGGTAATAATGTACTAACTGAGACTAAGGATTAACTAACATATCCCAACAAGCTTTAGTTCTTTCTTAACTAGTGCATGAAACTAAACATCCATGTACACAACTATCATAGACTCAATCATTTGGCCAGTGATACAAGAATGGATATAATTTCATTCATTTACTACTTCAAGTAATACAATGTAATTTTCATCATTCTACAAATTGACGTCATAGGCTCATGATATAAAATTACAATCGATTTTGATTACACTAGATTCATTGAAAATACAACTTACTCATAATATTATCTCTACCAGGGTTAGAGTACCACTTCATAGCTCAGATTATATTATTATATCAACCTAAGAATGATATCTTTTATCTTCAAAACTGGTTGGGCATTCTTCTAGTTAGTCCACTATTCACCACAATAGGCCTTTACCTCTCTAACTTAGAAGTCATGCATTCATATTGATTATAAGTAGGTAGTACTTCTTTCGATAATTGTTCCCTCGTATCTAGCCAACGAGAAGCCATTATTTCTTCTTCTTAGCAACTTTACCAACCACCGAGTAAGATTGCCTTCTAATGGGGATGAAAGATGATTCATTTAAAAATGAGTAACTTATTTTTCCAAGTGGTATATTTTCAACCATCCCATTTTATTATTCATTCAATGGGAATTATTAATAGTCCTCCAAATTATTTTATTTTATTTGAAAAGAAGAGTTTTTAATAGTCTCCAACAGGAGAGGATTATGATCTGAGCCCACTCTAGACAAGATGCAAAGCATCGCATTCCCAAATAAATTGAGAATTCCATATGAAACTAGCGCTCTGTCCAGTCAGCTCAGAATCAAACCATTACTCGACCTATTGTCACTCCATGTAAAATGCCCGACTTTCAAATCTACATATTGTAATTTTATGGAAGATATGAAATCCACCAGGTCAGCAAGATTGCGCTCTTCAGGGCCACTTCGACCTCTTCTCTCCGAAGGATATAGAGGGGAGTTAAAATCTCCAATCGCTAACCAATATTTATGAATGAAGGTTTAGCACATTTATAGCAATAACTACCAAAAATATCTCCTTTCATAAGTGGTATTTGGAGCGTAGATATTGGAGACCACCCAACGCCTTTGGGTTTCATTGCACTAGAAAAGAATATTTATCACTCTACGTGAAGCAAAGATTACATGCCCATAAAATTTATGTGAATTCTAGAAAAAAATAAGTCCACCCACTGTTCCCACAGCTTCACTGGCCATGAAACCCGAGTCCTTCCATACTGCCCTTTGGATCGATCTTCATGACTCGACCTCAAGCTTTGATTCTTGAATGCATAACAGATGAGGAGCCAATTATCTTCTCAAGGATGCCAATAAGTGCTTCTTAGAGGAGCTATTAAGCCCTCTTATGTTCCATGAGTATATTTTCATGGGAAGGAGGAACTCACTTTATCTCCACCACCTATCGACGAGCTCAAAAAACCATCCAAGCTCAATCATTTTTTGCCTTCACCAATTTTCATAACTAGTCTAGATTGACCTCCATTGGCCATAGAATCATTGGCCTTTCTTTTCCTGCTTACTTTAGACACAGGCCTTCCAGGTTTACAGGCCTTGCCCAAATCCATCAAACGTCTTCTATGACTGCGGGTTTTAGGGCCAAGAGAGCTTTTCTCCATTACCACCAGCTGAGAAGATGAAGAAGCAGGAGCCACATCCATCACTAAAGCTTTGTTTCTTACCACAGAGGGGAACAACCATCCACACAATTGGCCACACTAGGAGAGAAGGACAGACAACGAGCCACCGAGGATTATGGGCATTCCCTTAATTATTAAATGTTAATTAGATGTTAGATTATTTATGAATTATTGGTTGGTTATTGGTAAGAATGGGTTTGTGTAAAAGGTTATATAAAAGTAAGATTTTTATTTACATATAAAATGTTATTAATAATTTAAATTATTTTTAATAAAATATCTTTGGAATATGAGTTGATTTTTTTAAGTAAATGTTTTGATAGAATATAAATTGGTCATATCCCTCTTAACAATATTTTAACTTTTCAATATTTAAAACCATTTATGAAAGGTTTAAGTGACCTAACTTTCTTAATAAAAGTTTTAAATTAGGTGAAAGAGTGAATAGTATGATTGGCCTTATATTTTTTTACAATATTTTTCAATTATTTAAATTAATATTAGCCCTATCTTAAATTTTTTTATTAGATTAAAAGTGTTAATATTTTTTAAGATTAGTTGACAATATGAAATATATATTGATAAAATGTAAGTCTAACTATATCTCATACAAAAGTATCTTTAAAGTAAATTTTCTTAATAATAGTTTTAAATTAGAGGAATGAATGAATGGTATGATTGACCTTACCTTCCTTATGATATTTTTAAATTATTTAAATTAATATAATGACTACCTTAAATAAGTTTATTAGATTGAAAGTATTAGTTTTTTTAATATTAGGTGACAATATGAAATGTCTAATGATAATGCAAATATCAAACATCAACATGATAGGAAAACATATTAAACAAGTTTATTAAATTGAAAGTGTTAATTTTTTTAAATATTAGGTGAATGACAATTTTAATATCAAGATAACTCTCATGATGTTATTTTAACTATATATAGTAAAAAAAACATCTTTAAAGTGAATTTGTTAGAAAATATGGATGAGTGTTTTAAAACATAGCCTTAAAAGTTATTTATGTTAATATTTTATCTTCTTGTTTATCTTTTATATTTTTATTTCAATGTTTTTGTTTCTGTTTGACTTATATAAAATATTTTCTTTGATATATTCTTAGAAAATATACATAATTATTATATCTAATAAAACTAATATTGCATTCAAAATCTTGAGAATGAAACATAATAGGTACTTACCTTCTTATGATATTTGTTTAAATTTATTAAAAATTAAGAAGCAAGAATATTGTAAATAAATCTGTGGAATATATGGCTCATAAATATGTTTCAATATATGTAATATAACAAAGTGTTGAATATTTTATTTTTCTATTTATTCAATATTATAGGAATGATGACTTTGATTACTGCGGTAATTAGTTTCTTTATATTTGATTAGAATGTAGGGATTTTTTTTTCTCTTCTCTACCTTAATGTGTTTCTTTATTGAATGAAAATAGTGAATTGTATAACATGGTGTATTGTCGCCCTTATTCCCATGGTGCATTGGATCTACAATATTTTACTTCAAGAATAAGGAAATTTCTAAGCCCAACCCAATGTTTCATGGATTCAGTTTTAAAACAAACATATTTTCCATAATTTTTTTGTATGATTATATAAAATTAATTATGCACTATTATAGCTATAATAAAATCAAATGTAATACAATAAATAAGCTTATTTATTCGTTAAGATCTTGGTAAATGGTAGACACTTATTAGCCAAGTGGTAGAGAACCTCTTAATGTCTTGGATTTTGTGCTAGACTTCAAAGTTGGGTAAAAGTTTAAGGGGGTGGCATATCCACAACAACCAATATTTTAGTAGGATTAAATTTGATACCTCATTGTCGTATAATTAATCCCAATAGTTTTTACCTCAAAGATACTATTTTTAGGATTAATGTATACTTTTTACTCCTTGAGTTGCTAACAAAATATGTCTTATGTCATAAATATGGTCTTCGAGACTAGCCAAGAACATCATTAATGTAGTCTTCCTTGATATCATGCATTATTTCATGGAAGATGTATATCATGGCTCATTGGTAGGTAGATACTACATTTTTTAGCCCAATGGATATGACTTAGTAGTAGAAGGTTCCTCATGAGATGGTGAAATATGTTTTATATTAATTCTTAGGGGATATCTTAATATGGTTATACCTCAAGAATTCGTCCATATCCGCATACAAAATCAATACTATTATTCCCCTTTCAAGAGTGAATTACTCATTGACAGGTGAAGCAAAACAAGTGTGCATATATGTTAAGGCAAATATGATTTTTATTTTATAATGGTATCATAAATTATTTTAGAATACTCATAGGCAATATAGAGATATAATTAGAAATGTGTATTTGGAGGTATATCATTTTTCTTAAAATACCCTTAAATTATTTCTTAATTAGAGATGTGATATTTGGAGGTGTATCATTTTGCTTAAAATACCCTTAAATTATTGCTTTTACTGGGAGTAATAATGTCTTACTAATGCAGGAGCATCTAGTAGCACCTGATGCAGAAGCATCCAGTGGCAGGAGGGCCACTTCTGAAAAGTTGGCTAAGGAGGAAAGACGTCACGATTTCGCGACATGTCGTGAAATCGCGACAGAAGAAGAAGAAGAAGGCAAGGAGAAAAATATGTCGTGATATCACGATAGAAAAAGTGTCGCGATATCGCGACACAAAGAATAGAGAGGAACCAGCGAAGAAAACTATCGCGATATCACGACAAAAAATGTGTCGCGATATTGTGACACAAGCGGAGAACGAAGCCAGCGGGGAGAAGCTGTCGCGACACAAGTGGAACAGAGAAGTCAACAAGGAGAGGCTGTCGCGATATTGCGACATAAAATGTGTTGCGATATCGTGGTACAAGGGAAGTAAAGAAGTGAGCAAGGAGAAGTTATCACGATATCGCGATAGAAAATGTGTCGCGATATCACGACTGAAAGCACGAGATTTCGAGCGAAGGAAACACTAATTATGCAATATAAGATGAAATGTAACGCTTTAATCCTATGCACAAAACAAAGAAAGGAGACAATTTGGAAAGGAAAGAAAAGATGTAAAGAAATCACAGCCCTCTTTATTCAAATATCTTATCCTCGGTTACATAGACGTCTCCTCCCTTTTTGGGGGCTAGGAGCGTTAAATTTGTCTTTGTTACAATGTGTGACTTAGTCTTCCTCTTTTCGCGTGCCCACGATTGCAATGGGCGGGCCAAGATGATGCCGCCGCTGATGTCGATGAGTTCTTCACCTCCGCTGCTTCTCCTGCGAACAAAGAAACAACCAAGATGTCAGTAGCACCTGCTGCAAATGAAAAGTGTTTGTTCTTTAAAATTAACGAAATATGCATGCAAACATTTATCTAAAACAGTAACAAAATGATTCCAAATGGCTTGAAAACTTGACAGAAGATAGAAAATGTTACCAGAAGGCCATTGCCACTGAGACAGCTGGCCAATCTGCCTTCAACTGGAATTCGTCCCTGGGCGGGACGAATTCTGACTGCAATTCGTCCCTGGGTGGGACGAATTCTTCTGTGTTGAAGAAACCGACCTGCTGCTGCTCCAATGTCGACTCCCGAGACCTCCAAAACGCCTGCAAAAAAAGGGGGTTATGTAATTGGGGCCATTTTGGGACGACCCAGATGGTCGGATTCTCCCAATTTGGCCTCTACCCTCGGGAATTTGATCTCGCCACCTGCAAGTCAGTGAAACAACAAAGCGACACAAAACATACTAGAATCTGACCAAAAGTTACGAAATTGCAGCTATGAGTTAACCAAACCTAATAACACAAAATGCAACCTGAAAAAGTAATCTAGAATGCTCTAAAACTTAAAAAGGACTTGGGAAGTGCGGGGGTGCCCAAGTGGGCCTCCCACCGTTGGCACTTGATTTTGGAGCCAATCCACTAGGGATGGGCCCAAAACCTCTTAGGATTGGGGGGTCGGCGAATTGGTTGGTTCAGGTGTCCATGTGTTGGATTTGGGTCAGGTTCAAGCTTCCAAAAGCCACCCAACAACCTCCCTTGCAAAAGAGATTGGTGGATGTGGGAAGGTGAACCAAAAGGGATGCAAGTGGGTCTTCAACTCGATAGCACTTCGTTGCTTGAAAACTCCTTCAACCTGTATATTTTGGGTGAGAAAAGTCCCACCTTTTATAGACCCATGGGGTCTCTTTTGGGAGGGAAGCACAAATGCCATGTGTTGGTCATAGGCGCCATGTGGCAGTCTTGTCTTCCCATGAGGGAGGGGAGTCCTCCATTGACTTGGGCTTTCATAAATGCCCTTGTGACGGTCCTCTAACGGCCTATCTGTCCACCCACACACGCGTGCGAGGCGGGAGTCATCAAGCGGCCGTCTCCGGGCTGCCACTTGGCCTCATTTGTCTTTTTGCCCGTTAAACTTGGAATTCGTCTCACCCAGGGACGATTTCAGAAATCGTCCCTGGGTGGGACGAATTCCAGTTTGAATTCGTCCCTGGGTGAGACGATTACTGGGCAAAGTGTCCAAGTGTGCCAAATTGCTTCTTGACCTTACAAAATTGCTATGAAAGTGGTTAAGACCACTGTTTGACCTCTGAGGGCTGCCCAGGGGGCTGTGTTTGTCAAAGCGATCAGTGTTTGCAGTCACATAATCGGATTGGTGCTGTTTTGGTGTCTACGAGATGCCCCTTTTTGGGAAGCGCTGCGGGTGACGCAGTGTTGAGCAAAAATAGATAACCAAAGCACTAATGATTAGGGTTTCTTGGTAACCTAACCAACTTTTGATGCCCCAAGTATGGAAAGGGCATGCATTCTTGAATCCTTGCTTCGACGAGCTAAGGAATTTGATTTCAAGTATTAACCTGTTTTGGTGAGGTGTGACTTGAACTTAGACATTGATCGAGTCATGAACAGGCAAAGGGCGTTTTTATCCTCGGGGGGAACCTTGTGTTCATGATTCACGAAATGCCAAGTGTTTGATTGATTTGATTGTTGCTTGTTTATCGCCCCAAGCGGGAGCGTGATTGTCTTTGTCAATGATTCTTTGAATGCATGTCGTTTTCCTTAATTGGGTGTGTGATTGTTGGTTGGTGACTAAGTGTGACTACCCCCTCAAGCGACGAATCGATGAGGGAATGACCTTCGTGAGAGAAGCGACGAGTCGCTTGACCCAAGATGACTTGTGCAGGGGTGCCTTTAGAGGGTTTACCGTTAAGCGTGTGCAATTTTTCCAACATTTGGACCTATTTTTGGTGGGTGTTAACCCTTTTGGTGATGCCGTAATGAGGTGAAATCATCGAAAATCTAACTTCCCGTGGAGCGGTCCGGCTATTGTAGCCTTCTTGGGGAAGTAGGAGAGCGATAATTTGAACCTCGACATCGATTTTCTTTGCCAAGAGGTTAAGTGCAAGAGCACTTGTGTCCGGCAATGCTTATTGCTTTTTGTTTTGTGTTGCATTTTTTTGTTGTTTTTGTTGTTTTTGTGACACCATTTGGGGATGAAATTGTCGAAAATCCGTCTTCCCGTGGAGCGGTCCGGCTATGGTAGCCTTCTTAGGGAGTAGGATAGTGACAATGTAAACCCCGACATCATTTTGCTATGCCAAGAGGTTAAGTGCAAGAGCACTTGTGTCTGGCAATGTTTATTGCTATGTGTTTGTGTTGCATTTTTTTGTTGTTTTTGAATTGGTTTTGACCCTTTTGTGATGCCATTTGGGGATGAAATTGTCAAAAATCCGTCTTCCCGTGGAGCGGTCCGGCTATGGTAGCCTTCTTAGGGAGTAGGATAGTGACAATGTAAACCACGACATCAGTTTTTCTATGCCAAGAGGTTAAGTGCAAGAGCACTTGTGTCCGGAAATGTTTATTGCTATTTTTTTGTGTTGCATTTTTTTGTTGTTTTTGATTTTTTTGTGACGCCATTTGGGATTAAAATTGGCAAAAATCCGACCTCCCGTGGAGCGGTCCGGCTATGGTAGCCTTCTTAGGGAGTAGGATAGTGACAATGTAAACCCCGACATCAATTTTGCTATGCCAAGAGGTTAAGTGCAAGAGCACTTGTGTCTGGCAATGTTTATTGCTTTTGTTTTTGTGTTGCATTTTTTGTTGTTTTTGTTGTTTTGATTTTCTTGTTGTTTTTGAGTGGGCTTTGACCCATTTGTGACGTCATTTGGGGATGAAATTGTCGAAAATCCGTCTTCCCGTGGAGCGGTCCGGCTATGGTAGCCTTCTTAGGGAGTAGGATAGTGACAATGTAGACCCCGACATCAATTTTTCTATGCCAAGAGGTTAAGTGCAAGAGCACTTGTGTCTGGCAATGTTTATTGCTTTTTGTTTTTGTGTTGCATTTATTTGTTGTTTTTGTTGTTTTGATTTTCTTTGATCTTATGCATGATGGTTGATGAATATGGATGTATGCATGTTGATTTATTTTGATGGATGCATATGCTATGATGAATGCAAATGTTTTTGATTTATATGTGATATGCAGATATGAAATGGATGAATGGGATTTGTGATGTTTGGCTATGGCACCATAGACTATTTAGGATTCTGTTTATTTTGTTTTTAGGCGATTGTTGTGATGCATGACTTTGTATGTATACATGTGGTTTTTCTTTTTTGTATTTTTTGATGGTATTGTAAGGATGAAAAGTAGCGCGGTTGGTTTAGAAATGTAGCTAAGGTTTTTTGAGACTCAGACGGTTTTAACTCACTAGCCATGATTGTACTTTATCTTACAAGACTTTTGAACAAGGTATGAATCGGACTTGTTTTTGACCAAGTTATTTCACATCCCTGTGTGTGCAATTGAGTTCATTTATGTGGTATTTGTCAGGATACCGCCAGTGCCAGATGGGCTTTCAACCGAACCTGTACTGAGGATCACCTAATTAGCTCCACTAACTCCTTTGTTGTATTCAATTAGATTAATCTGCGGTGTTATCCAGGATGCCATAAGCTAGCTCATCCACATGCAAACATTGATCTGTACGCAAGTTAATGTGATAGATATATCGTCATGCGAGAGGTTTACCATCAGTTACCGATAGGCTATCAACCAAATCGGTACTGAGGCTTGCCTTATGACCTATAGAATGCTGAGAGTTCCAGGGATTCAAGGTCAACTCCCTTCTTTTCTTCAATTGTATTGGGATACTTGCTCATTTGTAGTGATAAGATCACTATTTATTTTGATTTGTTTTTCTTTTGAGCAAGGGATTGGGGATATGGAGTGACGAAAATCACTATTGTTTGTGCCTTTTGATGTGTGCACTGTAGGATGTCAAATTTTGGAGTTTTGACATTTTGCAAATTTTTTGATGTTTTGCAACTATTGAGAACTTTAGGGATTCTTAGGGAATTGGGTAGGGAGGATGCTTGTCCTTTTTCCAACTCTCGGCATTCTTGGGGTCATTCGCACGGGGGGATGAGCAAGATAACCGTTTCGCTTATGGTGACCTGGATTACTATGCAGGTTTCATCTTTCGTTCACACAACTTGGGAATTGTTTTATGTGTTTTAATTTGTGTTGGGATGTTACGTAACAAGGTGTATTTCAAGTATGACTCTACCTTCGTAAAATCTGTTCGACTTGATACATTACATGGCTAAAGAGGAAAATGATGACTGAATCACTGAAATTCTTGGTACATTTACAGACCACTGACTGTAGTGTGGTAAAAGCGATGTATGGTGTTTTTGTTGTTTTTGTAAAATGAGACAGTGTGGAACAAGATGGACTAGCAGAGCAATTACAGCCTATGGTGCCTTTGACCTGTACGACCACAAATATGCAATGTATGGATGCAATGCTTAATGCAGCTATGTATTTTTGTTTTTTGATGGATTTTTGTTATTTTTGAGTTTTTTTTTTTTTGACCAAGTGATTGCGATAATCCTTGGAGCTTTTTGATGACCAAGAGATTGCGATAATCCTTGGAGCTTTTGGATTGACCAAGAGATTGCGATAATCCTTGGAGCTTTTTAGATTTTGACCAAGTGATTGCGATAATCCTTGGAGCTTTTTGGTTTGACCAAGTGATTGCGATAATCCTTGGAGCTTTTTGGTTTGACCAAGAGATTGCGATAATCCTTGGAGCTTTTGGGTTGACCAAGGGATTGCGATAATCCTTGGAGCTTTTTGGATGTGACCAAGAGATTGCGATAATCCTTGGAGCTTTTTGGTTTGACCAAGAGATTGCGATAATCCTTGGAGCTTTTTGGATTGACCAAGAGATTGCGATAATCCTTGGAGCTTTTTGGGTTGACCAAGTGATTGCGATAATCCTTGGAGCTTTTTTGATTTGACCAAGAGATTGCGATAATCCTTGGAGCTTTTTGGGTTGACCAAGAGATTGCGATAATCCTTGGAGCTTTTTGGGTTTGACCAAGTGATTGCGATAATCCTTGGAGCTTTTTTGGGTGACCAAGTGATTGCGATAATCCTTGGAGCTTTTTGGGTGACCAAGAGATTGCGATAATCCTTAGAGCTTTTTGGGTGACCAAGGGATTGCGATAATCCTTGGAGCTTTTTGGGGTGACCAAGTGATTGCGATAATCCTTGGAGCTTTTTGGGTGACCAAGTGATTGCGATAATCCTTGGAGCTTTTTGGGTGACCAAGTGATTGCGATAATCCTTGGAGCTTTTTGGGTGACCAAGTGATTGCGATAATCCTTGGAGCATTTTGGTTTGGATTATGGTTCTTTAGGGGATAGAGGTACCCCCAACTTGATGGTCTTTGCACTTCGGATCCGGCTCTAGAGGTATGGGCATGAATGGATCGGCCCTATGCACGGAGATGAGGACAGGGTCCGCCCGCGGCATTGATGTTGCTATGATGTCTCTTGGTGGAAGTTGCTCTTTGTGTGCCCAAAGTGGCGGATGTAATGCTTGGTCCCACTGTGGTGGGTTAACGCGCCACTCATGCCCTAGTATTATGTTTATCTGTTGACATGCTTCCTCAATTTTTATGGGATGCCGATGGTTGTCTTATGTGATTGCTTGTGGGCTATGTCTGTTTCATCCTCACCTTCGGAAAATGTGTATAGCTCATCAGAATCTGGAGATTCTGAGACATGGAGGACTGCATCATCAGGTAGCCCTACGGTTAAAGGTTGATCCTCTTCGAAAGGAGCCTTATGTAAGTTGGGCCTTGGGAGCTCCAAAATCTTGGTCTCTACCAACTCTAAGTGCTCTAGTGCTTTGCATGTATCGGGAGATTTGAGCTCCTCCTCTTTGGTTGGTTCTTGTTGAGGAACTTGGGGCCTATGGAGGGGTGGCTAGATGGCACCCCCCATGCCTTGGTAGGGCTTTTCATCCCGCTCTTCTTCTTGCTCTAATTCCTTAGAGGCTTCTTGATGAATTTCTAAGGGTGGCTCATAAACTTGAGTGGGTTCTTGAGGAAGGCACCCATCATTGGTTATAGGAGCGGCCTCCCGCTCATGTCTAGGAGGCATCGGGGGTGGTGCTTCAGGAATCAAGAGAGTAGCCTCCCGCTCCTGTCTAGGAGGTGTTGGGGGTAGCGTTTGATGAGGTCGCGATGACCTGTCTTGCCCCCATGGGTTGTGCCCCTCAAAATGTTTTGTCTTATGCGTGTGAGGGGTTGGAGTCTTCTCCGATAGTTTATAGCGCAACTCATCCACTTCGCGTTGCATGCGCTCTCTATCCAAGCGGTGTCGATACTCCATCTCCTGATGACTTTGTTTAAGCTACGTAATTTGGGCTTTATGGGTGGTATGTCTGGCGACTATCGGGTCAATTCGGTCTACCCTATTTTGCTTAGGAGGCTCGAATGTTTCTCTTATGTGTTTGCCTCGATCTTGATGATCTAAAATTTCAATGGGTCGCTTCCCTCTGTCGATGTAGGCGGCATGTACTTGAGGCCGCACTGTTTGTTGTCCTCGAGGAATGCGATGATTTTCCTTGTACTCCCTTTCATGTTGGCTCTCCTGCATAGTGTGTTGGAACAACTCATCCTTACGGCATCGAAGGTGCTCTTTGTTAATATAGTACAGTTCCTCTAAATGTAGTCGCTCTAGTCGCTCTAGCTCAAGTTGCGTGAATTGCATTTGGCGTGCGACGTGCTTGACAGATTCTAAGATGGTTGGTCCTGTCGCCTCATGTCTAGAAGGCCTAGATGCCTCTCCTAGATATTTTCGATCGTAGTGATCCAAGATCTCTATAGGTGACCTCCCTTTGTTGGGGGTAGCGGCATTCCCTCGGGGCTTTGGCCTCAGTGAGTGGTCTTGATAGATAGCAGGTGCGGAGGCGTGTTGCTCCCGTGATGTGTATTGTTTTTGAGGAAGGTAAGGGTTTTCCTCATGCTCTCTTTCATAAGTGAGAAAGGGATGGATGGAGCTAGCTCGCCCTACCTGAAGAGCCTTGTGCTCTGGATTTGTCCTTGTAGTCCTGACAACTAGAGGGGGTGAAGGAGGGATAGTGTAATCATGTGGTTCCTCCCGTCGAACCCTATGTTGACCTAGCGCTTCATCGCGCGATGACCGCTCATAGCGAGCATCTAAGGGAGCTCTCCTATGACTGTACCCCTCATGGAAGGGTGTGTGCTGAGTGCTTTGCTGAACAGGAGTGCCCTTAGAAGAGGTGCCCCTATAGTCCCTTTCCTTTAAGGTGTGGAGGGGATTGCCTTGTGTGTTAGGTCGCCAAGGTGGTATGACCAAATCCTTGGGATTGTAATGGAGATGACTCGTTCTTCCTTGGATATTCCCCATATCATCCGCCCGTGATTGGGCTTGGCTATGGGTGAGCACCATGACGATGTCTCTCTAAAAACCCTAAAAATTGAAATGAGTCAGATGGGGCCCAAAATTGGTGTGTGCATCCCTCTTATAGTAGATAAGACAAAAATGAAGTTTCAAGTCCTAGCTCTAAATACATTAGGAGATATTGACATCCGAACAGCTCAAAAAGTGCATAAAATTGCGTGCCCAATTTTAAAACCTAATTTCGGGGCACTAGATGATGGAATTTGGCCTCGAAAACTGAATTTTCTGGGAAAATAGAATTCTAAGGAATTATATTTGTTTAAAATTATCCCACCTAACTCCCTGTAAAATTTCAAGTCAATCGGAGCTACGGTTGAGAAGTTATGGCCCCGACAAGATGCACTAAAATTTAGGGAAAAATATAAGATTTCCCATATTTTGTTGGATGGTCCTGCATCACTTATGGGCACATTTGGGGTGCTTTTGGGTTGACCAAAGGGTTCATGGACACCTTTGGGGCATTTTGGAGTGACCAAGCGATTACGGGAATCCTTGGAGCTTTTTGGAGAAAATGACAAAATGCGTAGATTTTTATCTTTTGTTTATGATGATTTTTCTTTTTGTCTACACTAAGCAGAAATGAACACACGCATACGCAAACCGTGATTATCTCTTTTAAGGATTAAATGGTGTGTCCTAAACTGTTTTAGTGCATTTTGATGTTTTGTTTTGTTTTTGTAGGTTTTGAAGATCGTTTAAATGCATTATGACGGCTCATATAACTCCCAAAACGGTCGCCCCTTCAATATACCAACCAGGCCGATATACCAACCTCTCTATATACCCGCCCTTACGAGAGGGAGACTATAGGTACGTGAGAGCGAGAAGGTACGTGGTACGTAGGCGGTACGGAAGGGGGATTGTCCTGTTAATGGCACCTACCATAGAAAACTTATCCTCGCGCGCATGGGAATCACCCCAGCGACACTCGGTCTGTCTTCGTCAGGATTTACGCCTAACAACAGTTGACAATCGGGAAATGGATGCAAAGCTAAGCCAAGGTGGTGATGAACCCACCGTTGGTCTTGCTCAAGGGCTGGGGTCTTACGACCGGCTCCTTGGTTTAAAATTGTTGCGTGGGGTGTGGGTATGTTTAACATTTTCCCTAAGCAATGCAGGGTAAAATGAAAACAATCAAAGAAACAGAAACAGAAACAAAAAAATTTAACAGAGATTATAAAAATCCCTACCTCTTCTCTGCCTGCTCCAGTTGCCTCTGAATTTCTGCTCTGAAAATCCGCGAGCGAGAATTCGTCCCTCGGGAGACGAATTGCGAAACAGAAATCGTCCCGCCAGAGACGAATTTGAATTCGTCCCAGGGTGAGACGAATTGCGATTAAGAATTCGTAACGATCGAGAGACGAATAGCGATATGCAACAAAAAAATGTACCTGTCAAGCACAAAACACAAAAATTCGATCAGTTTTTGTGATTTTAAAAAATAGGGAACAGGGTCCCACCGTGATCGCCACTGAAAGCACGAGATTTCGGGCGAAGGAAACACTAATTATGCAATGTAAGACGAAATGTAACGCTTTAATCCTATGCACAAAACAAAGAAAGGAGACAATTTGGAAAGGAAAGAAAAGATGTAAAGAAATCACAGCCCTCTTTATTCAAATATCTTATCCTCGGTTACATAGACGTCTCCTCCCTTTTTAGGGGCTAGGAGCGTTAAATTTGTCTTTGTTACAATGTGTGACTTAGTCTTCCTCTTTCCGCGTGCCCACGATTGCAATGGGCGGGCCAAGATGATGCCGTCGCTGATGTCGATGAGTTCTTCACCTCCGCTGCTTCTCCTGTGAACAAAGAAACAACCAAGATGTCAGTAGCATCTGCTGCAAATGAAAAGTGTTTGTTCTTCTAAAATCATCAAAATATGCATGCAAACATTTATCTAAAACAGTGAACAAAATGATTCTAAATGGCTTGAAAACTTGACAGAAGATAGAAAATGTTACCAGAAGGCCATTGCCACTGAGACAGTTGGCCAATCTACCTTCAACTGGAAATCGTCCCTGGGTGGGACGAATTTTGACTGCAATTCGTCCCTGGGTGGGACGAATTCTTCTGTGTTGAAGAAACTGACCTGTTGCTTGCTCCAATGTCGACTCCCGAGACCTCCAAAAGCACCTGCAAACAGAGGGGTTATGTAATTGGGGCCATTTTGGGACGACCCAGATGGTCGGATTCTCCCAATTTGGCCTCTACCCTCGGGAATTTGATCTCGCCACCTGCAAGTCAATGAAACAACAAAGCGACACAAAACATACTAGAATCTGACCAAAAGTTACAAAATTGCAGCTATGGGTTAACCAAACCTAATAACACAAAATGCAACCTAAAAAAGTAATCTAGAATGCTCTAAAACCTAAAGATGGGAAGTGCGGGGGTGCCCAAGTGGGCCTCCCACCGTTGGCACTTGATTTTGGAGCCAATCCACTAGGGATGGGCCCAAAACCTCTTAGGATTGGGGGGTCGGCGAATTGGTTGGTTCAGGTGTCCATGTGTTGGATTTGGGTCAGGTTCAAGCTTCCAAAAGCCACCCAACAACCTCCCTTGCAAAAGAGATTGGTGGATGTGGGAAGGTGAACCAAAAGGGATGCAAGTGGGTCTTCAACTCGGCAGCACTTCGTTGCTTGAAAACTCCTTCAACCTGTATATTTTGGGTGAGAAAAGTCCCACCTTTTATAGACCCATGGGGTCTCTTTTGGGAGGGAAGCACAAATGCCATGTGTTGGTCATAGGCGCCATGTGGCAGTCTTGTCTTCCCATGAGGGAGGGGAGTCCTCCATTGACTTGGGCTTTCATAAATGCCTCTTGTGACGGTCCTCTAACGGCCTATCTGTCCACCCACACACGCGTGCGAGGCGAGAGTCATCAAGCGACTGTCCCTGGGCTGCCACTTGGCCCCATTTGTCTTTTTGCCCGTTGAACCTGGAATTCACCCTACCCAGGGACGAATTCAGAATTCGTCCCTGGGTGGGACGAATTCCAATTTGAATTCGTCCCTGGGTGAGACGATTTGGAGCAGACAAAGTGTCCAAGTGTGCCAAATTGCTTCTTGACCTTACAAAATTGCTATGAAAGTGGTTAAGACCATCTGTTTGACCTCCGAGGGCTGCCACTGGGGGCTATGTGTGTCAAAGTGATCAGTGTTTGTAGTCACATAATCAGATTGGTGCTGTTTTGGTGTCTACAACGACACAAAATGGAGAAAGAAGCCAGTAGGGCCAACTGTCATGATATCGTGACAGGTTCCAAGTGGAGCAGAGAAGTCAGCAAGGAAAGGCTGTCGCGATATCATGATAGAAAATATGTCATGATATCGCGACACAAGGGAAGCAAAGAAGTGAGCGAGGAGAAGCTATCGCGATATCGTGACAGAAAATGTGTCGTGATATCGTGACACAAAATGGAGAAAGAAGCCAGTAGGGCCAACTATCGTGATATCATGACAGGTTCCATAGGAGAAGCAAGGGTGCCAAGGATGTCATGGTTTCACGACCTAAGGAAGAAAGAGAAAGCCGAAAGCTAAGATGTCATGATTTTGCAACCCGAAGGCAGGATGAAGAGTGGAAGAGGAAGATGTCACGATTTCGTGACATGTCACGATTTTGCGACAAGGAGAATAGAGAGGAGGCAAAAAGAGAAGATGTCATGATTTTGCGACATGTCATGATTTCACGATGTGAAGAAGAGAGAGAAGATGAAATGGGAAGATGTTGCGATTTTGCGACATGTCGCAAAATCGCAACCCAAAGGAGAGAAAGAAAGCAGGAAGGGAAGATGTCGCGAAATCGTGACATGTCGTAATTTTATGACCCAAAGTGGAGAAGAGGAACGAGGAAGAGAAATTTCACGATATCGCAACATGTTGCGATATACCGAAAAGGAAAAGGAAGGGCAGGATAAGGAAGATGTTGCGATATCACGACACATCACGATATCGCAACCCAAGGAGGAAAGAGAATGAGAGAAAGCAAAACTGTCATGATATCATGACAGACAGGAAGAGAAGAAGAAGAGCAAGAGGGAGAAGATGTCATGATATCATGACATACTGTATTTTTGGGGGCTGCGACAGAGTGACAGTGATAGCTCATGAAAGTCAGGCGACAGATGTAGAGGCTGTTACAGTGCAGTTGGAAGAAGAAGATGATAGAGGTCGGGCAACGGTTGCAGAGCAGGGACAACACATGGCACCAAGGTGTAGTAAAAGTGGGAGAATACCAAGAGGCACAAAAAATGAAAGTGACCAATTGAGGAATGGAGAAGAAGGGTCACGTAGAGTGATCTAACAGGAAGCGACGGTCAGACGACGGTGACAGGAGCCGTGCGAAGTGGAGCCATGGATCGGATATTATGCTCCAAATTTCATGAAAAGATATTTTAGAGGGTCAGGGCCTCTATAAAAACCTAGTCATTATAATAGGTTAAGGGATGGAGAATTGGAGATCGCACGTAGAGGTAGAGTGCAATTGAGAAAACTAAGCCGAGCGCTAGTTTCTGTAAAGCCTACGAGCTATTAATGTGAAGACATTCCATATTAATGAATAAAAATTTGGAATTCATGAGGGTGCGATTTTCTGTCCCCCATCAAGTGGTATCAGAGCTAGAAGATTCTGAGCGCATAAGCAGATCACCGACCATGAGGCAGTTTGCGCCAAGATCATGGGTTGAAGGATTCTGAGAGAAAAGAGGGTTTAGGATCCCTGAGTGTGTGAGCAGATCACCGAAAGAGAGGCAGCTACACCAGGATCTATTAGGGTTTGTGAGAAAAGTGAAAAAAAAAATGCCTCCACGAAGAAGCCATGGCGGTGAAAGAGATATGGTGCTGGAGGAAGACTTCAAGGTTTTGTAGAGGCAAGTGCAAGCCCTGCAAGAGGAGCTATGTAGAAGGCGTGAGGAAAAACAAAAAATAAGAGAAGATGGAGTGGGTCGAAAGTTGGAGCCATTGAAGGCTGCAGACGAGGAGGTGTGAAACAGTGCCAAAATCTGTTTGATAGAAGACAAATTTTTTTTTGGCTAGGAGACGAAGTTTAAACGGGTTGCAGATGAGGAGGTGTGCAGCAGTGCCAGAATCTGCCTGGTAGAAGGCAAAAATTTTTCTGGGCCAGAGACGAAATGTAAGCGGGCTGCAGACGAGGAAGTGTGCAGCAGTGGTAGAATCTGTCTAGAGGAAGACAAAAGTTATTTTGGCTAGGAGACGGGGTTTGAGCGGGCTGTAGAGGTAGGTGCACGTTTGGAGATGTTACCGAAGGCGATGACCGAACAACATAGAAGTGAAGGTCACTTCTCCACCAACCCGGGTGTCTGATGCAGGAGCATCCAGTAGCACCTGATGTAGAAGCATCCAGTGGTAGGAGGGCCACTTCTGAAAAGTTGGCTAAGGAGGAAAGACATCACGATTTTGTGACATGTCACGAAATCATGACATAAGAAGAAGAAGAAGGCAAAGAGAAAAATATGTCATGATATCACGATAGAAAAAGTGTCATGATATCGTGACACAAAGAAGAGAGAGGAACCAGCAAAGAAAACTATCGCGATATCGTGACAGAAAATGTGTCGCGATATCGCGACACAAGCAGAGAACGAAGCCAACGGGGAGAAGCTGTCACGATATCACGACATCAATGATGGGGGACAAAAAATTGCACCCTCATGAATTCTAAATTTTCATTCATTAATCTGGAATGTCTTCACATTAACAACCCATAGGATTTACAGAAACTAGCGCTCATCTTAGTTTTCTCAACTACACTCTACCTCTACGTGCGATCTCCAATCCTCCATCCCTTAACCTATTACAATGACTAGGTTTTTATAGAGGCCCCGACCCTTTGAAACATATTTTCACAAAATTCAGAGCACAATGTCTGATCCATGGCTCCACTCTGCATGACTCCTGTCACCACCATCTAACCGCCACTTCCTATCAGATCACTCTACGTGACCCTTCGTCTCCATTCCTCAACTGGTCGCTTTCATTTTCCATGCCTCTTGGTATTCTCCTACTTTTACTGCACCTTGGTGCCACGTGTTGTCCTTGCTCTGCAACTGTCGCCTGACCTCTGTCATCTTCTTCTTCTAGCTGCACTGTAACAGCCTCTTCATCTGTCGCCTGACTTTCATGAGCTGTCACTATCACTTTGTAGTGGCCCCCGAAAATACAGTATGTCATGATATCACGACATCTTCTCCCTCTTTGCTCTTTTTCTTCTCTTCCTGTCTATCGTGATATCATGACAGTTTTTCTTCCTCTCATTCTCTTTCCTCCTTGGGTCGCAATATCGCGACATGTTGCGATATCATGACATCTTCCTTATCCTGCCCTTCCTTTTCCTTTTCAGTTGCGATATCGCAACATGTCACGATATCGCGATATTTCTCTTCCTCGTTCCTCTTCTCCACTTCAGGTCATGAAATCATGACATGTCACGATTTCGTGACATCTTCCCTTCCTGCTTTCTTTCGCTCTTTCAAGTCACGATTTCATGACATGTCGCAAAATCATGACATTTTCCTGTTTTGTCTTCTCTCTCTTCTTCGCGTCATGAAATGTATCAAAGTAGGAGCATACAGTAGCACCCTCACAATATGTATGAGGGTGCTCTTATGATGCAGGAGCATCAAGTAGCACCTGATGCAAAAGCATCCAGTGGCAGGAGGGCCACTTCTAAAAAGTTGGCTAAGGAGGAAAGATGTCGCGATTTCGTGACATGTCGCAAAATCATGACAGAAGAAGAAGAAGAAGGCAAGGAGAAAAATATGTCACGATATTACAACAGAAAAAGTGTCGCGATATCACGACACAAAGAAGAGAGAGGAACCAGCGAAGAAAACTATCGCGATATCGTGACAGAAAATGTGTCGCAATATTACGACATAAGCGAAGAACAAAGCTAGTGGAGAGAAGTCGCGATATTGCGATAGCAAATGTGTCGTGATATCGCGACACAAGTGGAACAGAGAAGTCAGCAAGGAGAGGCTGTCGCGATATCACAACAGAAAATGTGTCGCGATATCGCGGCACAAGGGAAGCAAAGAAGTGAGCACGGAGAAGCTGTCACGATATCGCAACAGAAAATGTGTCACAATATTGTGACATAAAATAGAGAAAGAAGCCAGTAGGGCCAACTGTCATGATATCGCGACAGGTTCCAAGTAGAGCAGAGAAGTCAGCAAGGAGATGTTGTCACGATATCGCGTTAGAAAATGTATCGCAATATCGTGACACAAGGGAAGCAAAGAAGTGAGTGAGGTGAAGCTATCATGATATCATGATAGAAAATGTGTCACGATATCATGACACAAAATGGAGAAAGAAGCCAACAGGGCCAACTATCACGATATCATGACAGGTTCCATAGGAGAAGCAAGGGTGCCAAGGATGTCACGGTTTTGCGACCTGAGAAAGAAAGAGAAATCCAAAAGCTAAGATGTCACAATTTTGCGACCCGAAGGCAGGATGAAGAGCGGAAGAGGAAGATGTCACGATTTCGTGACATGTCACAATTTTGTGACAAGGAGAATAGAGAGGAGGCAGAAAGAGAAGATGTTGTGATTTCATGACACGAAGAAGAGAGAAGACGAAATGGGATGATGTCGTGATTTTGTGACATGTCACGAAATCGTGACCCAAAGAAGCGAAAGAAAGCAGGAAGGGAAGATGTCGCAAAATTGTGACATGTCACAATTTTGTGACCCAAAGTGGAGAAGAGGAACGAGGAAGAGAAATGTCGCAATATCATGACATGTTGCGATATCGCAACCGAAAAGGAAAAGGAAGGGCAGGATAAGGAAGATGTCACGATATCACGACACGTCGCGATATCGCGACCCGAGGAGGAAAGAGAATGAGAGGAAGAAAAACTATCACGATATCACGACAGACAGGAAGAGAAGAAGAAGAGCAAGAGGGAGAAGATGTCATGATATCGTGACATACTGTATTTTTGGGGGCCACGATAGAGTGACA
This sequence comes from Wollemia nobilis, assembly GCA_028583015.1. NCBI lineage: Eukaryota > Viridiplantae > Streptophyta > Pinopsida > Araucariales > Araucariaceae > Wollemia > Wollemia nobilis. The sequence goes on from JAQPPZ010016986.1 coordinate 21,170, forward strand.
GTGACAACTCATGAAAGTCAGACGACGGATGTAGAGGCTATTACAGTGCAGCTAGAAGAAGAAGATGACAGAGGTCAGGCGGTGGTTGCAGAGCAAGGACAACATGTGGCACCAAGGTGCAGTAAAAGTGGGAGAATACCAAGAGGCATAGAAAATTAAAGTGACCAATTAAGGAATGGAGACGAAGGGTCATGCAGAGTGATCTGATAGGAAGCAGCGATCAGACGGTGGTGACAGGAGCCTTGCGAAGTGGAGACATGGATCGGATATTGTGCTCCAAATTTTGTGAAAAGATGTTTCAGAGGGTCGATGCCTCTATAAAAACCCAATAATTATAATAGGTTAAGGAATGGAGGATTGGAGATCGCACATAGAGGTAGAGTGCAGTTGAGAAAACTAAGTCAAGTGCTAGTTTCTGTAAAGCCTACGGGCTGTTAATGTGAAGACATTCCAGATTAATGAATGAAAATTTGGAATTCGTGAGGGTGCAATTTTCCATCTCCCATCAAGTGGTATCAGAGCTAGAAGATTCTGAGCGCATAAGCAGATCGCCGACCATGAGGCAGTTTGCACCAGGATCGTGGGTTGAAGGATTTTGAGAGAAGAGAGGGTTTAGGATCCCTGAGCGTGTGAGCGGATCATCGAAAGAGAGGCAACTACACCAGGATCTGTTAGGGTTTGTGAGAAAAGTGAAAAAAAAAAATGCCTCCACGAAGAAGCCATGGCGGTGAAAGAGATATGGTGCCGGAGGAAGACTTCAAGGTTTTGCAGAGGCAAGTGCAAGCCCTGTAAGAGGAGCTGTGTAGAAGGCGTGAGGAAAAACAAAAAATAAGAGAATATGGAGTGGGTCAAAAGTTGGAGCCATTGAAGGTTGCAGACGAGGAGGTGTGCAACAGTGCCAGAATCCGTCCGGTAGAAGACAATTTTTTTTGGCCAGGAGACAAAGTTTAAACGGGTTGCAGACGAGGAGGTGTGCAGCAGTGCCAAAATCTTCCTGGTAGAAGGTAGAAATTTTTCTGGGTCAGAGACGAAATGTAAGCGGGCTATAGACGAGGAAGTGTGCAGCAGTGGTAGAATCTTTCTGGAGGAAGACATAAGTTATTTTGGCCAGGAGACGGGGTTTGAGCGGGCTGTAGAGGCAGGTGCATGTTTGGAGATGATACAAAATGTGGTGACCGAAAAACACAGAAGTGAAGGTCACTTCTCCACCAACCTCGGGTGTCTGATGCAGGAGCATCCAGTAGCACCTGATGCAGAAGCATCCAATGGTAGGAGGGCCACTTCTGAAAAGTTGGCTAAGGAGGAAAGACGTCGCAATTTTGTGACATGTCGTGAAATCGTGACAGAAGAAGAAGAAGAAGGCAAGGAGAAAAATATGTCATGATATCACGATAAAAAAGTGTCACGATATCATGACACAAAGAAGAGAGAGGAACCAACGAAGAAAACTATCGCGATATCGCGACAAAAAATGTGTCGCGATATCGTGACACAAGCAAAGAACGAAGCCAGCGAGGAGAAGCTGTCGCGATATCGCGACAGCAAATGTGTCACGATATCACGACATAAGTGGAATAGAGAAGTCAGCAAGGAAAGGCTATCATGATATCGTGACAAAAAATGTGCAGCGATATCGCGACACATTGGAAGCAAAGAAGTGAGCAAGGAGAAGCTATCATGATATCATGATAGAAAATGTGTCGTGATATCGCAACACAAAATGGAGAAAGAAGCCAGTAGGGCCAACTGTTGCGATATCACGACAGGTTCCAAGTGGAGCAGAGAAGTCAGCAAGGAGAGGCTGTCGTGATATCGTGATAGAAAATGTGTCGCGATATTGTGGCATAAGGGAAGCAAAGAAGTGAGGGAGGAGAAGCTATCGCGATATCATGATAGAAAATGTGTCACGATATTACGACACAAAATGGAGAAAGAAGCCAGCAGGGCCAACTGTTGCGATATCGCGATAGGTTCCATAGGAGAAGCAAGGGTGCCAAGGATGTCACGGTTTCATAACTTGAGGAAGAAAGAGAAAGCCGAAAGCTAAGATGTCACGATTTTGTGACCCGAAGGCAGGATGAAGAGCGAAAGAGGAAGATGTCATGATTTCGTGACATGTCACGATTTCACGACAAGGAGAATAGAGAGGACGCAAAAAGAGAAGATGTCACGATTTCGCAACATGTCATGATTTCGTGACGCGAAGAAGAGAGAGAAGACGAAATAGGAAGATGTCACGATTTCGTGACATGTCACGAAATTGTGACCCGAAGGAGCAAAAGAAAGCAGGAAGGGAAGATGTCACAAAATCGTGACATGTTGTGATTTTGTGACATGAAGTGGAGAAGAGGAACGAGGAAGAGAAATGTCATGATATCACGACATGTTGCGATATCACAACCGAAAAGGAAAAGGAAGGGCAGGATAAGGAAGATGTTGCGATATCACGACACGTCGCGATATCACGACCCAAGGAGGAAAGAGAATGAGAGGAAGAAAAACTGTCATGATATCACGACAGACAAGAAGAGAAGAAGAAGAGCAAGAGGGAGAAGATGTCACGATATCGTGACATACTGTATTTTTGGGGGCCGCGACAGAGTGACAGTGACAGCTCATGAAAGTCAGGCGGTGGATGCAGAGGCTATTACAGTGCAGCTGGAAGAAGAAGATGACAGAGGTCAGGTGACGGTTGTAGAGCAAGGACAACATGTGGCACCAAGGTGCAGTAAAAGCGGGAGAATACCAAGAGGCACGGAAAATGAAAGCGACCAGTTGAGGAATGGAGACAAAGGGTCGCGTAGAGTGATCTGACAGGAAGCGGCGGTAAAACGACGATGACAGGAGTCGTGTAGAGTGGAGCCATGGATCGGATATTGTGCTTCAAATTTCATGAAAAGATGTTTCAGAGGGTCAGGGCCTCTATAAAAACCTAGTCATTGTAATAGGTTAAGGGATGGAGGATTGGAGATTGCACATAGAGGTAGAGTGCAGTTGAGAAAACTAAGCCGAGCGCTAGTTTTTGTAAAGCCTACGGGCTGTTAATGTGAAGACATTCTAGATTAATGAATGAAAATTTGGAATTCGTGTGGGTGCGATTTTCCGTCCCCCATCACTTACCTAAGGTAACTCAAAAGAAAATTCCTTTTATAAATAGGATCTATGGACTCCATTGTAAAGATATTTTTGTCTTGAGATAACTAGAGCTACATTTTATGAGTCCAACATTATAATGGTTCTAATTTTACAAATTTTTTTTTTTTAAACTTTTTTCTTTTCAATTTTGGCCTTACTCTTGTAAGATGTTGGATCCACATCAATACTACAATCTTTTTTGCTCAATTTCAGACCTATTATCACTAGTGTGATGGCTGATTTTCTATTTTCCATTTAAAATATTTTAAAGATATCTATGGTATACTTGCCTTGTGAATTGAAGATACCATTTATTGATTAGGTAACTTGAATTCCTAGAAAATACTTCATTAAGCTCAAGTCTATCATTTCAAACTTGCCCTTTGTAGCACCACTAAATTGATCAAACAACATATTGTTATTATCAGTATAAATATGATCATCTACATGCAAGTAGGCTACTATAATGTTTCCTTCTTCATTGATCTTATTGTAAAGAGGGTGCTCATAGGAACACTTGATGAAGCCATTCTCTTGAAAGTATGATTTGAAATGACTATACCAAACCCTAGGTGTTTGCTTTAACCCATATAAGGATTTTTTAACCTATACATCTTACGTTCCTATCATTCTAGCTCATAACCTAGTGGCTGGTCTACACACACCTCTTCTTACAACACTCCATTTAGGAAAGCAAACTTGATATCTATTTTGTAAATCTTCCATCCTTTCTCGGTTACCAATGCTATAATCATCCTCACTATGATAGGTCTTGCTACATGTGCATAGACTTCATGATATTCAATGTATTGTTTTTGCTTATATCATTTTTCAACCAACCTTACCTTACATATTTTGACATCATCTTGGTTATTATAATTTGTTTTGTATAACCATTTCACTCCTATGATTTTCATTCCTACTAGAATTATGTTTTTTCTCTATGGCTTCTATTTCTCCATCCATAACATTCATCCATTTGTTATTCTTGATTGCTTCTTCAAATGAAATAGGACCACATTAAAATATAAAGTAAAATAAAAATTTTCTTCATATTCTATTTCATTTATTTTTATCTCATATATGTCTTGTAAGCTCCTTGTCTTTGTTGGTGTTCTCATGATGGATGACATATACCTCATTATTACAATTGGTGGTGAACATGATGATGAAGAAGGGTTGTTGCCTACATTGGTGCTATTGCTTGAAGTTGTGGGTTGATCTATGCTTTCTCCATTCAAGTCTTTTGACTCAATACTTATTATCCCTTGATGACCAATCTTGACATTCCAGTTCCAAGCTTATTTTTCCATAAGCTTCACATATTTGTATATAGTAAGCTTATTTACAATAGGGTTATACAATATATAGCTATTTGACTCTTCACTATACCCAATGAAGATGCATTTTTCTACCTTGTCATCCAACTTGCTTATCTTATCATCTAGAATATATGCAAATGCAATGCATCCAAAGACTCTTAAGTGAGAAACACTTGGCTTATTGTTGTTCCAAGCTTCTTGTAGGATAATATCCCTCACACTCTTTGTGGGACACATGTTTAGTAGATAAACTACACATATTGAAACTTTTACTCAGAATTCATTTGGAAAAGCTTTTTCCTTTAGCATACTCCTTTCCATCTCTATTATTATCCTATTATTTCTCTCTATAACACTATTATATTGTCGTATGTATCTGGTTATGAACTACTTATTGATTCCATGTGCTTTATAAAAATTATGAAACTCATTAAGATGTACTCACCTCCTCCACATATCCTAAGATTCTTCATATAATAATCACTCTGCTTTACAACCAAGGCTTTGAACTCCTAAAATTTACCAAATGCTTCCAAATTTTTCTTGAGGAAGAATACCTGACTAAAATCATCTATGAAAGTAAAAACAAAGTTTTTATTGGTAAATGAGCTAGTTTGTATAAGCCCACATATATTTGAATGCATCAGCTCCAATGGTTGTGAATATTTTCATGATTTTCCTATATCAAAGGCATCCCTATTAAGCTTGCCTATGAGGTATCCATTACATGCTTGATTGGGTTATTTTATAAGCCACAATCCCCTCACCATTTATTTTGTATACAAAAAATTTATACCATTAAAACTTAAGTAACTAAATCTAATATGCCACAACCATGTAGCATTCTTTGCAATAGCACTGAGTGAAAACAACATTTTACTTTGAATTCTTTAGAGAAATATATTATTCTTTGTCATTTTGATATTTGATATAAGTGTATTTTCTCTATCTCTAATGATGTAAGATCCCTTTTGATATAAAATGTATATGCACAAATATATGTAAAATAAAATATAATATTTTTAATATTAATTTAATCTTTGTAAATTATTGACTTTCTCAAATATTATGCATGACTGTATTTTTCAATATTATTCTAAATAATTTTTATTTCATATTTTGAACATATGTAATTATAAATAAAACCACTAAAACTATTACTATTTTCAAAATTACATTGCCTTAAGTTCATAATGAATTTAAATTTAAAAAACTACATTGAGGTTGGAAGCTTGTTAAACTCAAAGTATATTTAAATACATGTCATTTGTATTAATGTTAACACTAATTTGTCTTTACACAATAACTTTTATAGGTAGGAGATGGAAAACCAAACTTGTTTTCTTACTATAGATCATCTTTAAAAGTGTAGAATATAAAAATAACTTGGAATTATAACTTTATAATAACAATAATTTTAAAAAGCAATATGGAATAAGGAGTTTCATAATATAAACTAATATCCCAAATCCATTCATATATTGTACTAGTTTAAGAAAGTTTGAGGAGTGAAAGAGGCCTGATATTTAAGTTTCTTACTCTAGATTTTAGGAGAAATTCATAGAATTGAGAATTTTAATAAAATAAACATAGCTAGAAAGGAAGATATTTCTTTGAGGGAATTTTTAATATGGATTAACAATACCCTACTTATAGGAAATATTTTTTTTGCTAATCATGAACAAAATGAGGAATAGGTATATGATAATATTGATCTAGGAAGTAGATAAGTTACCAAAAGGATTCTAAGGATGAGATAATTGAGCATAAACAATAGAGTTAATATATAAATTTAATGGATACTAGCCAATTTTTTATAGCTTAAAAAATGGATCAAAAGGAAGTATAAATTAAGTTCACATTATTCAATGAATTTTCCTATGAAATGATATTTCTCATCATATTTTTTAGTTTAAAAGTTATAGATAGGTGATGGACCATGCTTTCTGGACTCCATACTAATCTATGAAAGTGTAGATTTTAAGAAAAGTTTATAAAAGTAATAAAAAACATGTAGGAAGTACCCATTTCTAGGAGAGAAATTAAGTTGTGTGCATGTGGACATGTGTTACAATGAATATTTCAAAATCACATGTGGACATGTGTTGCCATGGATATGCTTCAAAATCATAAAACTTTCCCTATTCTTGGAGTAACATATTGTAGATGCAATAGATGCAATACACCATGGGAATAAGAGAGCCAACACACCATATCATACAATTCACTATTTTCATTCAACAAAGAAATACATAAAGGTACATAAGAGAAGAAAATAATCCCTACATGCTAATCAAACATAAAGGAACCAGTTTCTACATAGAATCAAAATCATCATTCCCATAATATTTGATACATAGGAAAATAAAATATCAAACACTTTATTATATTACATATGTTAAAACATATTTATGAGCTATATATTACATAAATTTATTTACAATATTCTTGCTTCTTACTTTTTAAAATTTTAAACAAATATTATAAGACGGTAAGTACCTATTATGTTTCATTCTCAAGATTTTGAATGCAAGATTAGTTTTTTAGATATAATAATTATGTATCTTTTTAAGTATATATCAAAGAAAATATTTTATATAAGTTAAATAGAAATAAAAATATTAAGATAAAAAATATAAAAGATAAAAAAGAAGATAAAATATTAACATAAATAAATTTAAGACCAAGCTCTAAAACACTCATCCATATTGTCTAACAAATTCACTTTAAAGATGCTTTTCTATGATATATAGTTAAGACTTACATCCTAAGAATCATGTTGATGTTAAGATTATCATTACATATTTCATATTGTCATCTAATATTTAAAAAAATTAACACTTTCAATTTAATAAACTTGTTTTTTAATGATATATAATTAATATTGCATTCTAAGAGTCATATTGATGTTTGTATTGTCATTACATATTTCATATTGTCACTCAATCAAAAAAAAAAAAAACTAATACTTTCAATCTCATAAACTTGCTTAAGGTAGTCATTGATATTAATTTAAATAGTTTAAAAAATAAGGAAGGTAAGGTCAATCATGCCATTCATTCATTCCCCTAATTTAAAACTATGATTAAGAAAAATTACTTTAAAGATACTTTTGTATGATATATAGTTAAAATTACATTCTCCCAGTCATGTTAATATTAAAGTTGTGATAACATATTTCATATTCTCACCTAATATTAAAAAGAAACTAATACTTTCAATCTAATAAAATTGTTTAAGGTAGCCATTAATATTAATTTAAATAATTTAAAAATATCATAAGGAAAGTAAGGTCAGTCATACCATTTATTCATTCTCCTAAATTAAAACTATTATTAAAAAATTCACTTTAAAGATGCTTTTGTATAAGATATAATTAAACTTATGTTAAAATTGTCGTTACATTTTTCATATTGTGAACTAATATCTAGTAAACTTGTTTAAGGTAGTCATTGATATTAATTTAAATAATTTAAAAATATTGCAAGGAAGCTAAGGTCAATCATACTATTCACTCATTCACCTAATTCAAAACTATTATTAAGAAAATTAGGTCACTTAAACCTTTCATCAATGGTTTTAAACAGGTTAAAGTATTGTTAAGAGGAATATGTCCAATTTGTATTCAATCAAAACATTTAGAAAAAAAATGAACTCATATTACAGATAGATTTTATTAAAAAGAATTTAAGTTATTAATAACATTAAATAAATTAATAATATTTAATAAGTAAATAATTTTTTTTGTTTCACCTAATATTTATATAAATTTTATAAAAAATAACTTAAATTATTAATAATATTTAATAAGTCTTACTTTTATATACATACATATATAATCTTCATTTCACCTAACATTTATTCTTAACATTAACCAACAATAATTCATAAATAATCTAACACCTAATTAATATTTAATATACTAAATCTGTATTTAATCTACATCTAAACTCTATTATTAATATTAACCCATAATCTTTTAACTCCATTATTAACCTTACACCGTGCATAACCCATCTAACATTTTAACCTCAAATTCTAACCCTTCTGTTATAAACCACCCATAACCCTAACTTCTATTCGTTGAATGCAATGCATACCTTTATGAGATTTCAAGGATAACTTCTAATCTCTATTAACCTATTGTGCTTCATATACTTTCAATTGGGTGGTATAGGTTATAAATATTAGTGAAGCGCTCATGTCAAGAAAAAAACAGAATAAAATTGATAAAAGAGTTTTCCATACCGAACATTGGTTAGGTAAAAGATTAAACTAACATAAATTAATTTAAAACAACTTATCAAATAATTCACCAACAAACAACGAAAATAAAATTTGCAGGTGGAGTGGACGAGAAGATTGCACAAGCATTTGCGAGACTCTGTAAGCACCTTCTGCACGTGGAGTGGACGAGAAGATTGCACAGCATTTGCGAGACTCGTACCTTCTCGTAAGTTTATTTTTTAATTTATTATTTTGGTATTTATAGAACGATACGTAGTTAGGGCCGAGCATCTTACACATACATTAATTTTAGTTGAGAGCATATAATCATTTTAGTTGTTGAAAGCATATAACCGTTTCTTTTGAATGATTTTTAATTTAAATTGGTTTTCTTAATTTAAAATATAAAGTGGATTTGATTAGAAATTTAAAATTTTAATCCATGTTTAAGGTTTGATATCTTCACCTTACTATGATTTTTTTGTAAGGAGGAGAATTAAGTTTATCAATAGAAAATTTACCACAACCTTAGACCTTTCAAAGAAGAGTCAAAACCCTAACCATAACCATGCAGTGTCTTCCCTAGAACATATATCTCTCATTTTTAAGAAGACGAAAGTTTTAGTTGAGATGTTTTAGATATATAAAGTAAAACTTAAAGAAGATTTATTTTCTCTTTTGTTTTAAATTTGTTACTTATGATTATTTTGATATGTGTATATATAGTTTAAAGCACATATTAAATTGAAATGTTTTATTTAATCATGTTTTCTTGTGAATCCCTAGTAACTAACTTAATTCCAATTTTTTTTTTACATACATATACATGTATATAAACCCCATTCAAAAACTAAATCTTTAAAGAGAATGATTCATTACTTATTACACCTATCTCTACTCCACATATTTTTTCATAAAGGGTATTAGGTGTCTCACCCTATTAAACTATCATTCTCATTAGCCAGATAAGTTTGTGTTGGAACCAAATAGAAATTCACTATTTGAGCAATATGAATCAAGAACTATAAGATGAAATTCTTATGTTACTTTGTGCATGAAGAAATAAACTCAGAACAGTAAACAAGAATGCAAACCACAAAAAAGAGAGACACATAAATTTAACGAGGTTCACCCAGTGTGGGCTACATCCCCGGAGAAGCTTCCAGTCCTTGTGCTTGGAGCCATTAAATCTAGAAATAAATACAACAACAACACCTCCTTGTTGTTCTATCTCTGATGAACAGTCAATGCCAGAGATTACACACACTCTTACTGTTTTGAACAGTCTCTGTATTTCTCATGACAACTATTTTGAACAGTTTTTGTATTTCTCCTGACAGATATTACAACTCTACATAGCTCCTACTAATGCACAGCAAAAATATATTTCATATATCACATATATCATGGTATAGCATAATATCATTAATGTTTGTTATAACAATAACTATATTCTATTCCACCACAAATGGAAACTCCTGCCTGGCTTGAGCCTTCTTCACACGACACATTGAAACTCCCAACAACTTCGCCTATCATCATTCTCAACACGGGCTATTGTTGTTACGTTTTTCTTGCTATGTGAATATTGGTGAATCGGGCTCCATTCCAACAATCTCCCACTTGGAGACCGATACACTGCTCCGCACAACAACAAGGTACTGAAAAATTCTCATCCTGGCCTCTTACTCCTTGAGACCAATAGAAATTGAGCAGTAGCTCAATTTCTCCTTTGTCACAACTTTTGTCAACATGTCTACTAAATTGTGAAGGCATGAATTTTGTCAAGTCTGATTAAACCATCCTCTAATGCTGACCTGATGAAATGATATCTCCACTGAATGTGCTTGGTCTTAGAGTGAAATGTCGAGTTCTTTGCAAGGTGAATAGCGCTTTGGCTATCACTCCATAGAGTTGCATCTTCCTGATCCTTGCCCAACTCATTCATCAATCTCTTTAACCATATTAGCTCCTTGCTTGCCTCAGTAGCAAAAATATACTCTGATTCAGTAGTAGATAAAGCCACAACTTGTTGGAGTTTTGAAATCCAACTCACCGTTGTTCCACCAATGGTAAATACATATCCTGTGGTACTCCTTCCACCATCTCGATCACCTCCCATATCAGAATCTACAAAACCTTTCAAGCAAACATTAGATCCTCCAAAATGTAATGCATATTTGGATGTACCTCTCAAATATCTGAGAATCCATTTTACCGCTTGCCAATGCTCTTTACCTGGATTGCTCATATACCTACTCACCACTCCCACTGCTTGTGCAATATCCGGTCTAGTGCACACCATTGCATACATCAAGCTTCCAACCGCTGAAGCATAGGGAACCTTCTTCATATGATCTTGTTCCTCTTGTGTTCTTGGACATAATTCCTTTGAAAGCTTGAATTGAGGTCCCAAGGGTTGTGCAACACTCTTTGCATTGTTCATGTTGAACCTCTTTAACACCTTCTCAATGTAGTCTTCTTGGGATAATGTGAGAGTGTGGTTTTCTCTATCTCTTGTGATCTTCATACCAAGGATTTGTCTTGCCTCACCCAAATCCTTCATGTTAAATATTTTGGACAACTTTTCCTTGAGATCATCAATGTCCTTTTTGCTAGTTCCTGCAACAAGCATGTCATCCACATACAAGAGCAAAATAACATAATTTTCTTTACTTGTTCTTTTGAAATAAACACAATGGTCTGATTCACATCTCATAAACTTTTGTTTTCCCATGAATGTATCAAATTTCAAATACCATTGCCTTGGAGCTTGTTTGAGGCCATACAAGCTCTTTTTCAATCTACATACAAGACCCTCTTTACCTTTTACCTCAAACCCTTCAGGTTGTTGCATATAGATTTCCTCCTCCAAATCTCCATGAAGGAATGTTGTTTTCACATCCAATTGTTCAAGAAATAAATTTTCTGAAGCAACAATACTGAGAATTTTTCTAATTGAGGTCATCTTGACAACCGGTGAGAAAATTTCATCATAATCAATTCCTTTCTTTTGAGCAAAACCTTTTACCACAAGCCTAGCCTTATACCTTTGCTTACCATTTCCTTCATCCTTTAACTTGTACACCCATTTGTTTTTCAAGGCTCTCTTGCCCTTAGGAAGCTTCACCAAATCCCATGTTTTGTTTTGAAGTAATGAGTCCATTTCTTCCTTCATAGCAAGCTCCCATTTGTCCCGTGTACTCAATTATTTTGCTTCATCAAAACACTCAGGTTCATCGGCATCCGTATATAACACATAATGAAGTGCAGGGCAAAACAGATCGGGTGACTTACTTACCCTTGTAGACATTGCATAATCAGAGAAACGTTGAGGGATTTTACTTGTCCTTGAGGATCTCCTCACAGTCGCAAGTGGGTTGTGTGGTTCTTCTTCTTGTTCTTGTTCTTGTGGTTGTGGTTGTGGTTGTGGAGGAGCTTCTATTTGAAGCTTAGGCTTGCTTTGCTCTTCATCATCATCAAGAATCACATACTTTGGTTCTTCCCTTTCCTTTTGCTTCTCATGTAACCTGTCTTTATACAAGCACCTTTCATTGAAAATTACATCTCTACTCCTGATGACTTTATGATTATCTTTGTCCCATAATCTATATCCCAAGCCATCAACACCATACCCAATGAAATAGCACTTTTGAGACTTTGCATCTAATTTCTTTCTATATTCCTTATCAATATGTGCATAAGCCTCACAACCAAAGACTCTTAGGAAAGAATAATTCACCTTTTTACCTGTCCATGCTTCCTTTGGAATTCCTCCATCCAAAGCAGTAGAAGGACTCCTGTTAATTAAATACACAGCAGTATCAACCACATTAGCCCAAAGAAACAAAGGTAAACCAGCATGTATCCTCATGCTTCTTGCCCTTTCCAAGATAGTCATGTTCATCCTTTCAGCCACCCCATTTTCTTGAGGTGTTCTAGGAACTACCTTAATTCTTCTAATGCCATTTTGTGAACAAAAGTGATCAAATTCTTTGCTACAAAATTCACCACCATTATTCGATTTGAGACATTTAACCCTTTTATTAGTTTCATTTTCTACCAATGCTTTCCAAACCTTAAATACCTCAAACACATCATTTTTCTTTTTAAGAGGAAATACCCATGTTTTTCTAGTGCAATCATCAATAAATGTCACAAAGTAAGATGAGCCCCCAAGTGATGTTGTTTGTGAAGGTCCCCACAAATCAGTGTGTACAAGTTCCAATTTTTCTTTCTTTCTTTCTTTACCCACCTTTAAGAAACTCACTCTTCTTTGTTTTCCATAAACACAATCTTCACAAAATCCCAAATCAACCTCTTTCAAATTAGGAAGCAACTTTCTAGAGTGTAAGATTTTCATACCTCTTTCACTCATATGTCCAAGTCTATTATGACATATGGCTACTCTCTCTTCTGCTGAAACAAGATTCATAGAATAGCTCAAGACATTGGTAAGTAAATACAAAGTGCCTACCATTGAACCTTTTGCTACTACTAATGAGCCTTTAGTTACTTTCCAAGAGAGATTACCAAATGAAATCATATACCCTTCCTTATCCAATTTGCTAGCTGAAATGAGATTTCTTTTTAAATATGGAATGTGTCTTGTTTCATACAATTTCCATTGTGTGCCATTAGGGAGTTTCATTGCTATTGTACCAATTCCAACAATTTTACATGGAAAGTCATTACCAAGCAACACTTCACCATAGTCACCCACTTTATAATCAACAAAGTACTCTCTATGAGAGGTAGCATGAAAAGAGGCATTGGAATCAATGACCCAATATTCACTATTTTTATCAAGAGATAATATCAATGCATCTTGTAATATTTCATTTGCAATATTGACTTCTTGACTCCCACTTGAACTAGCATTACCATCATTGCCATCTTTATTCATTCTGTTTCTACATTCTCTCTTTAGGTGACCCTTTTTGCCACAATACCAACATTCCAAATTCTTTTTACCTCTACCTGATTGAGATTGAGATCTACCTCTTGAATTACCTCTTGATCTACTCCTTCCATTTTCTCTTGATCTCCCTCTAGTTTTAGTAGTGAGAGCTGAACTAGATGTAGAAGTTTCACTTGAGGATCTCCTCCTCATATCCTCACTAAGTATTATACCAATAACTTCATCAAGCACAAGCTTTGAGTTAGAAGAAACATTGCTAACAACCATAACAAATGTATTCCAACTTTCAGGAAGAGAGCACAAGATTAACAATGCTTTGATCTCATCATCAAAATCAATATTTATTGAATTTAATTGAGATGTCACACTATTGAAATTATTCACATGGTCTTGAATATTTCCACCTTCATTCATTTTTAAATTAAATAACTTTTTCATAAGATGTACCTTATTAGAGGCTGAAGGCTTCTCATACATCTTCTCTAATGCATCCATGACACCTTTTGCTGAATTCTCTTTGGAGATATTAAAGGCCACACTTGAGCTAAGATGTAATATTATAGCTCCCAATGCCTTCCTATCCAAAAGTTCCTAATCAACATCACTCACTGTACTGGGTTTCTTTGCTTTATCCAAGAGAGGCAAATAGAGATCTCTTTGATACAAGTAATCTTCCATTTACATTTTCCAATACTAGAAATTTGTGCCATTGAATTTGTCTACCCTTAGTCTTTCTTCTGCCATATTGCTTTGCCTGATCAATCAGAAACTCACACGCAATTGTCAAGCACCAACACAAATGCTCTGATACCACTTGTTGGAACCAAACAAAAATTCACTATTTGAGCAATATGAATCAAGAACTATAAGATGAAATTCTTATGTTACTTTGTGCATGAAGAAATAAACTCATAACAGTAAACAAGAATGCAAACCACAAAAAGGAGAGACACAAAAATTTAACGAGGTTCACCCAGTGTGGGCTACATCCCCGGAGAAGCTTCCAGTCCTTGTGCTTGGAGCCATTAAATCCAGAAAGAAATATAACAACAACACCTCCTTGTTGTTCTATCTCTGATGAACAGTCAATGCTAGAGATTACACACACTTACTATTTTGAAAAATCTATGTATTTCTCCTGACAGATATTACAACTCTACACAGCTCCGACTCATGCACAACAAAAATACATTACATTTATCATATATATCACGACATATATATATATATATATATATATATATATATATGTTAGGCACCCTGTGAATAACATAATATCATTAATGTTTGTTATAACAATAACTATATTCTATTCCGCCACAAATGGAAACTCCTGCCTGGCTTGAGCCTTCTTCACACGGAGCATTGAAACTCCCAACAACTCCGCCTGTCGTCATTCTCAACATGGGCTATTGCTGTTATGTTTTCCTTGCTATGTGAATATTGGTGAATTGGGATCCATTCCAACATTTAGATTAACCCTTATTTCAATCATTTGAAAGAATCATAATAATATATACTCCTCACACACGTTCCTCTGTGTGAGTGTACTCAGCATGAAGGGTGTTAACTATTGCTCACATCTATTGGAACAATAATAAGTGGTATCTAGTCTTTTAAATACCTTTTAATATAAACTCCTCAATAATTATATTTATCTAAATAATATTTTCTTGAAATTGTGCTATGGAGGAAAGTATTGTAAATGTTCATTAGGATATTATATTTATAAATACTTCTTTCTAAGCTAAGATGATTTACTACTCAAGGAGTAAAACAACACACTACTTAGCTATTCATTAATTCCAAACATGGTTTCATAGGAGTATCCTTTTCTTACAAATATCATTCATCCAACATCCCAAGATATTGGTAATAATGTGCTAACAAAGACTAAGGATTAATTAACATATCCCAGGAAGGTTTAGTTCTTCTTTAACTAGCACTTGAATTTTTGGAGAAACTAAATATCAATCTTCATAACTATAAGAGACTCTATTATTCAGCCAGTGACACAAGAATGGATATAGCTTCATTCATTTACTATTTAAAGTAATACAATATAATTTCCATCATTCTACTAATCGATATTATAGGCTAGTGATATAAAATTACAATCAATTTTTATTACACCAGATTCATTGATAGCACAACTTACTCACAATATTATCTCTACTAGGGTTAGAGTACCACTTCATATATAAGATTATATTATGATATCAACCTGAGAATTATATTTTTTACCTTCAAACTGGTTGGATATTCTTCCAGTCAGTCCACTATTTGCCATAATAGACCTTCATATTTCAAAATCAGAAGTGATCCATTCATATTGATTATAAGTCAGTAGTACTTCTTTTGATAACTGCTCTCTCGCATGCAACCAACGAGAAGCTATTCTTCCTTCTTCTTGGTAGCTTTACCAACCACCGAGTAAGGTTGCCTTCTAATGGGGATTAAAGACAACTCATTTAAAAATGAGCAACTTATTTTTTCGAGTGGTATATTTTCAACCACCCCATTTTATTATTCATTCAATGAGAATTATCAACAAAAAACCATTGTAATTTCCTTCATACTAATCAGAGAGTAAGAAGATTAAAAGATGTTTTTATCAAAATCCAATCCTTTAATCAATAAACATATGGTTCAATCATGCTATCTCTACAAGAGTAATATATTCAATATCATTCATCCATATCCCAAATTAAAAAAATATAAAGAATATATTGAGTTAGTGTAACTCTTTCAATAATTTTCCAAATATACTTCTTAGTTAGAAATTTGAACAGAATATCACACTCAGTAACATTCTTCTTATTCTACAGTATAAATCATAATTTCTTAAGAACTATACATTTTCTATAATAAATTAAATCTAGATTTCTTTCTCAAACCTAGCATCACACAAAAAAGCACATTCAATTAATAAGATTACGAAGGTTTCCTTTCACTCCTATAGAAGGTTCATTTTCTATTTATCTTAAAATTCAAAATCTCTACTCAATCATTTAAGAGGTGCACCACTATTTCTTCTACTCAAGTAATAGCCAATTTTCTAGTCTCCACAATCTATAAGTTAAAGAACTCATTGCCACAATTCTCTTATTTAGATTAGAATCATCATATGACAATCAACAAATAAAGTCCACTAGTGTTCTATCTACTACCTAACAAGTTCATATTAAATCAAACTTAAACAAACATCATCGATCATTCTTTCTTTAGACAGAGTATACATTTTCCAGACAAGACTTGACTGTTCTATTCTAAGGAGATTGAAAGCATTATGACATATATTTTATTTAAACCAAAAATAAAACCAATCATGACAATAATATACAAATGAGTACAAGCAACCTGGTTTCTTTTTGTAGATAGCCAAACTCTCTCTTCCCAAATCATCCTTCATTCCTTCTTCTTGTCATTGTCCTCTGAATTTCCATCCCAGATAGTCAATGTTTTGTCAGACTCAACCATTAACCTCATTCACCACCCGAGAACTCTGACATTCATTCTCCACACCATGACTTTTTACACATATTATCTCATTAATGAGAAATATTATTGGTTGACAATTATTTCTTAATTTACCAAAAACTACCTCTCATATTTATTGCACGATAGTCTTCTAAACACAACTATGGTTCTCTAAAGTGCAAGTCTAAGTTTCTACATCAAATTCTAAAGTATAAATTGAGTTATGCAAGGTGCTCTATTTAATATTTGAAACAATAGAGCATAACCATTTCTTTTACATTTTAAATAAATCATAACCTCTTTCTAATCAATAAATATCATATCAACAAGGATGAATCCTTAATAAAAGTTTAAAAGAATAAAACTAAGGCATTTATTTTCTTTTGCAGCAAGGAATAAATCAAGTAGAACTACTATGTAGAGAAAGCTAAACTTGATATATTTATTCTTATGCATGATTATGATATGCATCTCCATGAAAAGGGGTATTTTTTCATGTTGCCTCCTTAAAAAAATCTAACAATTAACCCATCACATCATTTCCCCCAAAGGCATCCTTTTTTTTCTTAGTGCTTAGTTTCTTTCTACCACCATAAGGAATCTATTCCTACAAAAGTGAAATCCATTTGCATCATATTATCCATTCATAAAATCTATATAGTTATAAACCTACATGAAATATTCTATATTTACATTATGGATTCATTTACATTTCTCCAAATCATACAAATATTTTCATATCAATGAATACACAGTCAAATATCTCATCCATAAGATAATTCCCAAAACATAAATCTAAACAAAAAATAAAAGGTATTCTAAGGGATGGGTCATGAAATCATCCTCCCCTTAGGCTTAGCATAGTCCTCTATGTTTTAAAATTTTAAAAACATCAAATAAAATCTATGCGGCATTTATAAACATAAATGGAAATCATTTTTACATATTCACTACCTTTTTCCAAGTAGCATTTCTTTCAGAATAATGGTCCCATTAGATCTTGCATTGCTCCAAAGTTCCTTTTCTCATTGATTTAGATCAAAACTCAAATATTATTACTACTTGAACCTCTATAGCCTCTAATTTTATCATATGCAATTTGGGTAAATCCCACACATGCCTTGGATTAGCAACATACTTTTTAAACAAAAAAAAAATTGAAAGGTGTTTTGAATCTTGGACAAATTGGGTGGTAAGGCAAGTCAGTATGCCACAATACTAATATTTTCTAAAATCTTAAAGGATCCTATAAAATGAAAATCTAGGTTTGTAGATTTGATTACACTCTTCCTTGGCTTCACCCTTAAAAATACTCTGTCACCCACAAAAAACTCTCATAGTGATCTCTTAAGATCAACATAGTTTTTTTTGATGATCTACAGCTTCCTTTAGCCTCACTTGAATCACTTTCAATTGTTGCTCCATTTCCTTGATTGTATCTGGTCCAAGCATAATATGATCTTCTAGATTATCCCATTTCAATGGTGTCCTGCACTTTATGCCATACAAATCTTCAAATGGAGTCATTCTTATGGTTGAATGGTGACCATTATTGTACGTAAATTCAAAAAAATGCAATTTGTCCTCCCAAAAAGTTTTTTGATCTATGTCATACATGTGAATCATGTCTTCTAGCACTTGATTCACTATTTTATTTTACCCATCAAATTTTAGATGGCAAGGAACAATTGATGTTAAATCTAGTACCAATGGCATGATGTAAGGATTGCCAAAACTTAGATGTGAATTTTGGATCCCTATTTGATATGATTACCTATAGAAATCCATGAAGCTAAAATATTTCCTTGGCAAATCTATTATCCATAGCCACAACATCATACTTAGTATTACCTAGTATATGCAAGGCAAAGGATTTCTCATATTTATATGTCCATTTGAATTCTTTTTCTTAAGCAAGGCAAAGGCTTTCTCACATTTATATGTCCATTTGAATTATTTTCCTTTTCTCTAAAGGTTAGTTATTGGTGATATGATCTTGGCATAATCTCTCACATATCACCTATTGTACCTAGTTAAGCTCATGAAACTTCAGACTTCTATCATGTTTGTAGAAGATGGTCGATTTAAAATAGCTTCTATTTTCCTAGAATCCACTGTGATTCATTCAATAGAAACAATGTGTCCCAAATATTACACTTTTGATACATAAAATTCACATTTGAATAAATTCCCATAAAATATTTTTTTATTAAAATATTTAGCACAACCTTGAGGTGCTCATCAGCTCTATCTTGTTTTGGGAATATATTAAAATATCATCCAAAAATCCCAGAACAAATTTATCCAATTGCTTCCTAAAAATGCTATTCATAAAATTCATAAATGCCACTAGAGTATTTGTTAGACCAAAAGGTAACACTAGAAACTCATAATATCCATAATGAGTTGTTAAGTATGTCTTGTGAGTATCCACCTCATGGATTCTCAATTAGTGATATCCTAATTTTAAATTAATCTTTGAAAAGACTGTGGCATCTTTGAGTAGATCAAAGAGATCTTCAATTCTTGGTAGAGGATATTTATCCTTGATAGTTACCTTGTTAAACATTCTATAATATATGCATAATTTCAAGGAACCATCCTTATTCTTTACAAATAGTACTCGTGCTCCCCAAGATGATACACTTGGTTTGATCAATCCTTTCTCCAGTAACCCTTGCAATTGCACCTTTAACTCTTGTATTTCTATGGGGTTCATTCTACAAGGAGATCTATGAATGGGTTTTGTTCCTAGTTAGATATAAATAGAAAAGTAAAATTCTTTCTAAGGGGTAGTACAAATAAATGTTGTGGAAATACATCCTTAAATTCCAAAAGAATTGGGTATCTCCTAAACACTTTTTCTTTCTTCCCTTCATCAATACAATTTATCTTCACTATGTAGACTAGTCCTCATTTATTTATGGCCTTTTTTAGTTGCATGGCTGATAGGATTTGAAGTTGAAAAATTCCTTGTAGACTATACTTTCTATGCATAAAATTCTATCATATGTATACTCAATCCATCTATCCTGGAAGTTGAGTACTATCTTATGTGTTTGCAACCAATCCATTCCTAAGATCATGTCAAAAGCATGTAGAGGCACTACATACAAGCATCCTATTGTTGTTACACTAGGTAAAGTGATTTCTGCCATAGGGTAACATTGATTAATAGAGTAGTTTTATCTTAAACCATACTCAAACTTCCACCCATGAGCTAATATTCTTGGTATTTTTGAAATACATTTAGTTAATATCATGGAAATAAAACTATTTGTAGCACCGCTATCAATCAATATTTTAATATTTCTACCAAAAAATATTACCTCTAATCACTAGTGGTGTGGCTCGACCATCAAGATTATGGTTTCCTATAGCTACATAATTCTTGTGTGCATGCTCTCTAGGTGTAGTTTCTTTGTACAATAGTTCATTTCCTTTGGAACTCATATATTCTTCATAAACAATTAGAAGTATAATACGATCCTTTACAAAGGTAACATCCTTCTTTCGGTCTTGGGTGTTCTTTCCACTTTTGTCATTTTTCTATTTTTTTGTAAATATAGAATTATCCTGTCCTTGTGATTGTCTGTTGTTACCCTTGTTGTTTCGATTCTTCTCTTAGAACCTTTTCCTAAACTTCCCTTTCTTTCTATCATTTCTTTGGTGTTATTGAGAGAGGTTCTTGTTTGCCTCATTCTCTTCTCATTCTATATAACTTGCACTATTTCTCTTTCTTAGTACCTCTTTATCCTCTTCATCAACTATTTCATAATCAAATATGGTTTTAAGATATGTTTGAGCCTTCTTAGATAAATCATAGGCCTTTTGCAAAATTGCAGGTTATTGCATATCCACTTTTTATCCAATTCTAGGGTTTTCTCCCAATATGAACTTATGGATCTTCATTTTCTCATTATAAGCAGGTACATATTTCATTAATTTGATAATTTTTTTATAATAATTTTCCACTATCCTAGTTCTCTACTGAAGTCTAGTTAAATTTTTAGGAATAAAAATATTTCATGAGAAATCTATCATTGAAGGCTTCCACAAACTCTGTCTATTGTAGATCAACAACTACCTCAAGACCTAGTTCATCACTATATGTTTACCACTAAGCTAAACCATCACCTTCTAGATGTAGTGTGACATAATATGTTCTAGTGTCTTAGGAAAAATTCTTTATGATGCAATAGATTTATATCTCCTTTAGCCATTCTTCGGCTTTATCCCCATCTTCCTCTCCGTTAAATTTGGAAGATTTCAAAAGTTTCATTTTCTTGTCCAACTCGACCTCTAATATGACCCTAGCTTGTTGTGCCTCAATAAGAGGTTAATTCATTTGACCCAACCTATAATTACTCATATGTGTTTCTCGACTCAACACAACATCCAACAACTATTTTTGGATTTCTACCTATTCTCGTAATAGACCCACTATCTCATTAAGGTTTTCCCTTCCATTCCTAAGGTTCTCTAAATCTACATCTAGATTTCTATTCTCTGCATTGTTTTGTCGAGTCTACCTTGTCAATGGGGAACCACTCTCTCTTCTTCTATTTGGTGGCATTATCCCTGACGACACACAAAAGAGATAGTATATATTTCATTAGTAATTATTTATTTTAAATCTCACATCTTTAATTATACCTCTATATTACCTAAGAGCCTTCTAAAATAATTTATGATACTATTATGAAAGAAAAACATATTTGCCTTGACATATATGCACACTTGTCTTGCTTGAGTAATTCACTCTTAAAATGAGAATAATATTATTGATTTTATTATAGGATGTGGAGATGTACAAATTCTTGAGATATAACCATATTAAGATATCCCCTAAGAATTAATCTAAAACATCTTTCACCATATCATGAGGAACCTTCTACTACTAGGTCATATCCATTGGGCTAAAAATGTAGGATCTACCTACCAATGAGCCATGATATACATCTTCCATAAAATTACGAATATTTAGGACATAATACATATTGTTTTAGCAACTCGAGGAGTACAAAGTATACTTTAAGCCTAAAATAGTATTTTGAGGTAAAAACTATTGAGATTAATTGTATCATAATGAGATATAAACATTGATTCTAATAAAATATTGGCTATTGTGGATATGCCACCCCCTCAAACTTACCCAACTTTCAAGTCTCTAGGGAAAAATACAAGCCATTAAGAGATTCTCTCCCACTTGGCTAATAAGTGTCCACCATTTACCAATATATTGAGGTATCAATAAGCTTGTTTGTTGTATTACATTTGATTTTATTGTAGCTATAATAGTGCATAATTAATGTTTGGTAATCATAGGAAACATTTATGAAAAATATGTGTTTTCAAACTGAAACCATGAAACATTGGATTTAGCTTAGAAATACTCCTATTCTTGGAGTAAAATATTGTATATCCAATACACCATGGGAATAAGGAAGCCAACACACCATGTTATACAATTCACTATTTTTATTCAATAAAGAAGCACATTAAGGTAGAGAAGAGAAGAAAAAAATTATTATGTTCTAATCAAATATAAAAGAACTAATTTCCACATACAATCAAAGTCATCATCCCCATAATATTGGATAAATAGGAAAATAAAATATCCAAAACTTTGTTATTTTACATATGTTAAAACATCTTTATGAGCCATATATTACACAAATTTATTTACAATATTCTTGCTTCTTAATTTTTAAAAAATTTAAATAAATATCATAAGAAGGTAAGTACCTATTATGTTTCATTCTCAATATTTTGAATGTAAGATTAGTTTTTTAGATATAATAATCATGTATATTTTCTAACAACATATATCAATGAAAATAATTTATATAAGTTAAGTATAAAAAAAAACATTGAGATAAAAAAGATATAAAAGATAAACAAGAAGATAAAATATTAACATAAATATATTTAAGGCCAAGATTTAAAACACTCATCCATATTTTCTAATAAATTCACTTTAAAAAGGCTTTTCTACGATATATAGTTAAACTTACATCCTAAGAGTTATGTTGACATTAAGATTATCATTCACCTAATATTTAAAAAATCAACACTTTCAATTTAATAAACTTGTTTAAGATGTTTTTCTATCATGTTGATGTTTGGATTGTCATTACATATTTCATATTGTCACCTAATCTTAAAAATAACTAATACTTTCAATCTAATAAACTTGTTTAAGGTAGTCATTTATATTAATTTAAATAATTAAAAATATCGTAAGGAAGGTAAGATCAATCATACCATTCATCCATTCCCCTGTTTTAAAACTATTATTAAGAAAATTCATTTTAAAGATGCTTTTGTATGGCATATAGTTAAACTTACCTTTTATCATTACATATTTCATATTATGAACTAATCTTTAAAAATTAACACTTTAAATCTAATAAACTTATTTAAGGTAAAGATTAATATTAATTTAAATAATTTAAAAATAGTTTAAGAAATGTAAGGTCAATCATATTATTCACTCTTTCACCTAAGTTAAAGTATTGTTAAGAGGGATCTGTCCAATTTATATTCTATCAAAACATTTAGTTAAAAAAAATTAACTCATATTCTAAATAAATTTTATTAAAAATAACTTAAATTATTAATAACATTTAATATGTAAATAAAAATCTTACTTTTATATATAACCTTTTACACACCCATTCTTAACAATAACCAACCAATAATTCATAAATAATCTAACATCTAATTAACATTTAATAATCTAATTTTTAATCTAGATCTAACCTAAAGTCTTAATCTTAACCCATAATCTTTTAACCTTATTATTAACCTTACAGCGTGCATAACCCATCTAACATTTTAACCTCAAAGTCTAACGTTTTAATCTTGTGACCCGCTTGGTCACAAGATTCTGATGCTGCGCTGGGGATTCTCTACCGTGAGATATGGCTAAGGGCTCAACCTATTTATGTTGCAGATCTGCTCTCTAGAAAGCCCACTTTTCATCCCAACTTATGGGACAAAGATCTTATACAGACTCTATCTTCACCATATGCGGTATAAAATGTTAAATATTTGTTGTGCAATGTATATTTGTCCATAACTAATTTTGTTTGAATATCAATTAGTGCTTGTGGTTGAATTTGATTTGATTGCAGATACCTTTATTCGTTGAACGTAGAGAAATGTTGATTAAGGAGATCCAAGAAATTTTCAATGCGCTTGTAGATCATGCAGACGTAAATCCTTCTACTCACGAATTGTTCGAAAGGTTTTGGATCGTCGATGTTGTCCGACGATTGGGAATCGATCGTTATTTCCAGCACGAAATCAGAATGTCATTTGATTACACTCACAAGGATGCATATGCTTTATTATTATTACAATTATTATTTATAATAAATTATAGATCGGATTCTTTTCAGCATCTCATTTGTAAAGTCGCAAGGTCGCAACCACTAGAAAACCATTAGAATTAGTTGTGTAATAGTGTTAAATTTTGATATGGCCAAGAAAATTGGAACAAACAGGTATTGGAAGGAGGAAGAAGCAAATATTAATGGCGATCTCAACCATTTTTTGTTTTTTAAAATCTCAGTTTCTGACTGTAGCCATTCTTTTTGTGATGGATATGATATTGGATTTTCATGTATCGACAGATGTATTTGAAAATTTCAAAGACGGAGACGGAAAATTCATTGTCCCAGTCGAAGATGAATTAAGAAGCATGCTGAATTTATATCGAGCTTCGGAGCTTGTTTTTCCCGGAGAGAAGATTATGAAAGAGGCTAAAATCTTTACCTTATCATATCTGCAACAGTCTCTCCAGAAGCCAAATCTCGAGAACAATAAGCTTGTAATGGAGGCGATTTATTATTATTTTTTTCTGTCTCACAATATGCCTTATATTTATAAATTATTGATGCTGATGTAAGCACTAAAACAACCTGATACAGGTGGAATATGTTTTAAAATATCCATGCAGATGCAGCTTGCTTGTGCCATATTCCTCTAACTCTTTTCTTCTTTGACCGAAGATCAAGTTTGCAGTTGCTCTATTTATTTGTGTGTAGCTTGGCACCCATGGCCTGCATTTATCCATTCTAGTGAAGCAGCACATTATGATGGTGTGCACGTTGTTCTGGTTTTTTTGACTTGTGGAAAAACCAAACCATGCGTTCGTGTCAAGACAAAGACAAAAACAGAATAAAATTGATAAAAGAGTTTTCCATAATAGAACTTTTGTTAGGTGACTTAATAATAAAGATTAAATCAACATGAAATTGATTTGAAACAGGTTAAATTTCACATAACCTTAAAAATGATTTGAAACAAAATAATATAATAAATAACTCATTAACAAACACTTTCATAGGAGAAGATTGCAAAAGCATTTGCGAGACTGTGCAAGCACCTTCCCGGAAGTTTTCTTTTTAATGTATTATTTGTTATTTATAGAACGATACCTAGTTAGGGTCGAGCATCTTACGCATACACCAATTTTAGTTGTTGAAAGCATATAATATTTTTGAATTACGAGTTATTTTTAATGATTAACAATATACCAATTTAAGTTGTCGAGAGCATATAATTTTTTAAATTATTTTTATTTTTAATGGTTTTGTTAATTTAAATTAAGAATATATATATATATATATATATATAGGATTTGGTTAGTATAAAAAATGTTTAATCAATATTTAGAGTTAGGTATCATTATGTCACCATGATATTTTATAAGGAGGAGAGCTAAGCTTATCAATAAAGGATTTAACACAACCATACACACGACTGTTTGAACCTTGGACCACTCAAAGAAGAACCAAAGCCTTAACCGTTGCATTGTCTTCTTTAAAACATATATCTCTCATTTCTAAGAATATGAAAGTTTTAGTTGAGATATTTTGGATATTTAAAAAATCTTAAAGAAGATTTATTTTCTCTTTTGTTTTAAATTTGTTAATTGTGATTATTTTGATCTAATTTAAAAAAGAAAGAAACATTGTTTAAAGAAAATATTAAATTATTAAATTGGAATATTTTATTTAAACAAATTTTCTTTTGTACTCAAGTTTCATCATCCATGAACTTTAAAAGCTTTTCATGATTGAGGTTGGTAAGTCCTTTCTATCTAATATAGATAATTGTAATGTCCATGGGAGTCTCATTTCTTCTTGTCTTAAATTTGTTGTTTATGGCTATCTTGATCTAATTGAAAATGTATTAATTTTTTGTTGAGAATAAAAATTGAATTGGTATACCCACGTGAATGAGGTTTTTTTTTTGCTCCTAAGATTCTTCATCAAAGAATCTTAAAGCCTTCATGATTAAATTTTGTAGGCTCATTATATTTTAGATAGATAGGAAGATGATTATAAATAGAGGTTCATGTGTAATATTTTGATAAATCCACCTTAAAAATGCAAATGTTATCTCTTCAAATATAGAATATCTAAGAAATATGAGGGATATCTATATTTACGTTTACTAAAAAAATGGATCAAGTTGCATATAGATTATCATTTTTATGGATTCTTTAGAGGTTTTTTGACCCATGAGACTGATGTCATTCATATGGTAAACATTTTACTTTATTTTAGTTTTAGACATAAATACACAATGGTGCTTTGCTAAAATTTAGTCATAAAGAGATTTATCACAAATAAAATTTTAACCTCAAAAGTCTTTTACCAATTTACTTGTGTTAGATAAAATCTCATTGATGACCATGATTGTTGTAATTGATAAATCATTGAAGAAGGGTACCACATCAAAAATTAGTGATGGAGTATCACTCTCATCCACTATATTATCATTTATAGATTTAAAATGGTAAGAATCATTGGTAAAAGATCCATTTTATCCACTAAAGTGTTTAATTTATTTGTTAGAAATATTGCAAAAAATAAATTAGTAAGCTAATAGTATCAATAGTTGGCTTGAGAGGAATTTTCACTCTATAGAATTTAACATGTTCTAGATCCTTTTAATAACATCTTTCTTTGGGTTAAACCTCTTTTTGTATCATTGAGCAAGGAGGTCTTTATCATTTTGAAGAACTTTCCAATAATATTAATTATTGATTTGTGATTAAGTGTTTAGTAACTTCTGCTCCTAATGAGGTGCATAATCATCTCATTTACATATATTTTGGTTTATTTACAAACTTTGAAGTATTTTACTTTAGGATAATGATGTTATTAGTGTTTATCTTTGTGATAATGATATTATTATTCTTATTATGATGTACAATTCAGAGGAAAATTGACTTTGGCAATAAGGATTATTTCATATGAATTTTGGAGGCATTTTCCTTTGCTAAAGAGGCACCTTTTATACACGATGCAAATGGGGGAAGAAATAATGTCGATGTCAGTAGAAAAGGGAGGGAAAACATTTTGTTTAATTTTAAAATTTAAATTTAAATTTTAAATAAATTAAAATTTAAACTAAACCTTTAAAATTAAATATCTCCATCACCGGGGCACATTTTTCAATGAAACGAAAAGCCAACTTGGGTTTTAAGAAAAACCCATTTCAAATCTGCCATCAATGGTTTAAAATAAAACCTTTTATTTTGCCTACCTTGGTTTTGATAAAAAACCTTCCTAGCACTTTCACAAAACATAGTGCATACCATCATAGATTCTTTTGACATCAAATAACATTTTGACATCAATGATAACATTTTAACTTAGGGACTCAAAATGTCCAATAGTAGATACTCAGACACTCTAACTAGTGGTGGCATCATTGGACCTTTGTTGAATACAATCATATCAGTGCAATCAGGCACCTTTACACCATAATTAGAAATAATTACGATGATTTCTACAAATATCATAAAATCGTGTGCTATATTTCTAAATGATGATTGTTATATCCTTTTACCCAAATGCTTTTTGGCACATGGAAAAATATAGAGTGGGGTACGATGATTGTATGGATATTTTTTAAACAATGTGATGACACTATTGATAGGAATGCATTTCTAATAAAAATTATATACGTATAAATTATAAAATTGAGTACATACCTAATTAATATTTCATGTTTGCATAATATGTGGACACTCTTGGTGCAGACAGATTGATTATCTCATGATAATTGTGATTACTGGAACAAACAATGGCATGCATATTTACAATATGAGGACGACACATATCCAAAAAATTCATTCTTGTGTGCTACAAATTATTTCATTAGATGTTCCCTACTAAAAAATAATGCAAGAAAAATATTAAATTAGTATTTTTTTATGGGACGACACACATCCTTTAGAATTTTTTTACTGATTGTCATGGAATGTGCACAAATACCCAAAAAAAAAGTGTTTTTATCCGTGAGAAGTTTGAATTTTGATCACGTGGATAAAATGTTGATGTGTCTTTGACCATTTCCTGATGCCGAAGGTTTATTTCATATACTGGAAATTAGGTGCTTATTAGAATGGAAATAAGATGTTTTACTGGAAATCATGCACCTTACTTTAATACTCAGAACACAGGCACCCATTAGAATGGGAGTCAAGCATATTTTTGCTGGAAATTAGGTGCCTTACTCCCATACAAGATACAAGCACCCGTTAGAACTAAATCCAAGCACATTTTCACTGGAAATCAGGCACCCACCAAAGTAAAAAATAGGTACCTTCTTGAAAAAAATACATGTGTCTAGTCGCTAGAAATTAGACACCTTTTGGAATAGAATACATGTGTCTTCTCACTAGAAATCAGGCACCTTTTTTTCTTGGAACTCTTCAATAACGAGAGTCAGGCATATTTATGATATTTAGGAGTTAGAACCTCTCCATTATTTGAATAGTCAATATTTTATTTTGTGCTTGTAGTTGATCACTTTTGGTTGATCAGACTATTAGCGTTCATCGTTCAAGGATAACATCATCATCCACTATGTGAACTAGCATTTGAGAATTTCACTATGAAGACAAAAAATTCTGCATACCCATATAAGCATGGTTATCCCCCTCCATGTGGAGATGAGTGTAATTCTATTGGAATTAACCTCCTAGAAAGCTGGAAATATGCAAGTTCATGGATCCTATGCCTAATAGGCCTAGGTTTCTCAAGCTACCTATAGATTGCATTCAAGGCATCATTCTTGCAAAATAAAAATACAACTAAAAAAATGCAAGACTTATAAAAAAATAAATTATTTTTGGATCATGTGGACAAACATGTGTCCACATATTATTGAAAATGTTTCAAAATTTCAATCAAAAGGGGTTTCTACCATACCTATTATGGCCTTAATCACATAATTTTTAGATGCATGATATGGTTGCAATCTATGGCTATTGACTGTCAACACAATATTGCTCCTATCAATAGTTCTAACATGAACATCACCATTGTTTATTAGTTCAATCACCTCATATGGCTCCATCTAGTGTTGCATGAGCTTTCCCTTCCTCTCTTAGAATTGGGAATCATAAATAATGCCCATTCTTCCACCTTGAACTATTTTATCCTAATATTATGATCATACCAATAGGTTTTCTATATCTAGATGACTTATGTTCGATGTAAAGCATCACATCGGTACAAATCTAGATGCTTAAGCTATTGAATCCATTCCTTCTGTGCTTCATCTAGACTCATATTTAGTTCTGCCGTTCTGAGAGTTTTAATTTTAAATTCTATAGGCATCATAACATTCTTCCCATATACCAATTAGAATGGTGTAAAACCAGTGGTAGTTTTCCAGGTAGTTCTATAAGCCTAGACTACTTCTGGTAATCTCGTAGCCCAATATTTCCTATGTTGTTACATCATTTTTGTTAGAATGTTTTACAACTCATGGTTAGTGACTTCTACTTCCCAATTATCTAAGGATTGTAAGGAGTGGTCTTGTTGTGCATGATTTTATACTATTGCTTTATTTTTGAGATTAGCTTCAAAGTGAATTAGGGTTTCTCATCAATAATGATATCTCTTAGAACACCAAATCATGTGAAGATGGATGCAAACAGGAACTCTTCTATAGTTTTTTTCTTGGAATCACGTAATGCATGCACTTCAACCTATTTAGTCACATAGTCAGTGCAAATAAAGATATATCTCTTACTTGTTAACTGTGGATTAATAGGTCCCATAAAATCCATTCCCTATTTGTCAAATGGCTCAATGTGCAAATGTGGTTGGAGGGGTATTTCATCTTGAAGAGTTGGTCTACCCATCCTCTAACACTGATCACATTGAATCACATGTTTAGTTGCATCCTTGAATAGTGCAAACTAATAATAAGTAGCTTGAAATACTTTAAATACAGTCCTATCACATTATTGGATGATATGCATATATGTGAAAGGAAATGGTCCAATTTGGACCTCTTGGTACTAGAGTAGTGGTCAATATTTCTTTCAAATTTTTAATTTTTTGTTCACGTTCATCTATCTAAACAAACTATATATATTTTGATAAAAATGTATTCAAAGGTTTAACAATGCTGCTGAAATATGATATAAATCTCCTATAGTATCCAATAGAGCCAAAAAAACTTTGGATATTGATACAAGAGCATCCAGTGGTGTAAGAGTGATCTTGCATCACTCAAAAATTGTAATTGTTTAATTTTGTTATAAATTTGGTTTAGTTTTTTAGAGGAGGTATAAATTGACCCAACATTGAAAGAATCATCCCAATATCTTGAGCAATTTGGGAGATATGTAAATTTTAGTGTCTCCTACCCTATCAAAAACTAGTGAAAAATTCTTGCTAGTAAAACCAGTAAAACTTAGAGGTGAATTTTGAAGGCCTTAGAGGCTTAGTTCGTCTTGTGCCCTTTTCAAAAACATGCAATAATAGTCAATTAGAGCAATGAGGTGAAGTTATGACCTTGGCAAGTTTACCCCCAAAATTCAAATTTGAAATAAATGGTTTTTGGCAGGAAAAGAGAAAATTGATTCAAAAGGGAGAATTTCAAATTTGTAATTAGTTAGTCTTTGTAAGCTCCATTCTCCTAAGCAAGGAACATTATAAAGCTTTTGGCATTTTCGCTATTTTCTATTTTTTCTATGGATTTTATGTGTTTTGGTTCATGCAACTCTGCTTCATATATCTCTCTGAGTTTTAGGAGTGGGCAGATTTTTTATTACCTCAAATTTATTTTTATCTACCTTTATCCCATTCATAGAAATATGATTTCTTAATACTATCCCCTCCTACATTAGCATAAAATATTTTTTGTTTCTCATGGACATATTAGTTTCTTCACACCGCTGAAGTAATTTTTTCAAATCTATTGTGGCTTCCTAAAAAGTCTCACCATAAATGGTGAAGTTATCCATATATACTTCCACATTTTCTCCAAACATATAAAAAAAATACTCAATACTGCCCTTTGAGGAGTGGTAGGTGTATTGCATAAACCAAAAGGAAAGACTCAGTAAGCAAAGGTTCTCCATGGACAAGTGAACATTGTTTTATCTTGATCCTCTTCCCCAATCTATATATGATTGTATTCACTGAATCCATCCAAGAAATAAAATTACTTTCTTTCTACTAAGGTATTAAGAACTTGATCTATAAAGGGTAGGGGGAAGTGGTATTTCTTTGTTGCTATGTTAAACATTTTGTAATCAACATAGATACACCACTTTCCATTTTTTTAAGGTACCACCACCAAAGGTGATACCTACTCAATATCATATATGGGGTAGATAAAACCAACTGTTAGGATTTTATATAATTTAGTTTTAACAATATCCTTCATGGCTAGGTTCATCCTACGTTGTGGTTGTCTTACTGGTCTTACTTTTTCTTCCAGATATATACGATGAGTATAGACTTTAGGAGCAATTCCCCTCATGTCTAAATAGTCCTAAGCAAAAGTATTTTTATGTTTGACTAATATCTATTTTAGGGTATCTTGTTGAACAAACGTCGATTCATTATTTACATTTAATAGTATCCCAAGTTGGACTCTCCTTCAAAAAATTTTGGTATAACTTTATCCTCATCATTTTCATCCTCAACCTCATCCAATACCATTATAAATTAAATTATTGATAAATCACTAGCATTTTGATTTTCATGGTTAGGTTCTCTTAAAAAATCAACTAATTAGACAAGTGGAGAAATTATCAAATTTTTAACATTATGACCATTAGAAATGGTCATTTGTCCATTCCTACAGTTTATGTAGGCATCAACTATTTCTAGCTAGGGTCTACCTAAGATGAGTAGATAACCACCCAATTCAAACTTTGATTACAATACCAAGAAATTTGTGGGATATTCCAATGCATCTGCTGTAACTACAATATCTTCCAACATTTCTTCAAGGAGTACTATAGACCTTTCAACCAACTGAAGAACAATTTTTTTTGGTTTTAGATTTGTAAGTTTAATTTTTAACATAGTATTCTTGGGCATGACATTAATGGTTGCTCCTAGATCTAGCAGTGTGTTGGATAATGGATAGCCTTCAATTTTAACAATTAGAATAGGGCTTCTTGGATATGAATATTTCTAGTGGTATGTGTTTCCTACCATGAGATCAGATAACTGACCTACCACATTAATTGCTTTTATTGGTTCTGACCTGGTTTTTTCAGACATAATTCTGGTATGGATTTTGTGTAAATTGGAATATCTCTAATAGCTTGGAAAAGAGGAATTGTGACTGTTAGATTTTTAGACTAGATAAAATGTCAAACTCTAGATGTATTGTATTTATTGGTTCTTATAACCTTTGAGGAAAAGGTGGAACCTTTTCTCTATAATTTTTAGTAATTTGTTCTTCTTTTACTTCTTCTACACTAGGCGATTTCTCACTTTCTACTTCTACATTTTCCTCCTATTCTACTAAAAAAGCTATGTCTACTCCTACTTTTCTACCTGATCTTAATGTTGGAAATTTTGAGTCCCTAAGTAAAAGTTGTCATTGATGTCACTGGATGAAGTCATCATTAATGTCAAGGAATTTGACAAGAAATAAAGTCGTCAAAGTTATCACTGATATCCAGGAAGAAGCTTCAACAATGTAGAAGTTAAAGGTAAAAGGGCTCCATAATATTTTAATATTATATGGGAGCATAAGTTAAAAGGGTTTTCATAAAAACCCAAGGAGGCCTATTGCAAAGTTAAAAGGAGGTCTAATATTTATTTTATAAAATATTTAAATTCAAAAGGAATTTAAATTTTATAAATAAATATCATTAATACCAAGTCGTGCATCGTAGGGGTTGACTAGGTCCTACTTCTATGTGTGGCATTTTTCTACTCCACCTCTTTTTACCTGCTACTTCATTTACATAAAATCTTGTAAATGTAGTGATATTTTTCTAAAATTTAAGCTCAAATTGTTTCTAGTACTGATGGTTTAGGTGTAACTAGACTACCACTAGAAAATTAGGCTCATCCCATGGTGGATAATGGGATGTATCATGTACTTAGGCCTTTGGAAAATTTTCCACCTCAAGGTCAAGCATTGCATCCTCTGCAACATTTTTCTCATCATAATTTTCCTAAGCAACATTGTTCTCAACATACTGAATGGGTATATTAAGAACACAAGCTTATACTGAGAGGAGGGGTGAACAGTATAAGACCAATTTTTACTTTTATTTTCAATTCAATATTATGCAATGTATAGATAGCAGTATCAATAGCAGTAATCAAAGCAATGCACAAAACACCATAAACAATAGAGAAACAAATTTTAACATGGTTCACCCAGTGTGGGCTACCTCCACACAGAACCTACTCAAATCTGCTCAACAGGTCCACACAAAACTTGCTCAAATTTGCTCAACAGGTCCACTCAGAACCTACTCAAATCTGCTCAACAGGTCCACATAGAACCTACTCAAATCTGATCAATAGGTCCACACAAAACCTACTTAAATCTACTCAATAGGTCCACATAGAACCTACTTAAATTTTCTTAACAGGTCCACATAGAACCTGCTCAAATTTGCTCAACAAGCTCATACAAAATTTTTCCAAATCTGCTCAACAAGCTCACACAGAACTTGTCCAAATCTTCTCAATAAGTCATCTCTAGGACTTGCTCAAATCTGCATAGCAAGCTTTCACAAAATCTTACTCAAATTAGTCCACAAGCCTTCTCAAAGACTTGTCTCAAATCTGCTTAATAAGCTCACATAGAACTTGTCCATTCACATAGAATCATAAAGAGAATTGAGACTCAATATGTTCTAAGCTCAATGTTCAATCAATATCTCAACTCAATCTCATAGAAGCATAAAGAGAATTGTTAGAGACTCAATATGTTCTATACTCAAATCCCAATATCAACTCAAATCATTCTCATAGAAGCATAAAGAGAATTGTTAGAGACTTTGTATGTTCTATTCTCAAATCCTAATCTCAACTCAAATCTATCTCATAGAAACATAAAGAGAATTGTTAGAGACTCTATATGTTCTATACTTAAATCCTAATCTTAACTCAAATCAGAATATGGAATAGTTTGTTTCTAGGAACTTGAACAACCACTTCACACAATCACTTGACTAGGCTCAAACAAATTAACTCAACCAATCATCTCAAGGATCAATCCTTTCTCACAAACCCTAGTCCAAGCATGTATCAACCAACTTAAAATATTTCCAACAATGCTCAACCACTAATATCACATAACGATGATACTCATGTTATTCTATAACTCAAGTTCGAGTTCTTTGCACAAGAAATGGGCTTCAACAACAATGCTTATAAAACAAGGTTTAACCACAACTCTCAAACCAAAAAACCTTGAAGCATTCAACCAACCACTTTCGAAAAGCAAACCACAATCAATCATTTTTTCTCCAATGATATTTCAGAAATCAACCACCATAATCAATCAATAGGAGAATATGCCCATACATTTTATTAATATGAAGAAGCCTCTTTGGAAATCTGCCACAATCACAATATTATTTTTCCAATCTTCATGAGGGTTAGGAGAATTTACAAAACAAATATCATAACCTTTTACACCTTATTTATCCTAGTCAAAAATCACATCCACCACTACAAAATAATTAAAAATAATTATTTCATTATTTAAATAAGCATAGCATGAATATCACCACAACCATTTACCATTTCCTTATTTCTCCTAAAAATCACTTTGCACTAATGCACAACTCACTAAGATCCTTAATGCAAAAATCCCACATCAAATAGTGCAAAATATAAGTCACAACTCATAAATCACATCACCATAGCATACCCTCAATAATGGTGCTTCAAACCTTAGCTTTGACAAATTAAAACATTAATTTTTCATTCTCCAAAAATTGCGGCGATGAGCATACCTTAGAAAATAAATTATTTTCGGCTCCAAAAATTGCGGCGACAACAAACCATGCAAAAAATGAATTTCTGGTGACTCAAACCCAAGACCTACATCAAGTGCACCTTTGCACTCCCTCCGCCCACCAAGTGGGATAAGCTTCCCACGTAGAAGCTATTCCACCGTGTGCTCCTTATTCTTCCTCTTATCACCCATGACTTTTTAAACAATGCTTCACCCAATCTTGCGACAGTAAAAAGTGCACAATTCGGAGGCGGATTAACTTTGGCAATAAGGATTCTTTCATACAAATTTCGGAGGCATTTTCCTTTGTTAAAGAGACACATTTTATACACGATGCAAATGGGGGAAGAAATAAAGTCGACGTCAATGGAAAAGGGAGGGAAAACATTTTGTTTAATTTTAAAATTTAAATTTTAAATAAATTAAAATTTAAACTAAACCTTTAAAATTAAATATCTCCATCATCGGGGCACCTTTTTCAGTGAAACAAAAAGTCAACTTATGTTTTAAGAAAAACTCATTTCAAATCTGCCATTCATGGTTTAAAATAAAACCTTTTATTTTTCCTACCTTGGTTTTGATAAAATCCCTTCCTTGCACTTTCAAAAAACATAGTGCATACCATCGTAGATCCTTTTGACATCAAATAACCTTTTGACATCAATAACAATATTTTAACTTAGGGACTTAAAATGTCCAACAATATCCCCCTTTGTCATTGATGGAAATCCATATCCTTTTACTAAAATATAACCTTCTTTGCTACAACCCCTAGGACTTTGCTCCCCCTGCCTCAATGCTCTCTCAAATATTAAATCTCTCCCCATATCAAAAACTCTCCCCAATATAAAAAAATCTCTCCCTCTTTGACATCAATGGCAAAGGGTCACCTTTGGGGTTCAGGGCTAATAATGAGCCTCTTATCTTATCCCCTCCCCCACCTCCACATGAGGTGGTTAATTCTAATGTGGGAGTATTTCTACTCTTTAAAAGCATTGTTCTCTACCTTTATCTTTCCCTCTTCTTTTTTGAGTTTGTTGAATCCTCTCACTGTTTATTTCCAAGTCATCATCCCTTTTCCTGTCATCACTTTTGTTCCTGTTCCTGTTCTTGCTCTCATCCATGTTTCTATTATTGTACCTGTTCCTGTTCTCATTTTTTTATGAGTCTTTATTCTTGTTCATATTCTTATTTTTGTTCATGTTCCTATTTATGTTCATATTCCTATTCTTGTTCATGTTCATGCATTTTCTAAAATATTTTCTCTTCTATCACGAACCCTATAATTCATTGCCTTGAGACCAAACTCATTACATGAATAACAATATCCTTGGAAATTTATCCTTTTCCATATTCCTATATTTTATGTGTCCTGCATTGTGAAGCCATGTGCCCAAACCTATGACATGAAAAATATCTTCCATTGAAGCTTCCTTGTCTTGACCTCATTGGTCTCCTGTTCTGATTGTTGTTCCATCTATATCTTCTTTACCCATTGTCTCTTTTCCTGTTGGACTCACTACAATCTGACTTATACTCAGAGGTTTCACTTTCACTTCCACTTTCATATGAAAATCCCTCTTTTGAAGTGTCTTCTTCTGAAGTTCCTTCTTTTTTAAGACTTGAAGTAGACTTTTCTTCCCATTTCTTCTGAACTTGGAACCAAGAGATATCTTGTTTGAGGCTCCTCTTTGTATCTTGACTATGTTTTCCATGCACTGGTTACATACTTGTATAGCTTATTCTTGGAATCCTCTAAATCTTCTTTTAGTAGTGCCACTTCCTGTGTTAACTTTTCACATTCCAGAATCTTTTCTTCTAACTTGTCTTTGAACTTATTTTCCTTAGCTTTTGACTTCTCTAAATCCTCTATGAGCAATAATCTTTTTTCATCACATTCTTGAAACTGACTTTCAAGTTTAGAGTGTTGCTTTCTTACCTTATTTATTGTGTCAAGAGCATAGATAAGTTCTCCCTTGAGATCATAACCATTCTCTATTGAATAGTCCTCTATTTTTTTGCCTTTTTCCATATCATTTATTTCTTTTGACTTATCTTCTATAGAACAATTTTCTTTATCTTCCAAAGCCATTAGAAGATTCTCATCTGGTCTACCAAGTGTATCTTCAAAATCATCGTCAATGAAACTATAGCCATCCCTTGTGTAATCATATTCAAGATGTCCAAATTTACCACATCTAAAACATTTGAGAATAAATGGAGTCTTCTTCTTAACTAGATCTTTTTCTTCAACCATAAACAAGACTCCATCTCTATCATTGTCTGAAAAACTAGCATCACTATAAATTGAGTACTTACTTGCATTATCCACATAGTAGCTTCTATTTTGCCTTTGGAAGAACTTCTTTCCTTGTCTGTTTTATCCATCCCTACTTTTCTTTTGGTACCTATATTTTTCAAATTCCCTGTACCTGTGATCTTATTTTTCTTCATCATTGTTATTATTTGGATTTTTGCACTCTATTGAAAAATGTCCATACTTGCCACAATTAAAGCACTTGATAGATCTTATATCTATTGGTCTTCTGGAACCTTTATCTCTTCTACTATAGTTAGCTTCTTCATCACTAGAAGATTCATTGCTTGATTCTATCTTCTTACCCTTTTTCTTATTGTCCACTTTGAATGAAGCTTCTTTTGGAGGAATAGGATCTTTTGTTCTTATCTCAAAAGTTGTAAGCATACAAAGCAAAACATTTCTTGTTAGACTATCACTATCAATTGATGTTTCTATGGTAGAAACATTTTCACTATACCTTTTTGGAAGAGTTCTCAAGATCTTATCGTAAGCATCAGATTCATCAACCTTCATTCCAAGACCTTTCATCTCATGTATAAGTTCATCAACCTTTTTGAGATAGTCATGAATGTTTTCATCATCCCTCATTCTTAGATTCTCAAATTCTCCTTTGAGATTTTTGATCTTAGCTTTCCTGACACTTTTATCTCCTTCATATATGGTATGCAATAGTGTCCACATATCTTTTGTTGTTCCACATTCCATAACCTTCATAGATTCTAATCTACGTAGTCCTTTTATAATTGCATTCATAGCTCTTGAATTTGCATGCATGAGAAACCTACCTTCCTTATTTGTAGGAGGATTAACTACTGAATCATAACCAAGTTCCACTGCATCCCAAACTTCATTGCCAAGTGCCATCAGATGAAATCTCATCAACACACACCAATACAAGAAGTCACTTCCATCAAATATCGGTACTACATTATTGAAGGACTTATTATTTTGATCCATTGTGTTCTTAGACCACTTTTCCTTCAAGTTGTCAAACTCTTCTGAAGGAACCCACTCTGATACCAATTGAAGAACACAAGCTTATACTGAGAGGGGGGTGAACAGTATAAGACCACTTTTTACTTCTCTTTTCAAATCAATATTATGTAGTGTATAGATAGCAATATCAATAGCAGTAATCAAAGCAATGCACAGAACACCATACACAATAGAGACATAGATTTTAACGTGGTTCACCCAATGTGGGCTACCTCCACAGAGAAAATATTTCTTCTAAATATTTCTCAAATAATCTCTTGGGAATCCTTCCCAAATTACAATGTTTATGGACTTTTGTCCAAAGGAGATGTTGATCCCCTAATCTCAAGTTCGTGGATCTCTTCCACAGGAGAACTCTTTCTCCTTCTGCTCTAGCTAGTGATCTTCTAGAAGACTCTATCTCTATGTTGCACTAACTGGTGGATCTCTCTCCACTTGAAGACTCCTCACTCAGATCTATCTTCAATTGTCCTGGCTGTTGGATCTCTATCCACTGAGACT
The DNA here is from genome assembly GCA_028583015.1 of Wollemia nobilis. Lineage (NCBI taxonomy): Eukaryota > Viridiplantae > Streptophyta > Pinopsida > Araucariales > Araucariaceae > Wollemia > Wollemia nobilis. The sequence goes on from JAQPPZ010016986.1 coordinate 60,345, forward strand.
CTATCCTCTATACTCTATCACCTCCAAAGCTCTGTCTCAATATTGTACTAAACATAGTTCAATCGGTCTAGCATAACTCTGCTCAATCTCTTGCACTAAACATAGTACATTCGGTCTAGCACAAATCTGCTCAATCTCTTGCACTAAACATAGTCTAGTCGATTTAGTACAAGTCCACTCAAATCTGCACTAGACACAGTTCATTCGGTCTAGCACAAACTTGCTCAATAGGTCCACTCAGAACCTGCTCAAATCTGCTCAATAGGTCCACACAAACCTGCTCAAATCTACTCAATAGGTCCACATAGAACTTGCTCAAATATGCTCAATAGGTCCACTCAGAACCTTGCTCAAATCTGCTCAATAGGTCCACATAGAACCTGCTCAAATATGCTCAATAGGTCCACACAAAACCTGCTCAAATCTGCTCAATAGGTCCACATAGAACCTACTCAAATCTGCTCAACAGGTCCACATAGAACCAATCCATCACATAGAACTATTCAAATATGCTCAACAAGCTCACACAGAACTTGTCCAAATCTGCTCAACAAGCTCACACAGAACTTGTCCAAATCTGCTCAATAAGTCCTCTCTAGGACTTGCTCAAATCTGCATAGCAAGATTTCACAAAAGCTTACTCAAATCAGTCCACAAGCCTTCTCAAAGACTTGTCTCAAATCTGCTTAACAAGCTCACATAGAACTTGTCCAATCACATAGAATCATAAAGAGAATTGTTAGAGACTCAATATGTTCTAAGCTCAATGTTCAATCAATATCTCAACTCAATCTCATAGAAGCATAAAGAGAATTGTTAGAGACTCAATATGTTCTATACTCAAATCCCAATCTCAACTCAAATCAATCTCATAGAAGCATAAAGAGAATTGTTAGAGACTCTATATGTTCTATTCTCAAATCCCAATCTCAACTCAAATCAATCTCATAGAAGCATAAAGAGAATTGTTAGAGACTCTATATGTTCTATACTCAAATCCTAATCTTAACTCAAATCAGAATATAGAATAGTTTATTTCTAGGAACTTGAACAACCACTTCACACAATCACTTGACTAGGCTCAATCAACTCAACTCAACCAATCACCTCAAGGATCAATCCTTTCTCACAAACCCTAGTCCAAGCATGTATCAACCAACTCAAAATGTTTCCAACAATGCTCAACCACAAATCTCACATAACAATGATACTCATGTTCTTCTCTAACTCAAGTTCAAGTTCATTGCACAACCAATGGGCTTCAACAACAATGCTTATAAAACAAGGTTTAATCACAACTCTCAAACCAAAAAACCTTGAAGCATTCAACCAACCACTTTCAAAAAGGAAACCACAATCAATCCTTTTCTCTCCAATGATATTTCAGAAATCAACCACCATAATCAATCAATAGGAGAATGTGCCCATACCTTTTATGAAGATGAAGAAGCCTCTTTGGAAATCTACCACAATCACAATATTCTTTTGCCAATCTTCATGAGGGTTAGGAGAAATTACAAAACAAATATCATAACCTTTTACACCTTATTTCTCCTAGTCAAAAATCACATCCACCACTAGAAAATAATTAAAAATAATTATTTCCTTATTTAATTAAGCATAGCATGAATATCACCACAACCATTTACCATTCCCTTATTTCTCCTAAAAATCACTTTGCACTAATGCACAACTCACTAAGCTCCTTAATGCAAAAATCCCACATCAAATAGTGCAAAATATAAGCCACAACTCATAAATCACATCACCATAGCATACCCTCAATAATAGTGCTTCAAACCTTAGCTTTGACAAATTAAAACATTAATTTTTCATTCTCCAAAAATTGCGGTGACGGGCATACCTTAGAAAATAAACTATTTTTGGCTCCAAAAATTGTGGCGACAACAAACCATGCAAAAAATGAATTTCGGGTGACTCGAACCCGAGACCTGCAGCGAGTGCGCCTTTGCACTCCTTCCGCCCACCAAGTGGGCTAAGCTTCCCACGTGGAAGCTATTCCACCTCATGCTCCTTATACTTCCTCTTATCGCCCATGAGATTTAAAATAGCGCTTCACCCAATCCTACGATAGTCGAAAGTGCACAATTCGGAGGCGGATTAACTTTGGCAAATGAGGATTCTTTCATTCGAATTTCGAAGGATTTTACCTTTGCTTAAAGAGGCTCCTTTTATACACGATGTGTATGGGGAAGAATTAATGTCGACGTCAGCCAAAAAGGGAGGGAAAACATTTTGTTTAATTTTAAAATTTAAATTTAAATTTTAAATAAATTAAAATTTAAACTAAACCTTTAAAATTAAATATCTCCATCACTAGGGCACATTTTTTGATGAAACGAAAAGCCAACTTGGGTTTTAAGAAAAACCCATTTCAAATATGCCATCCATGGTTTTAAATAAAACCTTTTATTTTTCCTACCTTGGTTTTGATAAAAACCCTTCCTTGCACTTTCACAAAACATAGTGCATACCATCATAGATCCTTTTGACATCAAATAACCTTTTGACATCAATGACAACATTTTAGCTTAGGGACTCAAAATGTCCAACAATCTCCCCATTTGTCATTGATGGCAACCCATATCATTTTACTGAAATCTGACCTTCTTTTCTGCTCCCCTGGGACTTTGCTCCCCCTGGCTCAATGCTCTCTCAAATATCAAATCTCTCCCCATATCAAAAAATCTCCCCAATATACACAAATCTCTCCCCCTTTGACATCAATGGCAAAGGGTCACCTTTGGGGCTCGGGGCTAAGAATGAGCCTCTTAGCTTAGCCCCTCCCCCACCTCCACATGAGGTGGTTAATTCTGGGGTGGGAGTATTTCTACTCCCCGAAAGCACTATTCTCTGCCTTTATCTTTCCCTCTTCTTTTCTGAGTTTGTTGAATCCTCTCACTATTTCTTTCCAAGTCATCATCTCTATTCCTGTCATCACTTCATGTTCCTGTTCCTATTCTTGTTCTCATCCATATTCCTATTCTTGTACCTGTTCATGGTCTCATTATTTTTTGAGTCTCTATTCTTTTCTGATTCTCTTTCTATTATTTTTTGAGTCTTTGTTCCTGTTCATCTTCTTGTTTCTATTCATGTTCCTTGTTCATATTCCTATTCTTGTTCATGCCTATTTCTGGAATATTTGCTCTACACCATCTTGCTATGTGACCATCATTATTGCACTTATAACACTTAATGTTATTATTCCTTGGATGTGCAACTATCTTAGGATTTCTCCTAGTGAAGCCATATCCTCTTCTGTCATGAACCCTACAATTCATTGCCTTGTGACCAAACTCATTACATGAATAACAATATCCTTGGAAAAGTTATCATTTTCCATATTCCTATCTTTGATGTGTCCTGCACTATGAAGCCATGTGCCCAAACCTGTGACATGAAAAACATCTTCCATTGAAGCTTCCTTGTCTTGACCTCATTGGTCTCCTGTTCTGATTGTTGTTCCATCTATATCTTCTTTGCCCATTGTCTCTTTTCTTGTTGGACTCACTACAATCTGACTCATCCTTAGAAGTTTCACTTTCACTTCCACTTTCATCTGAGAATCCCTCTTCTAAAGTGTCTTCTTCTGAAGTACCTTCTTCTTCAAGACTTGAAGTAGACTTTTCTTCCCATTTCTTTTGAACTTGTTTAGAACCAAGACTTATTTTGTTTGATGCTCCTCTTTGTATCTTGACTATTTTATCCACATTCTTTGCACTAGTTACATACTTGTATAGCTTATTCTTGGAATCCTCTAGATCTTCCTTTAGTAGTGCCACTTCTTGTGTTAACTTTTCACATTCCAAAATATTTGCTTCTAACTTATCTTTGAACTTGCTTGCCTTAGCTTTTGACTTCTCTAAATCCTCTATGAGCAATAATATTTCTTCATCACATTCTTGAAACTGACTTTCAAGATTAGAGTGTTGCTTTCTTACCTTATTTATTGTGTCAAGAGCATAGATAAGTTCTCCCTTGAGATCATAACCATTCTCTATTGAATAGTCCTCTATTTGTTTGCCTTTGTCCATATCATTTCTTTCTTTTGACTTATCTTCTATAGAACCATTTTATTTATCTTCCAAAGCCATTAGAAGATTCTCATCTGGTCTACCAAGTGCATCTTCAAAATCATCATCACTAAAACTATAGCCATCCCTTGTGCAATCATCTTCAAGATGTCCAAATTTACCACATCTAAAACACTTGAGAATAACTGGAGTCTTCTTCTTAACTGGATCTTTTTCTTCAACCATAAACAAGACTTCATCTCTATCATTGTATGAAAAACTAGCATCACTATCAATTGAGTACTTACTTGCATTATCCGCATAGTAGCTTCTATTTTGCCTTTGGAAGAACTTCTTTCCTTGTCTGTTTTGTCCATCCTTGCTTTTCTTCTGGTACCTATATTTTTCAGATTCCCTGTACCTGTGATCTTGTTTTTCTTCATCATTGTTATTCTTTGGCTCTTTGCACTCTATTGCAAAATGTCCATACTTGCCATAATTAAAGCACTTAATAGATCTTATATCTATCGGTCTTATGGAACCTCTATCTCTTCTACCATAGTTAGCTTCTTCATCACTAGAAGATTCATTGCTTGATTCTGTCTTCTTACCCTTTTTCTTACTATCCACTTTGAATGCAACTTCTTTTGGAGGAATAGGATCTTTTGTTCTTATCTCAAAAGTTGTAAGCATACCAAGCAAAACATTTCTTGTTAGACTATCACTATCAATTGATGTTTCTATAGTAGAAACCTTTTCACTATACCTTTTTGGAAGAGTTCTCAAGATCTTATCGCAAGCATCAGATTCATCAACCTTCATTCCAAGACCTTTCATCTCATGTATAAGTTCATCAACCTTGTTGAGATAGTCACGAATGTTTTCATCATCCCTCATTCTTAGATTCTCAAATTCTCCTTTGAGATTTCTGATCTTAGCTTTCCTGACACTTTTATCTCCTTCATATATGGTATGCAAGAGTTTCCACATATATTTTGTTGTTCCACATTCCATAACCTTCATAGATTATGATCTACGTAGTCCTTTTATAATTGCATTCATAGCTCTTGAATTTGCATGCATGAGAAACCTACCTTCCTTATATTTAGGAGGATTAACTACTGAATCATATCCAAGTTCCATTGCATCCCAAACTTCATTTCCAAGTGCCATCAGGTGAAATCTCATCAGCACACACCAATACAAGAAGTCACTTCCATCAAATACTGGTACTACATTATTGAAGAACTCATTCTTTTGATCCATTGTGTTCTTAGACCACTTTTCCTTCAAGCTGTCAAACTCTTCTGAAGGAACCCGCTCTGATACCAATTGAAGAACACAAGCTTATACTAAGAGGGGGTGAACAGTATAAGACCACTTTTTACTTCTCTTTTCAAATTTAATTTTATGTAGTGTATAGATAGTAATATCAATAGCAGTAATCAAAGCAATGCACAGAACACCATACACAATAGAGACATAGATTTTAACGTGGTTCACCCAATGTGGGCTACCTCCACAGAGAAAATATTTCTTCTAAATATTTCTCAAATAATCTCTTGGGAATCCTTCCCAAATTACAATGTTTATGGACTTTTGTCCAAAGGAGATGTTGATCCCCTAATCTCAAGTTCATGGATCTCTTCCATAGGAGAACTCTTTCTCCTTCTGCTCTGGCTAGTGATCTTCTAGAAGACTCTATCTCTATGCTACACTAACTGGTGGATCTCTCTCCACTTGAAGACTCCTCACTCAGATCTATCTTCAATTGTCCTGGTTGTTGGATCTCTATCCACTGAGACTCTATCCTCTGTACTCTATCACCTCCAAAGCTCTGTCTCAATACTATACTAAACATAGTTCAGTCGGTCTAGCACAACTCTGCTCAATCTCTTGCACTAAACATAGTACATTCGGTCTAGCACAAATCTGCTCAATCTCTTGCACTAAACATAGTCCAGTTAGTCTAGTACAAGTCCACTCAAATCTGCACTAGACATAGTTCATTCGGTCTAGCACAAACTTGCTCAATAGCCCACTCAAATGCTAAACCTCAAAAGTCCACTAGAACCTGCTCAAATCTGCTCAATAGGTCCACACAAAACTTGCTCAAATCTACTCAACAGGTCCACTCAGAACCTTCTCAAATATGCTCAATAGGTCCACATAGAACCTACTCAAATCTGCTCAATAGGTCCACACATAACATGCTCAAATCTGCTCAACAGGTCCACATAGAACCTACTCAAATCTGCTCAATAGGTCCACACAGAACCTACTCAAATCTGCTCAACAAGCTCACATAGAACTTGTTCAAATCTGCTCAACAAGCTCACACATAACTTGTCTAAATCTGCTCAACAAGCTCACATAGAACTTGTCCAAATTTGCTCAATAAGTCCTCTCTAGGACTTGCTCAAATCTGCATAGCAAGCTTTCACAAAAGCTTACTCAAATCAGTCCACAAGCCTTCTCAAAGACTTGTCTCAAATCTGCTTAACAAGCTCACATAGAACTTGTCCAATCACATAGAATCATAAAGAGAATTGTTAGAGACTCAATATGTTCTAAGCTCAATGTTCAATCAATATCTCAACTCAATATCATAGAAGCATAAAGAGAATTGTTAGAGACTCAATATGTTCTATACTCAAATCCCAATCTCAACTCAAATCAATCTCATAGAAGCATAAAGAGAATTGTTAGAGACTCTATATGTTCTATTCTCAAATCCCAATCTCAACTCAAATCAATCTCATAGAAGCATAAAGAGAATTGTTAGAGACTCTATATGTTCTATACTCAAATCCCAATCTTAACTCAAATCAGAATATAGAATAGTTTGTTTCTAGGAACTTGAACAACCACTTCACACAATCACTTGACTAGGCTCAATCAACTCAACTCAACCAATCACCTCAAGGATCAATCCTTTCTCACAAACCCTAGTCCAAGCATGTATCAACCAACTCAAAATATTTCCAACAATGCTCAACCACAAATCTCACATAACAATGATACTCATGTTCTTCTCTAACTCAAGTTCAAGTTCATTGCACAACCAATGGGCTTCAACAAAAATGCTTATAAAACAAGGTTTAATCACAACTCTCAAACCAAAAAACCTTGAAGCATTCAACCAACCACTTTCGAAAAGGAAACCACAATCAATCATTTTCTCTCCAATGATATTTCAGAAATCAACCACCATAATCAATCAATAGGAGAATGTGCCCATACCTTTTATGAATATGAAGAAGCCTCTTTGGAAATCTGCCACAATCACAATATTCTTTTGCCAATCTTCATGAGGGTTAGGAGAAATTACAAAACAATTATCATAACCTTTTACACCTTATTTCTCCTAGTCAAAAATCACATCCACCACTAGAAAATAATTAAAAATAATTATTTCCTTATTTAATTAAGCATAGCATGAATATCACCACAACCATTTACCATTCCCTTATTTCTCCTAAAAATCACTTTGCACTAATGCACAACTCACTAAGCTCCTTAATGCAAAAATCCCACATCAAATAGTGCAAAATATAAGCCACAACTCATAAATTACATCACCATGGCATACCCTCAATAATGGTGCATCAAACCTTAGCTTTGGAAAATTAAAACATTAATATTTCCAATCTCCAAAAATTGCGGCGATGGGCATACCTTAGAAAATTATTTTTGGCTCCAAAAATTGTGGCGACAACAAACCATGCAAAAAATGAATTTCGGGTGACTCAAACCCGAGACCTGCAGTGAGTGCGCCTTTGCACTCCGTCCGCCCACAAAGTGGGATAAGCTTACCACATGGAAGCTATTCCACTATGTGCTCCTTATTCTTCCTCTTATCGCCCACAAATTTTTAAACAATGCTTCACCCAATCCTACAGCAGTCGAAAGTGCACAATTCAAAGGTGGATTAAATTTGGCAATAAGGATTCTTTCATACGAATTTCGGAGGCATTTTCATTTGCTAAAGAGGCACATTTTATACACGATGCGGATGGGGAAGAATTAAAGTCGACGTCGGTGGAAAAGGGAGGGAAAACATTTTGTTTAATTTTAAAATTTAAATTTAAATTTTAAATAAATTAAAATTTAAACTAAACCTTTAAAATTAAATATCTCCATCACCGGGGCACCTTTTTCGATGAAACGAAAAGCCAACTTGGGTTTTAAGAAAAACCCATTTCAAATATGCCATCCATGGTTTTAAATAAAACCTTTTATTTTGCCTACCTTGGTTTTCATAAAAACCCTTCCTTGCACTTTCACAAAACATAGTGCATACCATCATAGATCCTTTTGACATCAAATAACCTTTTGACATCAATGACAACATTTTAGCTTAGGGACTCAAAATGTCCAATGGTAGATACTCAGACACTCTAACTAGTGGTGGCATCATTGGACCTTTGTTGAATACAATCATATCAGTGCAATCAGGCACCTTTACACCATAATTAGAAATAATTATGGTGATTTCTACAAACATCATAAAATCGTGTGCTAGATTTCTAAATGATGATTGTTATATCCTTTTACCCAAATGCTTTTTGGAATATGGAAAAATATAGAGTGGGGTACGATGATTGTATGGATATTTTTCATACAATGTGATGAAACTATTGATAGGAATGCATTTCTAATAAAAATTATATACGTATAAATTATAAAATTGAGTACATACCTAATTAGTATTTCATGCTTGTATGATATGTGGACACTCGTGGTGCAGACACATTGGTTATCTCATGATATTTGTGATTACTGGAACAAAAAATGGCATGCATATTTACAATATGGAACAAAGAGGTCTTTGGGAACCTCTTTGAAAATAAAAAATAGGTTGTTGAAATTTTGAAGATAATTGATCAAAGGATTCAACATGGTGATGCTGATAAAACTACTAGGTAGGAGGAACGGACAAAGCTAGCAGAGTTTCATAAAATTTTGGCCTATGAGGAAATCTATTGGAGGCAAAAATCAAGGGCTCTATGGTTGAAATATGGAGATTCAAATTCCAAGTTTTTCACATCACCATGCTTAGAAATAGAAGCAATAACAATAAATTTTTTAAAAAAAGCAGATGGTTCTATTACTCAGGACTTAACATAAATCAGAAGGGACGCAGTAACTTATTTCAATTCTATCCTTGGTCAGGAATCATAGTGCAATGAGGAGGCCAAATATATTCTCTTGCAATCCATTCCTAGCATAATAAATGAGGATATAAACCTTAAGATTATAGCTACCTTTTCTGATGAGGAAATTGAGGAAGCCTTATTTAGCATGGAGCTAGACAAAGCCTCGGGACTCGATGGCTTTCCCCCTCGTTCCTATAAATCTTTTTGGGACATCGTAAGTGAGTATGTAATTTATACTATCAGAGAATTCCAAGCAAGTTATCATATCCCAAAAGGTCTCAACTCTACTTTTATTTCTCTAATTCCTAAGAAGAAAACCCTTAATCTATGGCTGACTTGAAGCCAATTAGTCTGTTTAATGTTTCTTACAAGATCCTAACTAAAGCCATTGCAAATAGAATGAGAGATGTTCTAACCCACATCATAGATCTATGCCAAGGAAGTTATATCTAGGGTAAGTTAATCTTGAATGGAGTTATCACAGTTCATGAAGCTCTGCACTCTGCTCATAAGACTAACAGGTCTATTTTTTCCCTCAAGCTTGATATGAACAAAGCATTTGACAAGCTAAATTAGGACTTTCTAATTGTTGTGCTCCTTAAGTTTGGTTTTCACCACAAATGGGTTAATTTTATCAAAGAATACATTTCTAAAGCATGGTTCTCAATTTTGGTTAATGGAACAACTGCTAGTTACTTTCAAAGTCTCAGAGGAATTCGATAGGGGGACCCTATCAGCCCCATGTTATTCATCATTGTGGTAGAAGCTTTAGGTATAACCATAAAAAATGCTTGCAATTCAAGGCTAATATCAGGAATCAAGGCAACATCTCTCACTAGGGCTATTTCTCACCAACAATTCATCGATGATACCCTTCTATTGACTAAGGCATCGGTGGTTGAGGCCAAAATAATTAAATACATCCTATAACTCTACAAGGACGCTGTTGGTCAGAAAGTTAATTTTAGTAAAATCAAGTTACATTTCTTGAACACCCTCATTCAGAGGCAAGGAAGGATTGCAAAAATTTTAGGGTGTGATATAGCAAACCTCCCCACTTCATATCTGGTCTCCCTATTTTCATTGGTTCTTCGAGAGAGTCAATGTGGGACAGGGTTATTGAAAGAATTCAAAAAGAACTTGTTGGATGGAAATGTCATCTTCTATCTCAAGTAGGAAAGTTGACCCTCACTAAGACCTCTTTGCAGAGCATTCCAGTCTATTTCCTCTCTATTTTCAAAGCCCTTGTGAAGGTTTTCCAAAAAACTGAGAAAATCCAAAAAGAATTTTTATGGACTGGATCAGAGGAGAAAAAATGATACGCCTTGTTGGATGGACCAAAGTGTGCAGACCCAAGGCAAATGGGGGCTTAGTTCTAAGGAGAATTACTCATATGAATTTAGCTTTACTAGCTAAGCATGCATGGCACATAATTTTTGGTGAAGAAAATGAATGGACAACTATCATCAAACAAAAGTATCTTCAAAATATGGAATTTCTAAGTGACTCAGTTCCAATAAAAGGTTCTTATTTTTGGAAAGCAATTCTTAATTATAAGGAAATCATCAAAAAAGGTTTAAGATGGGTTTTAGGCAATGGTGAGAGGATAAATTGCTATAATGATAGGTGGGCTAAGGATGAACCAATGATGCAATATCCTAACTTAGCATGAATCAGATATATCACGAAAGAACTCATTGGTAGAAAAGTCTTCGATTATATGGTTGAGGACAAAGGTAGAATGAAGTGGAAACAAATAAGGATTCAGGGATTTCAAGCGGAATCAAATGATATTTGTAACATTCTTGGGCAACGGTTTATCCCCATGAGACCCAAGGAATATTAAGTGACATGGGCTCCTACGTAAAATGAACAGTTCACTATTAAATCAGCTTACAAGCTTCTACTTGATGACGAGGATTTTGTCCTCCAAAAGGACTTAGTTTGGATAAAAAATTTAATTTCAAAAATTGCAGTCTTTTCATGGCTAGTTATCCAAGGAAGAATTCTAACCATTGATAATATGATGTGTAAAGGTATTTGTATCACTAATCATTATTATCTATGTAGGGCTAATTGGGAGACCATTTATCACATTTTCCTTGAGTTCCATTTTTCCTTGACTGTCCTAAGTGGGGTTTTTCAGGCCTTCAATATTTCTTGGGTTAAACCAGCCACCGTACTTGATTTGTTCATCTAGTGGCCTTATCCTTTTTCAAGCCAAAGACTAAGATACATGTGGAAAAATTGTCTCAATCACTATCTTTAGCAGGTGTGGTTAGAAATGAACCATAGAGTCTTTAATGAGTATATCCATGATCATCAAACTATCATTTCCATGATCCTATCCTTTGCCAACAAGAATGTGAACCTTATCCCTTTTGATAGTCATAAACCTCATATGTAGGAGACCATGATTGCTAAATATTTAAGCTTAACCTTGTTAGATGAGTCTGTGCCTAGGGTAGTCAATCCCAGAGCCAATGTTAAGTGGTCCCCACCTCCTACGGGTTGGTTTAAGCTTAATTTTGATGGAGTGGCTAAGGAAAATCTTGGCAGAGCAGGCATTGGAAGCATTGTGTGAGATCATAATGGGAATATGATGCTTGTATTTTCTAAATATTTGGGAACAAGGATGAACAACGAAGCTGAAGCTAGAGCTATGTGGAGAGGCCTTCAAATGACTCAAGACTTAGAAGGCAATTTGATCGTAGAATGAGACTATGCATGTTATAAATCTCCTCAATAATTGGAAAACACCTCCTTGGAGGATTAAAACAATTGTTGAAGATGCTAGGATCATTTTCCAGGGAAGACAAGACAAAAAATCCCAACATGTCTTTTGGGAAGCTAACAAAGTTGCTGATAAGCTAGCCAATTTGGGTGTCGATGGTGACGAACTTTTCAAATGGGAACATGGTGTCTCGAGCAAAGTAGAGGAGCTTATTCAATAAGAATGCCAAGAATGATAGTTGAATTTACCAACAAGGAATGCACTGTAAGTTTGAAGGCTATGAGTATTCTCGTCTCTTTTTTGAAATGGAATCACAATAAAAATTATCCGAGCTGTCAGTCTTGGGGGATGCTGCTTGGAAATACCAAAAAGACTAATGGGGACATTAACATGTTAGATAACATGGCTCCTAGTCATCTTAGTAATTTGAGGTTGTTTGATAATCACAGGGCAGGAAATAAACAACAATATAAGACTTCGAACTAGAGCCATGTGGACCACTAGATAGCCACCACCATAAATCTAGCCAGCAGGTTCACTTCTCCAAGGATGATTGGCCAAGACAGGATGTGGTCTCAAAGCATTTCATATACAAATGAAAGAAATTACCAAAGAATTATTAAGAGTAACTGTCAATACAGAGCTTTTGGGAGTTTTTTCAATACTTTGCTATGTATGTCTACAGATTTTTATTTCTCCACTGTTTCAAGGAAGGGATCTGTGTCTATTTATTTTTTTGTAATTATGATGTAGGTGTGTTTTCTCGGGGTATACCCAAAATGTTGTATGGGAAGTTTCTTTTTGATAACAGGGTATGTGCCTTACCATATGTAATGGCTTTGGTGGCATGTAGATTTTACATATATAGGATCCTTAGTAAGGACATGTTCATCAACTGCCCTAGGCTAATTTTTGTAAAAGGTTTTGGATCAACCTGTAAAACCCAGTATTAATGCTATAGTATATTATCTACCAAAAAAAACAATATGAGGAAATGCTTCTCCAAAAAAATTATTCTCGTGTGCTACAATTTATTTCATTAGAGGTTCCCTACTAAAAAATAATGCAAGAAAAATATTAAATTAGTATTTTTTTATGGGACGACACACATCCCTTAGAATTTGTTTACTAATTGTCATGGAATGTGCACAAATATCCAATAAAAAAAGTGTTTTTATTCGTGAGAAGTTTGACTTTTGATCACGTGGATAAAATGTTGACGTGTCTTCGGCCATTTCTTGATGCCGAAGGTTTATTTCATATACTAGAAATTAGGTGCTTATTAGAATGGAAATAATATGTTGTTTTGCTGAAAATCATGTACCTTAATTTAATGCTCAGAACACAGGCACCCATTAGAACATGAGTCAAGCATATTTTTGCTAGAAATTAGGTGCCTTACTCCCATACATGATACAAGCACCCATTAGAACTAAATCCAAGCACATTTTCACTGGAAATAATGCACCCACCAAATTAAATAATAGGTACCTTCTTGAACATAATACATGTGTCTAGTCGCTAGAAATCGAACACCTTTCAGAATAGAATACATGTGTCTTCTTACTAGAAATAAGGCACCTTTTTTTCTTGGAACTCTTCAATAATGAGAGTCAGGCATATTTATGATATTTGGGAGTTAGAACCTCTCCATTATTTGAATAGTCAATATTTTATGGTGTTCTCATAGTTGAGCACTTTCGGTTGATCAGACTATTAGCATTCATCATTCAAGGATAAAATCATCATCCACTATGTGAACTAGCATTTGAGAATTTCTCTATGAAGACAAAAACATCCGCATACCCATCCAAGCATGGTTATCCCCATCCATATGGATATGAGTATAATTCTATTAAAATTAACCTCTTAGAAAGCTATAAATATGCAAGTTCATTGTTCATGTGCCTAATAGGCCTAGGTTTATCAAGCTACCTATAGATTGCATTCAAGGCATAATTCCTGTAAAACAAAAATACAACTAAAAAAAATGCAAGATTTATAAAAAAATAAATTATTTTTGGGTCATGTGGACAAACATGTGTCCACATATTACCGAAAATGTTTCAAAATTTCAATCAAAATGGGTTTCTACCATACCTATTATGGCCTCAATCGCATAATTTTTAGGTTCATGATATGGTTGCAATCTGTGGCTATTGACTGTCAACACAATATTGCTCCCATCAATAGTTCTAACATGAACATCACCATTGTTTATTAGTTAAATCACCTCATATGGCTCCATCTAGTGTTGCATGAGCTTTCCCTTCCTCTCTTGGAACTGGAAATCATAAATAATACCCATTCTTCCACCTTGAACTATTTTGGACTAATATTATGATCATACCAACATGTTTTCTATTTCTAAATGACTTATGTTCGATGTAAAGCATCACATCGGTACACATATAGATGGTTAAGCTATTGAATCCATTATTTTTGTGCTTCATATAGACTCATATTCAGTTCTGGAGTTCTAAGAGTTATAATTTTAAATTCTATAGGTATCATAACATTCTTCCCATATACCAATTAGAATGGTGTAAAACCAGTGGTAGTTTTCCAAGTAGTTCTATAAGCCTAGACTGCTTCTGGAAATATCATAGCCCAGTCTTTCCTATGTTGTTGCACCATTTTTGTTAGAATGTTTTACAACTCATGGTTAGTGACTTCTACTTCCCCATTTATCTAAGGATGGTAAGGAGTGATCTTGTTGTACATGATTTTATACTATTATTTTATTTCCTAGATTAGCTTCAAAGTGAATGAGGATTTGTCATTAGTAATGATCTCTCTTAGAACACCAAATCACGTGAATATGGATGAAAACAGGAACTCCGCTATAGTATTTTCCTTGGAATCACGTAATCCATGCATTTCAACCTATTTAGTCACATAGTCAGTGCAAACTAAGATATATCTCTTACCTTCTAACTATCGATTAATAGGTCCCATAAAATCCATTCCCTATTTGTCAAATGGCTCAATGTGCACATGTGTTTGGAGGGGCATTTCATGTTGAAGAGTTGGTCTACCCATCCTCTAACACTGATCACATTGAATCACGTGTTTAGTTGCATCCTTGAATAGTGTAGGCTATTAATAAGTAGCTTGAAATACTTTAAATGCAGTCCTTTTATCTGAAAAATGATCACCATAGGGTTCATCATGGTAAGCTTTAAGAATTGTTACAATATAATTTTATGCAACACATCTTCTCATGATTTGATCAGGCCTGGTTTTAAATAGACAACCATCAATCCATGAAAATGCTACTCTTATCTATTAATATCCATTTTTCATGTGGTGAGAGTGTAGGGGATACTATACCAATGGATACGTAATTAGCCATATCTTCATACCATGGTATTTGTTCATAAAGAGAAAATATATGCTCATATAGAAATTAATATTTCATGGCTATATGATTTGGAGATGTTAATATAAAAAAATCTGCAATCACATTGTCTTTACCTATTTTATCAATAATTATAATATCAAATTCTTGTAAAAGTAAAATCCATCTAATAATTTTATCACTAAGTAGATTTGTTCATTAGGTATCTGATGGCTGTATAATAAATATGCACAAAAACCTTGTAACGTGTAATATAATAGTGAAATTTGTTAATAGCATGAACAACTACAAGAAATTATTTATCTATGATAGTGTAATTAAAATCAACACCTATAATATATTTAAAAATATAATAAATACCATAAAATTATTGACCATATTTCTATCCCAGTACTACCCCTATCACATTATTGGATGCATATGCATATATGTGAAATGGAATGGTCTGATTTGGACCTCCTAGTACTAGAGTAGTGGTCAATATTTCTTTCAAATTTTTAAATGTTTGTTCACATTCATCTATCTAAATAAACTCTATTTATTTTGATAACAATGTATTCAAAGGTTTAACATTGCTACTGAAATCTGATATAAATCTCCTATAGTATCCAATAGAGCCAAAAAAACTTTGGATATTGATGCAAGAGCATCCAATGGTGTAAGAGTGATCTTGCATCACCCAAAAATTGTAATTGTTTAATTTTGTTATAAATTTGGTCTAGTTGTTTAGAGGATGGATAAATTGACCCAACATTGAAATAATCATCCCAATATCCTGAGCGGTTTGGGAGATATGTAAATAAATGGTTTTTGGCAGGAAAAGGGAAAACTGATTCAAAAGGGAGGAATTTCAAATTTGTAATTAGTTAGTCTTTGTAATCTCCATTCTCCTAAATAAGGAAAATTATAAAGCTTTTGGCATTTTCTCTGTTTTCTATTTTTTCTATGGATTTTATGTGTTTTGGTTCATGCAACTCTACTTCAGATATCTCTCTAAGTTTTAGGAGTGGGCAAATTTTTTATTACCTCAATTTTATTTTTATCTACATTTATCCCATCTGTATAAATATGATTTTTTAATACTATACCCTCCTACATTAGCATAAAATATTTTTCATTTATCAGGGACATATTAGTTTCTTCACACCACTGAAGTAATTTTTTCAAATCTGTTGTGGCTTCCTCAAAAGTCTCACCATAAATGGTGAAGTTATCCATATATACTTCCATAGTTTATCCAATCATATCAAAAAAATACTCAATACTGCCCTTTGAGAAGTGGTAGGTGTATTGCATAAACCAAAATGTAAGACTCAGTAAGCAAAGTTTCCCCATGGACAAGTGAACATTATTTTATCTTGATCCTCTTCCCCAATCTGTATATGATTGTATTCACTGAATCCATCCAATAAATAAAATTACTTTATTTCTACTAAGGTATCAAGAACTTGATTTATAAAGGGTAGGGGGAAGTGGTATTTCTTTGTTGCTATGTTAAACATTTTGTAATCAACATAGATACACCACTTTTCAGTTTTTTAAGGCACCACCACAAAAGGTGATACCTACTCAATATCATATATGGGGTAGATAAATCCAAATTTTAGGAGTTTAAACAATTTAGTTTTAACAATATCCTTCATATCTAGGTTTATCCTACGTCGTGGTTGTCTTATTGGTCTTACATGTTCTTCCAGATATATACGATGAGTACAGAATTTAGGAGTAATTCCCCTCATTTCTGAATAGTCCCAAGCAAAAGTATTTTTATGTTTGACTAATATCTATTTTAGGGTATCCTGTTGAACAAACGTTGATTCATTATTTACATTCAATATTATACCAGGTTGGACTCTCCTTAGAAAAATTTTGGTATAACTTTAACCTCATCATTTTCATCCTCAACCTCATCCAATACCATTATAAATTAAATTATTGATAAATCACTAGCATTTTGATTTTCATGGTTAGGTTCTCTTAAAAAATCAACGGATTAGACAAGTGGAGAAATAATCATATTTTTAACATTATGACCATTAGAAATTGTCATTTGTCCATTCCTACAACTTATGTAGGCATCAACCATTGCTAGCTAGGGTCTACCTAAGATGAGTGGATAACCACCCAATCCAAACTTTGATTACAATACCAAGAAATTTGTGGGATATTCCCATGCATCTACTATAACTACAATATCTTCCAACATTCCTTCAAGGAGTACTATAGACCTGTCAGCCAACTGAAGAACAATTTTTGTTGGTTTTATATTTGTAAGTTTAATTTTTAGCATAGTATTCTTGGGCATGACATTAATGGCTGCCCCTAGATCTAGTAGTGTGTTGGATAATGGATAGCCTTCAATTTTAACAATTAGAATATGGCTTCTTGGATATGAATATTTCTAGTGGTATGTGTTTCCTAGCATGAGATCAGCTAACTGACCTACCACATTAATTTCTTTTGTTGTTTCTGACCTGGTTTTCTTAGACATAATTATCGTATGGATTTTGTGTAAATTGGAACATCTCTAATAGCTTGGAAAAGAGGAATTTTGACTGTTAAATTTTTAGACTAGATAAAATGTCAAACTTTGGTTGTACTGTACTTCTTGGTTCTTGTAACCTTTTAGGAAAATATGGAACCTCTTCTTTATACTTTTCAGTAATTTTTTCTTCTTCTACTTCTTCTACACTAGGTGATTTATCACTTTCTACTTCTACGTTTTCCTCCTCTTCTACTAAAAAAGCTATGTCTACTCCTACTTGTCTACCTGTTCTTAATGTTGGACATTTTGAGTCCCTAAGTAAAAGTTGTCATTGATGTCATCGGATGAAGTCGTCATTAATGTCAAGGATTTCGATAAGAAATAAAGTAGTCAAAGTTATCACTGATATCCAGGAAGAAGCTTCAAAAGTGTAGAAGTTACAGGTAAAAGGGCTCCATAATATTTTAATATTATATGGGAGCATAAGTTAAAAGGATTTTCATAAAAACCCAAGGAGGCCTATTGCAAAGTTAAAAGGAGGTCTAATATTTATTTTATAAAATATTTAAATTCAAAAGGAATTTAAATTTTATAAATAAATATCATTAATACCAAGATGTGAATCATAGGGGTTGACTAGGTCCTACTTCTATGTGTGGCATTGTTCTACTCCACATATTTTTATCTGCTACTTCATTTACATAAAATCTTGTAAATGTAGTGATATTTTTCTAAAATTTAGGCTTAGCTTGCTTCTAGTACTGATGGTTTAGGGGTAACTAGACTACCACTAGAAAATTAGGCTCATCCCATGGTGGATAATGGGATGTGTCATGTACTTAAGCCTTTGGAAAATTTTTCACGTCAAGGTTAAGCATTGCATCCTCTGCAACATTTTTCTCATCATAATTTTCCTATGCAACATTGTCCTCAACATATTGAAGGGGTAGATGAAGAACACAAGCTTATACTGAGAGGGGGGGTGAACAGTATAATACCACTTTTTACTTTCTTTTCAATTCAATATTATGCATTGTATAGATAGCAGTATTAATAGAAGTAGTCAAAGCAATGCACAGAACACCATACACAATAGAGACACATATTTTAATGTGGTTCACCCAATATGGGCTACCTTCACAGGGAAAATATTTCTTCTAAATATTTCTCAAATAATATCTTGGGAATCCTTCCCGAATTACACTGTTTATGGACTTCTGTCCAAAGGAGATGTTGATCTCCTAATATCAAGTTTATGGATCTCTTCCACAAGATAACTCTTTCTCCTTCTACTTTAGCTAGTGATATTCTAGAAGACTTTGTCTCTCTAATCCACTGATTGGTGGATCTCTCTCCACTTGAAGAATCCTCACTCAGATCTATCTTCAGTTGTCCTGGTTGTTCGATATCTATCCACTGAGACTCTGTCCTTTGTAATATATCATCTCCAAAGCTTTGTCTTAATACCGTACTAAACATAGTTCAGTCGCTCTATAATAGTTTTGCTTAATCTCTTGTACTAAAAGTAGTACATTCGATCTAGCACAAGTCTGCTCAATCTCTTACACTAAACACAGTCTAATCAGTTTAGTACAAGTCCACTTCAAATATACACTAGACACAGTTCATTCGGTCTAGCACAAAATTGATCAATAGGTCCACTTAGAATCTGCTCAAATCTGATCAACAGGTCCACATAGAACCTGCTCAAATCTGCTCAAAAGGTCCACACAAAACCTGCTCAAATCTACTCAATAAGTCCAATCAGAACCTACTGAAATCTACTAAATAGGTCCATACAAAACCTACTAAAATATGCTCAATGGGTCCACACAAAACCTCCTCAAATATGCTTAATAGGTCCATAAATAACCTGCTCAAATCTCCTCAACAAGCTCACACAGAACTTGTCCAAATTTGTTCAACAAGCTCACACAAAACTTGTCCAAATCTACTCAACAAGCTCACATAGAACTTGTCAAAATCTTCTCAATAAGTCCTCTCTAGGGCTTGCTCAAATATGCATAGCAAGCTTTCAAAAAAGTTTACTCAAATCAGTCCACAAACCTTATCAAAGACTTATCTCAAATCTGCTTAACAAGCTCACATAGAACTTTTCCAATCACATAGAATCATAAAGATAATTGTTAGAGACTCTATGTTCTAAGCTCAATGTTCAATCAATATCTCAACTCAATCTCATAGAAGCATAAAAAGAATTGTTAGAGACTCAATATGTTCTATACTCAAATCCCAATATCAACTCAAATCAATCTCATAGAAGCATAAAGATAATTGTTAGAGACTCTATATGTTCTATTCTCAAACCCCAATCTCAACTCAAATCAATCTCATAGAAATATAAAGATAATTGTTAGAGACTCTATATGTTCTATACCCAAATACTAATCTTAACTCAAATCAGAATACATAATAGTTTGTTTCTAGGACCTTGAACAACCACTTCACACAATCACTTGACTAGGCTCAAACAACTTAACTCAACCAATCATCTCAAGGATCAATCCTTTCTCACAAACCCCAGTCCAAGCATCTATCAACCAACTCAAAATGTTTCCAACAATGCTCAACCATTAATATCATATAACAACGATACTCATGTTCTTCTCTAACTCAAGTTCAAGTTCTTTGTACAAGCAATGGGCTTCAACAACAATGCTTATAAAACAAGGTTTAACCACAACTCTCAAACCAAAAAACCTTGAAGCATTCAACCAACCACTTTCGAAAAGGAAACCACAATCAATCATTTTTTCTCCAATGATATTTCAGAAATCAACCACCATAATCAATCAATAGGAGAATATGCGCATACCTTTTATTAAGATGAATAAGCCTCTTTGGAAATCTGCCACAATCACAATATTCTTTTGCCAATATTCATGAGGGTTAGGAGAATTTACAAAACAAATATCATAACCTTTTACACCTTATTTATCCTAGTCAAAAATCACATCCACCACAACAAAATAATTAAAAATAATTATTTCATTATTTAAATAAGCATAGAATGAATATCACCACAACCATTTACCATTTCCTTATTTCTCCTAAAAATCACTTTGCACTAATGCACAACTCACTAAGATACTTAATGCAAAAATCCCACATCAAATAGTGCAAAATATAAGTCACAACCCATAAATCACATCACCATAGCATACCCTCAATAATGGTGCTTCAAACCTTAGATTTGATAAATTAAAAAATTAAATTTTCATTCTCCAAAAATTACGGCGATGGGAATACCTTAGAAAATAAATTATTTTTGGCTCTGAAAATTGTGGCGACAACAAACCATGCTAAAAATGAATTTCAGGTGACACGAACTCAAGACCTGTAGCGAGTGCGCCTTTGTACTCCCTTCGTCCACCAAGTGGACTAAGCTTCCCACCTGGAAGCTATTCCACCTTGTGCTCCTTATTCTTCCTCTTATCACCCATGAATTTTTAAACAGTGCTTCACCTATCCTGTGGCAGTCGAAAGTGCATGATTCGAAGGTGGATTAACTTTGGCAATAAGGATTATTTCATATGAATTTCAGAGGCATTTTCCTTTGCTAAAGAGGCGCCTTTTATACACGATGTAAATGGAGGAAAAAATAATGTCGACATCGGCAAAAAAGAGAGGGAAAATATTTTGTTTAATTTTAAAATTAAAATTAAAATTTTAAATAAATTAAAATTTAAACCAAACCTTTAAAATTAGATATCTCCATCACCGGGTTACCTTTTTCAATGAAAGGAAAAGCCAACTTGTGTTTTAAGAAAAACCCATTTCAAATCTGCCATCCATGGTTTAAAATAAAACCTTTTGTTTTTCCTGTCTTGGTTTTGATAAAAATCCTTCCTTGCACTTTTGTAAAACATAGTGCATACCATCGTAGATCCTTTTGACATCAAATAACCTTTTGACATCAATAACAACATTTTAACTTAGGGACTCAAAATGTCGAACAATCTCCCCCTTTTTCATTAATGGCAACCCATATTATTTTATTGAAATCTAACCTTCTTTTCTACTCCCCTTGGGACATTGCTCCCCCTGACTCAATGCTCTCTCAAGTATCAAATCTCTCCCCATATCAAAAACTCTCTCCAATTTACACAAATCTCTCCCTATTTGACATCAATGGAAAAGGGTCACCTTTGGGGATCGGGGCTAATAATGAGCCTCTTATCTTAGCCCCTCCCCTACCTCCACATGAGGTGGTTAATTATGGGGTGGGAGTATTTCTACTCCGCGAAAGCATTGTTCTTTACATTTATATTTCCCTCTTCTTTTTTGAGTTTGTTGAATCCTCTCACTATTTCTTTCCAAGTCATCATACATGTTCCTGTCATCATTTCTATTCATGTTCCTATTCTTGTTCTCATCGATGTTCCTATTATTTTATCTCTTCCTATTATCATTCTTTTCTAATTCTCTATTATTTTATGAGTCTCTATTTATGTTCTTTTTTGAGTCTCTATTCTTGTTCATCTTCTTGTTTCTGTTCATGTTCCTATTTCTATTCATATTCCTATTTTTTTTAATATTCTTGTTCATGTTCATGCATGTTTCTAGAATATTTTCTCTATACCATATTGCTATGTGACCATCATTATTGCACTTATAACACTTATTGTTATTATTCCTTTGATTTGTAACTCTCTTAGGATTTCTCCTAGTGAAGCCATATCATCTTCTATCATGAACCCTGTAATTTATTGCCTTGTGACCAAACTCATTACATGAATAAAAATATCCTTGGAAAACTTATCATTTTCCATATTCCTATCTTTGATGTGTCCAGCATTGTGAAGCCATGTGCCCAAACCTGTGACATGAAAAATATCTTCCATTGAAGCTTCCTTGTCTTGACTTCATTTGTCTCCTATTCTAATTGTTGTTCCATATATATATTCTTTGCCCATTGTCTCTTTTCTTGCTGGACTCACTACAATCTAACTTATCCTTAGAGGTTTCACTTTCACCTCCGCTTTCATATAAGAATCCCTCTTTTGAAGTTCCTTCTTTTTCAAGACTTGAAGTAGACTTTTCTTCCCATTTATTTTGAATGTGTTTAGAACCAAGACTTGTCTTGTTTGAGGCTCCTCTTTGTATCTTGACTATTTTTGTCCACCTTATTTACACTAGTTACATACTTGTATAGCTTATTCTTGGAATCCTCTAAATCTTCTTTTAGTAGTGCCACTTTCTGTGTTAACTTTTCACATTCCAAAATATTTTCTTCTAACTTGTCCTTGAACTTGTTTGCCTTAGCTTTTGAATTCTCTAAATCCTCTATAAGCAATAATCTTTTTTCATCACATTCTTGAAACTGACTTTCAAGTTTAGAGTGTTGCTTTCTTACCTTATTTATTGTGTCAAGCGCATAGATAAGTTCTCCCTTGAGATCATAATAATTCTCTATTGAATAGTCCTCTATTTTTTTGCCTTTGTCCATATCATTTCTTTCTTTTGACTTATCTTCTATAGAACCATTTTCTTTATCTTCCAAAGCCATTATAAGATTCTCATTTGGTCTACCAAGTGCATATTCAAAATCATCATCACTGAAACTATAGCCATCCCTTGTGCAATCATCTTCAAGATGTCCAAATTTACCACATCTAAAATATTTGAGAATAACTGGAGTCTTCTTCTTAACTGGATATTTTTCTTCAACCATAAATAAGACTTCATCTCTATCATTATCTGAAAAACTAGCATCACTATCAATTGAGTACTTACTTGCATTATCCACATAGTAGCTTCTTTTTTACCTTTGTAAGAAATTCTTTCCTTGTATGTTTTGTCCATCCCTACTTTTCTTCTGGTACCTATATTTTTTAGATTCTCTGTACCTATGATCTTGTTTTTCTTCATCATTGTTATTCTTTGGATTTTTGCACTCTATTGCAAAATGTCCATACTTGCCATAATTAAAGCACTTGATAGATCTTATATCTATCAGTCTTTTGGAACCTTTATCTCTTCTACCATAGTTAGATTCTTCATCACTAGAAGATTCATTGCTTGATTCTATCTTTTTATCATTTTTCTTACTGTCCACTTTGAATGAAGCATCTTTTGGAGGAATGAGATCTTTTGTTCTTATCTCAAAAGTTGTAAGCATACCAAGAAAAACATTTCTTATTAGACTATCACTATCAATTGATGTTTCTATGGCAGAAACCTTTTCACTATACCTTTTTGGAAGAGTTCTCAAGATCTTATCGCAAGCATCACATTCATCAACCTTCATTCCAAGACCTTTCATCTCATGCATAAGTTCATCAACCTTGTTGAGATAGTCACAAATGTTTTCATCATCCCTCATTCTTAGATTATCAAATTCTCCTTTGAGATTTTTGATCTTAGCTTTCCTAACACTTATATCTCATTCATATATGGTATGCAATATTGTCCACATATATTTTGCTATTCCACATTCTATAACCTTCATGGATTCTAATATATGTGGTCCTTTTATAATTACATTCATAGATATTGAATTTGCATGCATGAGAAACTTACATTCCTTATATTTGTAGGATTGGCTGCTAAATCATATCCAAGTTCCACTGCATCCCAAACCTCATTTCCAAGTTCCATTAGATGAAATATCATCAGCACACACCAATACAAGAAGTGACTTCCATCAAATACCGGTACTTCATTATTGAAGGACTCATTCTTTTGATCCATTGTGTTCTTAGACCGCTTTTACTTTAAGTCATCAAACTCTTATGAAAGAACCCGCTCTGATACCAATTGAAGAACACAATATTATACTAAGATGGGGGGTGAACAGTATAAGACCACTTTTTACTTTTCTTTTCAATTCAATATTACATAGTGTATAGATAGTAGTATCAATAGCAGTAATAAAAGCAATGCACAGAACACCATACACAATAGAGACACAGAGAAAATATTTCTTCTAAATATCTCAAATAATCTCTTTGAAATCCTTCCCAAATTACAATGTTTATGGACTTTTGTCCAAAGGAGATGTTGATCCCCTAATCTCAAGTTCATGGATCTCTTCCAAAGGATAACTATTTCTCCTTTTGATCTAGCTAGTGATCTTATATAAGACTTTTTCTCTCTATTGCACTGACCGGTGGATCTCTCTCCACTTGAAGACTCCTCACTCATATCTATCTTCAATTGTCCTGGTTGTTGGATCTCTATCAATTGAAACTCTGTCCTCTATACTTTGTCACCTCCAAAGCTTTGTCTCAATATTTTATTAAACATATTTCAGTCCGTCTAGCACAGTTCTGTTCAATCTCTTATACTAAACACAATACATTTAGTCTAGCACAAATCTACTTAATTTCTTGCACTAAATATAGTCCAGTCAGTTTAGTACAAGTCCACTTATAATATGTACTAGACATAGTTCATTCGATCTAGAAAAAACTTGCTTAATAGGTCCACTCATAACCTGCTCAAATATGCTCAATAGATCCACACAAAACTTGCTCAAATCTGCTCAACAGGTCCACATAGAACCTGGTAAAATCTGCTCAATGGGTCCACTCAGAACGTTCTCAAATCTGCTCAATAGGTGCACATAGAACCTGCACAAATATGCTCAACAATTCCACACAGAACCTTCTAAAATTTGATCAACAGGTCCAAACAAAACCTGCTCAAATCTGCTCAACAGGTCCACATAGAACCTGCTCAAATCTACTCAACAAGCTCACATAGAACTTATCCAAATCTACTCAACAAGCTCACACAAAACTTGTCCAAATTTGCTTAACAATCTCACATAAAAATTATCCAAATCTTTTCAATAAGTCCTCTTTAGGGCTTGCTTAAAATTACATATAAATCTTTCACAAAAGCTAACTCAAATCAATCCACAAGCCTTCTCAAAGACTTGTCTCAAATCTGTTTAACAAGCTCACAGAGAACTTGTCCAATCACATAGAATCATAAAGAGAATTGTTAGAGACTCAATATGTTCTAAGCTCAATGTTCAATCAATATCTCAACTCAATATCATATAAGCATAAAGGGAATTGTTAGAGACTCAATATGTTCTATACTCAAATCCCAATATCAACTCAAATCATTCTCATAGAAGCATAAAGATAATTGTTAGAGACTCTATATGTTCTATTCTCAAATCCTAATCTCAACTCAAATCAATCTCATAGAAACATAAAGAGAATTGTTAGACTCTATATGTTCTATACTCAAATCCCAATCTTAACTCAAATCAGAATATGGAAAAGTTTGTTTCTAGGAACTTGAACAACCACTTTACATAATCTCTTGACTAGGATCAAACAACTTAACTCAACCAATCATTTCAAGTATTAATATTTTCTCACAAACCCTAGTCCAAGAATGTATCAACTAACTAAAAATGTTTCCAACAATGCTTAACCACAAATCTCACATAACAATGATACTCCTGTTCTTCTCTAACTCAAGTTCAAGTTCTTTGCACAATCAATGAGCTTCAATAACAATTCTTATAAAACAAGGTTTAACCACAACTCTTAAACTAGAAAACCTTGAAGCATTCAACCAACCACTTTCGAAAAGGAAACCACAATCAATCCTTTTCTCTCCAATGATATTCTAGAAATCAACCACCATAATCAATCAATAGGAGAATGTGCCCATACATTTTATTAATATGAAGAAGCCTCTTTGGAAATCTTCCACAATCACAATATTCTTTTGTCAATCTTCATGAGGGTTAGGAGAATTTACAAAACAAATATCATAACCTTTTACACCTTATTTCTCCTAGTCAAAAATCACATCCACCACTACAAAATAATTAAAAATAATTATTTCCTTATTTAAATAAGCATAGTATGAATATCACCACAACCATTCCATTATTTCTCCTAATAATCACTTTGCACTAATGCACAACTCACTAAGCTCCTTAATGCAAAAATCCCACATCAAATAGTGCAAAACACAAGTCACAACTCATAAATCACATCACCATAGCATACCCTCAATAATAGGGCTCCAAACCTTAGCTTTGACAAGTTAAAACATTAATTTTTCTTTCTCCTAAAATTGTGGCAATGGGCATACCTTAGAAACTAAATTATTTTTGGCTTCAAAAATTGCGATGAAAGAAAATCATGCAAAAAATGAATTTCGGGTGACTCAAACCCGAGACCTACAGTGAGTGCACCTTTGCACTCCCTCCACTGATGCAGGAGCATCCAGTGGCAATAGAGCAATCTTGCATCAACAAAAAAAATAAAAATTCTAAGTGTTTTGCCTTGGTGTTGTTTTGCAAAGAAGAAAAAGTGTCGCGATATCGCGACATGTTTTGCAAAGAAGAAAAAGTGTCGCGATATCGCGACATGTTTTGCAAAGAAGAAAAAGTGTCGCGATATCGCGACATGTTGGAAAAGAAGAAAAAGTGTCGCGATATCGCGACATGTCACATTTTCGCGACCCAAAGAGGAGAGAGAGAGCAAGGGAGAAAAGTTTTCATGATATCACGACATGTCGCATTCTCGCGACCAAAATAGGAGAGAGAAAGCAAGGGAGAAAAAGTGTCGCGATATCGTGACATGTCGCATTTTCACGACCAAAAGAGGAGAGAGAAAGCAAGGGAGAAAAAGTGTCGTGATATCACGACATGTCGCATTTTCATGACCAAAATAGAAGAGAGAAAGCAAGAGGGAAAAGGTGTTGCAATATCACGACAAGTCGCATTCTCGCGACAAAAATAGGAGAGAGAAAGCAAGAGAGAAAAGGTGTGGCGATATCACGACATGTCACATTTTTGTGACCAAAAGAGAAGAGGAAGGGCAAGAGAGAAAAGGTGTCGTGATATAGCGACATGTCGCATTTTCACGACCAAAAGACAAGAGGAGCAGCAAGAGAGAAAAGTGTCACGATATCGTGACATGTCACATTTTCATGACCAAAAGAGAAGAGAGAGAGCCAGAGGGAAAAAGTGTCGTGATATCGCGACATTTCACATTATCGTGACTAAAAGAGAAGAGAGAGAATAAGAAGGAAAAAAGTGTCATGATATCGCGACATGTTGCATTTTCGCGATGCAAGAAGAAGAACCAAGCTGAGGACACAAAAATGTCGTGATTTTGTGACATGTTGTTTTCATGACTCAAAAGGGGCACGTGCTCCAAGCCGGGTATTTTCCAGAGGTGATCAAGTTCCTCATAAATGCATTTTTACATGTTTGGAAAGCTCGCTGCACATTTTTAGCAATTGGAAATGAAGCATCAGTCTCTGAAGAAGATCCCGGTGATCATGGTGGCCACTCAAGCACTACACCCAGAGACCAAGTACACGTAGATGGCTCATCAGGTGATCATGGCGGCCACTCGAGTACTACACCTAGAGACCAAGTACACATAGACGACTCATCAATGCATCTTTCCATGGTTGACCTGGTCGCAGTTGCCAGTTTTTGTAACATTTTTGAAAACTCAATCACGAGGAGCCGAATTCTTAGGGCTCGAGGGTGTACTTCATAATTTTGTGTAATAATGACTCAGAGGGTCAAGCCCTCTATAAAAAAACCCAGGCATTGTAATAGAGGGCGGGCAGAGACTGGAAAAAAAAAGGAAGACTGCTGCTATCTCTATAAAATCTTTCCAAGTTTTTTGAATGAGAATTGGGTTTTCTTTTTCTTGTAAAGCTTGGCTCTCCATCAAGTGGTATCAGAGCGGGAGTTCCTGAGTGTGTAAACAGATCACCGGATGTGAGATAATTTACACCAGGATTTGTGGAAGGGTTGTGAGAAGAGAGCAGCTTAGGGTTCCTGAGTGTGTGAGTAGATCGTCGAAAGTGAGGTAGTTTGCACCAAGATCTATGGAAGGGTTGTGAGAAGAGAGCAGCTTAGAGTTCCTGAGTGTGTAAATAGATAGCCAAACATGAGGTAGTTTACACCAAGATTTGTGGAAGGGTTGTGAGAAGAGAGAGCTTAGGGTTCCTGAGTGTGTGAGCAGATCGTCGAAAGTGAGGCAGTTTACACCAAGATCTGTGGAAGGATTATGAGAAGAGAGCGAGGAAGAATGCCTCCATGAAGAAACCATGGTGGTGGGAGAAATGTGGTACCTGAAGGAGATTTTAAAGCTTTACAGAGGCAAGTTCAAGCCCTGCAAGAGGAGTTGCAAAGAGGGGTTGAGCCAAGGAGAGAAGAAGGTAGTGAAGATGAAGTTGACGAAGAAGAGGACCAGTTTGAGGAAGAAGAAGAGGCGGTAGATCTTGCACAAGCTAGGTTATACAGAGCCATATATTAGATTGGAAAGAGACCGAAGATGGAGGTTTCTACGTATTCTAGAAATCTTGATCCAGAGGAGTTGATTGACTGGATCAATGATTTGGAAGAATACTTTGAGTATGATGAGGTTGAAGATCCTGATAGGGTCAGGTTATCTAAGACCAAACTAAAGGGTCATGCCAGCACATGGTGGAAGGGAGTGCAGCTAGACAGAAATAAAAGAGGAAAAGAGAGGATAACAAAATGAGAGCGAATGGCAGAGAAGTTGAAGAGACAGTTTATTCCTGTAGATTATGAATTAGATCTATTGAGGAAAATGTAGAGTTTGAGACAGTCAAGCAAATATATCAAAGAATATACAAAGGAGTTTTACAAGATCTCAATCAGAACTGGCCATTCAGAGGCTAACAAGGAGAAGGTAGCCTGTTACATCAATGGATTGAGAACCAGTATTCAATAAGAGTTGAGTCTGGTTAGGATGAGCACCATTGAGGATGCTTACCAGTTTGCTCTAAAAGTTGAAGAGAAGCTAAACAGAAGGTTTGAGGGTAAGTAGAAAGGAAGAGGTCATGGAGAAAGAACTAGTGGAATAATATATGGAGGATGAGATGAGAAGAAAGAAGAAGCTAGCAACAGTCAGGATCAAAAGGGAGCTAATGATTATAGATCCCGTGGTCAGAACAACTACCCAAGAGGAAGAAGTAGATCTGGATGAGGCTATGGAAGAGGTGGATTTTGTGGAACATGTTTCCATTATGGCGAAGAAAGACATCAAGCATATGAGTGTCCCCAACACCAAGAGAGGACAAATAAGAGACCTGAGGGTCATGCCAAAGCTACTGTAGCAGATGAAGGTGCTAAATCAAAAAATTCTAAGGAGGCAGAGAGAGGAGAAGTTATGGTCACAAGGAGAACCTTGTTGAATGAGGAGAAAGAACTAGACCAGAGGAAGAGTCTGTTCTGCACAAGGTGCAAATGTTCAAGTAAGGCCTGTAATGTTATTATAGATAATGATAGTACTGATAACTTGGTCTCTAAAGAAATAGTTACTAAGTTATAGCTAGAGAGGAGGAGACACCCGCATCCATATCGGATTGCGTGGTTGCAGAAGGACCATAGGGCATTGGTCAGTGAACAGTGCTTAGTCAAGTTTAATATTGGGAGATACCAGGATGAGGTTCTGTGTGATGTTTTGCCTATGGATGCTTGCCATTTGTTGTTGGGGAGACCATGGCAATTTGATCAGATGTGCAGCGCATGATGGGAATGCGAATACTTACTCTCTGATGAAAGATGGAGTGCATCACAAGTTGAAGCCATTGAAGGCAGTGGATGAAAAGGTATGCAGTAGTGCTAGAATCTATTTGGTAGATGGTAGAAAATTTTTGGATGGCCTAAAGAGGGATTCCATGTGTTATGCATAAATTCCTACTATTAAGAAGGAACAATATATGGATATTCCAATAGAGGTTGAAAGTCTGTTGGAAGAGTTTCCTGATATTGTGTCAGATCATGTGCCTGAGGATTTGCCACTAGTGAGAAATATTAGCCATCAAATTGATTTGATTCCAGGAGCTACTTTAACCAATAAGGCAGCCCATAGAATGTCTCCCGTGGAGAGTGAAGAGTTGAACAGACAGGTTCTAGAGGTGTTGAGGAAGGGGTTGATTAGAGAGAGTTGGAGTCCCTATGCAGTACCTGGTGTACTAGCACCAAAGAATGTGATAGAACAATATAGAAGTGAAGGTCACTTCTCAATCCACCCTAGGTGTCTGATTCAGGAGCATCCAGTGGCAGCAGAGCAATCTTGCATCAACAAAAACAAAATAAAAATTCTAAGTGTTTTACCTTGGTGTTGTTTTGCAAAGTAGAAAAAGTGTCGCGATATCGTGACATGTTTTGCAAAAAATAAAAAGTGTCACGATATGTTTTGCAAAGAAGAAAAAGTGTTGGGATATCGCGCCATGTTGGCAAAGAAGAAAAAGTGTCGCGATATCGCGACATGTCTCATTTTTGTGACCCAAAGAGGAGAGAGAGAGCAAGGGAGAAAAGTTGTCATGATATCGTGACATGTCGCATTTTCGCGACCAAAATAGGAGAGAGAAAGCAAGGGAGAAAAAGTGTCACGATATCGTGACATGTCGCATTTTCATGACCCAAAGAGGAGAGAGAAAGCAAGGGAGAAAAAGTGTCACGATATCGCGACATGTCGCATTTTCACGACCAAAATAGGAGAGAGAAAGCAAGAGGGAAAAGGTGTCATGATATCGCAACATGTCGCATTCTCACGACCAAAAGAGGAGATATAAAGCAAGAGGGAAAAGGTGTCGCGATATCATGACGTCACATTTTTGCGACCAAAAGAGAAGAGGAAGGGCAAGAGAGAAAAGGTGTCGCGATATCATGACACCTTTTCATTTTCGTGACCAAAATACAAGAGGAGGATCAAGAGAGAAAAGTGTCACGATATCGTGACATATCGCATTTTCACGACCAAAAGAGAAGATAGAGAGCCAGAGGGAAAAAGTGTCGCGATATCGCGACATGTCACATTATCGCGACTAAAAGAGAAGAGAGAGAATAAGAAGGAAAAAAGTGTCACGATATCATGACATGTTGCATTTTCGTGATGCAAGAAGAAGAACCAAGCTGAGGACACAAAAATGTCATGATTTCACATGTTTTCACAACTCAAAAGGGGCATGTGCTCCAAGCCAGGTATTTTCTCGAGGCGATCAAGTGCCTCATAAATGCATTTTTACTTGTCCGATAAGCTCGCTGCACATTTTTAGCAATTCGAAATGAAGCATCAGTCTCTAAATAATATCTCGATGATCAAGGCAGCCACTCGAGCACTACACCCAGAGACCAAGTACATGTAGACAGCTCATCAATGCATCTTTCCACGGTTGACCTGGTCACAATTGCCAATTTTGGTAACAGTTTTGAAAACTTAGTTGCGAGGAGCCGACTTCTCAGGGCTCGATGGTGTACTCTACCATTTTGTGTAATAATGACTCAGAGGGTCAGGTCCTCTATAAAAAAACCCAGGCATTGTAATAGAGGGGGGGGTGGAGACTGGAAAAAAAAAGGAAGACTGCTACTATCTCTGTAAAATCTTTCCAAGTTTTTTGAATGAGAATTGGGTTTTATGTTTGATGTAAAGCTCAGCTCTCCATCATCCATCCACCAAGTGGGCTAAGCTTACCACATGGAAGCTATTCCACCTTGTGCTCCTTATTCTTCCTCTTATCACCCATGACTTTTTAAATAGTGCTTCACCCAATCCTACGACAGTCGAAAGTGCACGATTTGGAGGCAGATTAAATTTAGCAATAAGGATTCTTTCATACGAATTTTAAAGGCATTTTACTTTGCTAAAGAGCCTTATTTTATACAAGATGTTAATGGGGGAAGAAATAATGTCGATGTCAGTGGAAAATGGAGGGAAAACATTTTGTTTAATTTTAAATAATTTAAAATTTAAACTAGAACCTTTAAAATTAAATATCTCCATCATCGGGGCACCTTTTTCGATGAAAAAAAAATCCAACTTGGGTTTAAAGAAAAACCCATTTCAAATCTACCATTCATGGTTTAAAATAAAACCTTTTATTTTACTTGCATTGGTTTTTATAAAAACCCTTCCTTGCACTTTCAACAAGGGTCCACATAGAACCTACTCAAATTTGCTCAACAAGTCCACACAGAACCTGCTCAAATCTGATCAACAAGCTCACACAGAACTTGTCCAAATATACTCAACAATCTCACACAAAACTTGTCCAAATATTCTCAACAAGCTCACATAGAACTTGTCCAAATTTTCTCAATAAGTCCTCTCTAGGTCTTGCTCAAATCTACATAGCAAGCTTTCACAAAAGCTTACTCAAATCAGTCCACAAGCCTTCTCAAAGACTTGTCTCAAATCTACTTAACAAGCTCACATAGAACTTGCCCAATCACATGGAATCATAAAGAGAATTGTTAGAGAATCGATATGTTCTAAGCTCAATGTTCAATCAATATCTCAACTAAATCTCATAGAAGCATAAAGAGAATTTTTAGAGACTCAATATATTCCATACTCAAATACAAATATCAACTCAAATTATATTCATAGAAGCATAAATAGAATTATTAGAGACTCTATATGTTCTATTCTCAAATACCAATATCAACTCAAATCAATCTCATAGAAACATAAAGAGAATTGTTAGAGACTCTATATGTTCTATACTCAAATTCAAATCTTAACTCAAATAAGAATATGAAATAGTTTGTTTCTAGTAACTTGAACAACCACTTCACACAATCACTTGACTAGGATCAAACAATTTAACTCAACCAATCATCTCAAGGATCAATCATTTCTCACAAACCCTAGTCCAAGCATGTATCAACCAACTCAAAAAATTTCCAACAATGCTCAACCACTAATCTCACATAACAATGATACTCATGTTCTTCTCTAACTCAAGTTCAAGTTCTTTGCACAAGCAATGGGCTTCAACAACAATGCTTATAAAACAAGGTTTAACCACAAATCTCAAACCAAAAAATATTGAAGCATTCAACCAACCACTTTCGAAAAGGAAACCACAATCAATCCTTTTCTCTCCAATGATATTTTAGAAATCAATCACCATAATCAATAAATAGGAGAATGTGCCCATACCTTTTATTAATATGAAGAAGCCTCTTTGAAAATCTGCCACAATCACAATATTTTTTTTCCAAACTTCATGAGGGTTAGAAGAATTTACAAAACAAATATCATAACCTTTTGCACCTTATTTCTCCTAGTCAAAAATCACATCCACCACTAGAAAATAATCAAAAATAATTATTTCCTTATTTAAATAAGCATAGCATGAATATCACCACAACCATTTACCATTCCCTTATTTCTCCTAAAAATCACTTTGCACTAATACACAACTCACTAAGCTCCTTAATGCAAAAATCCCACATCAAATAGTGCAAAATATAAGTCACAACTCATAAATAACATCACCATAGCATACCCTCAATAATAGTGCTTCAAACCTTAGCTTTGAAAAATTAAAACATTAATTTTTCATTCTCCAAAAATTTGCGATGACAGACATACCTTAGAAAATAAATTATTTTTGGCTCCGAAAATTGCGACGATAGAAAACCATGCAAAAAATAAATTTCGGGTGACTCGAATCCGAGACCTGTAGTGAGTGCGCCTCTGCACTTCCTCCGCCCACCAAGTGGGCTAAGCTTCCTACATGGAAGCTATTCCACCTTGTGCTCCTTATTCTTCCTCTTATCACCCATGACTTTTTAAACAGTGCTTCACCCAATCCTGCGACAGCCGAAAGTGCACGATTCGGAGGCATATTAACTTTGGCAATAAGGATTCTTTCATACAAATTTTGGAGGCATTTTCGTTTGCTAAAGAGGCGCATTTTATACACGATGTGAATGGGGGAAGAAATATTGTCGACATTGGCAAAAAAGGGAGGGAAAACATTTTGATTAATTTTAAAATTTAAGTTTAAATTTTAAATAAATTATAATTTAAACTAAACCTTTAAAATTAAATATCTCCATCATCGGGGCACATTTTTCGATGAAAAAAAAATCCAACTTAGGTTTTAAGAAAAACAAATTTCAAATTTGCCATCCATGGTTTAAAATAAAACCTTTTATTTTGTCTGCCTTGGTTTTGATAAAAACCCTTCCTTGCACTTTCACAAAACATAGTGCATACCATCATAGATCCTTTTGACATCAATGACAACATTTTAGCTTAGGGACTCAAAATGTCCAACAATATCCCCCTTTGTCATTGATGGCAACCCATATCCTTTTACTAAAATCTGACCTTCTTTTCTACTCCCCTTGGGACTTTGCTCCCCTTGGCTCAATGCTCTCTCAAATATCAAATCTCTCTCCCATATCAAAAACTCTCCCCAATATACACAAATCTCTCCCTCTTTGACATCAATGGCAAAGGGTCACCTTTGGTGCTCGAGGCTAATAGTGAGCCTCTTATCTTAGCCTCTCCCCCACCTCCACATGAGGTGGTTAATTTTGGGGTGGGAGTATTTCTACTCGCCAAAAGCATTGTTCTCTGCCTTTATATTTCCCTCTTCTTTTCTGAGTTTGTTGAATCCTCTCACTGTTTCTTTCCAAGTCATCATCCCTATTCCTGTCATCACTTATGTTCCTATTTCTATTCTTGTTCTTATCCATATTCCTATTCTTGTACATGTCCATATTATCATTCTTTTATGAGTCTCTATTCTTTTTTGAGTCTGTATTTCTATTCTTTTTTTAGTCTTTGTTTTGGTTCATCTTCTTGTTTATGTTCATGTTCCTATTTTTGTTCATATTCCTGTTCTTGTTCATATTCCTATTCCTGTTCATGCCTATTTCTATAATATTTTCTCTACACCATATTGCTATGTGACCATCATTATTGCACTTATAACACTTAATGTTATTATTCCTTGGATGTGCAACTGTATTAGAATTTCTCCTAGTGAAGCCATATCCTCTTCTGTCATGAACCCTGTAATTCATTGACCTGTGACCAAAATCATTACATGAATAACAATATCCTTGTAAAATTTATACTTTTCCATATTCCTATCTTTGATGTGTCCTACACTATGAAGCCATGTGCCCAAACCTATGACATGAAAAATATCTTCCATTGAAGCTTCCTTATCTTGACCTCATTGGTATCATTTTTTGATTGATGTTCCATCTATATCTTATTTACCCATTGTCTCTTTTCTTGATGGACTCACTGCAATCTGACATATCCTAAGAGGTTTCACTTTAAATTTCACTTTCATCTAAGAATCCCTCTTCTGAAGTGTCTTCTTCTGAAGTTCCTTCTTCTTCAAGACTTGAAGTAGACTTTCCTTCCCATTTCTTTTGAACTTGTTTAGAACCAAGACCTATCTTGTTTGAGGCTTCTCTTTGTATCTTGACTATTTTTTCCACCTTCTTTACACTGGTTACATACTTGTGTAGCTTATTCTTGGAATCCTCTTAATCTTATTTTAGTAATACCACTTCCTGTGTTAACTTTTCACATTCTAGAATCTTTGCTTGTAACTTGTCTTTGAACTTTCTTGCCTTAGCTTTTGACTTCTCTAAATCCTCTATGAGCAATAATATTTTTTCATCACATTCTTGAAACTTAATTTCAAGTTTAGAGTGTTTCTTTCTTACCTTATTTATTGTTTCAAGCGTATCTATAAGTTATCCCTTGATATCATAACCATTCTCTATTGAATAGTCCTCTATTTTTTTGCCTTTGTCCATATCATTTATTTCTTTTGACTTATCTTATATAGAACCATTTTCTTTATATTGCAAATCTATTAGAAGATTATCATCTGGTCTACCAATTGCATCTTCAAAATTATCATCACTAAAACTATAGCCATCCCTTGTACAATCATCTTCAAGATGTCCAAATTTACCACATCTAAAACATTTGAGAATAACTAGAGTCTTCTTCTTAACTGGATCTTTTTCTTCAACCATAAACAAGACTTCATCTCTATCATTGTTTGAAAAACTAGCATCACTATCAATTGAGTACTTACTTGCATTATTCGCATAGTAGCTTCTCTTTTACCTTTGGAAGAACTTCTTTCCTTGTCTATTTTGTCCATCTCTGCTTTTCTTCTGGTACCTATATTTTTAAGATTCCATGTACCTATGATCTTGTTTTTCTTCATCATTGTTATTCTTTGGATCTTTGCACTCTATTGCAAAATATCCATACTTGCCAAAATTAAAGCACTTGATAGATCTTATATCTATCAATCTTCTGGAACCTTTATCTTTTCTACCATAGTTAGCTTCTTCATCACTAGAAGATTCATTGCTTGATTCTATCTTCTTACCCTTTTTCTTACTATCCACTTTGAATGTAGCTTATTTTTTAGGAATAGGATCTTTTGTTCTTATCTCAAAATTTATAAGCATACCAAGCAAAACATTTATTGTTAGACTATCACTATCAATTGATGTTTCTATGGTAGAAACCTTTTCACTACACCTTTTTGGAAGAGTTATCAAGATCTTATCTCAAGCATCAGATTCATCAACCTTCATTCTAAGACCTTTCATCTCATGTATAAGTTCATCAACCTTGTTGAGATAGTCATGAATGTTTTCATCATCTCTCATTCTTAGATTCTCAAATTCTCCTTTGAGATTTTTGATATTAGATTTCTTAACACTTTTATCTCCTTCATATATGGTATGCAATATTGTCCACATATCTTTTGTTGTTCCACATTCCATAACATTCATAGATTCTGATCTACGTAGTCCTTTTATAATTGCATTCATAACTCTTGAATTTGCATGCATGAGAAATTTACCTTCCTTATCTGTAGGAGGATTGACTACTGAATCATATCCAAGTTCCATTGCATCCCAAACTTCATTTCCAAGTGCCATTAGGTGAAATCTCATCAACACACACCAATACAAGAAGTCACTTCCATCAAATACTAGTACAATATTGTTGAAGAACTCATTATTTTGATCCATTGTGTTCTTAGATCAGTTTTTCTTCTAGTTGTCAAACTATTTTGAAGGAATCCACTCTGATACCAATTGAGGAACACAAGATTATACTGAGATGGGGGGGTGAATAGTATAAGATCACTTTTTAATTTTCTTTTCAATTTATTATATAGTGTATAGATAGCAGTAATCAAAGCAATGCACGAAACGCCATACACAATAGAGACATTTTTTAATGTGGTTCACCTAATGTGGGCTACCTCCATAGAGAAAATATTTCTTCTAAATATTTCTCAGATAATCTCTTAGTAATCCTTTCCAAATTACAATATTTATGGACATCTATCCAAAGGAGATATTGATCCCCTAATATCAAGTTCATGGATCTCTTCCATAGGATAACTCTTTCTCCTTCTGCTCTGGATAGTGATATTCTAGAAGACTATATCTCTCTACTACACTTACTAGTGGATCTATCTCCACTTGAAGACTCCTCACTCAGATCTATCTTGAATTATCTTGGCTACTGGATCTCTATCCATTGAGACTTTATCCTCTATACTCTGTCAACTCCAAAGCTCTGTCTCAATACTATACTAAACACAATGTTAGAATACTAATTGTATGAAGGTTGAATGCAAGTGAATATATCGCCTTTGACTGTTGAATCGCTTTTAATATTGAGGAAAAACCTGCAATAGATTATATATTGAATAATTGTTCGATGATTTAAAATGAATATGATGATGTACATAAATATGAAGGATGGGGTGCGATTGGAAAGACGCACCCCTAATAAATACAATTATAATATGTTAGTAGGGTCCTAAAATGCCACCCCCCTTAAACGAGATTTGTCCTCAAAGTTGGAAATTTGGAAATTGTTGCTGGATATCTTGAAGATTTTCCCACGTCGCGTCTTCTAAAGGTAGACCTTTCCAATGGATTAAAACTTCCGTGATATCGCGAGTACGAAGGTGACGAGAGCGGTGATCCAAGATAGCTTTTGGCTCGACTAGAAGTACTCCATCCTCTGAGAATTCAGGAAGAATGGGTTGTGTTGTGATATGGTTTCCAACTGCGAGCTTAAGGCAAGATACATGAAATACGGGGTGAAGTTTGGAAGAGGGAGGAATCTCAAGTTTGTAAGCAACGGTCCCAATACATTGGAGAACTTTATACGGCCCGTAAAATTTGGGTGCTAACTTTTGAGAACCTTTTTGTTTAAGAGAGGATTGACGGTAAGGTTGGAGACATAAGAAAACCATATCACCCTCGTGGAAACTACGTTCGCTTCTATGTTGATCGGCTTGCTACTTCATGCGATGCTAGGCGATGTGTAGGTTCTCTTTTAGGATCCATAGTATGTCATATCGATTAGCAAGTTCTATTTCCACCGCATGGACTTTTGTAGTCCCTAGAATATAGGAAGTGAGGGATGGTGGTTTTTGACCATATAGTGCTTCATAAGGAGTCATTTTGATGGACGTATGGTATGAAGTGTTATACCACCATTCCGCTAGTGAAATCCACTTTACCCAATGGAGTGGTTGAGTAGAAACAAAACATCAAAGGTATGTTTCCAAGCATTTATTTACAACTTCTATTTGGCCATCGGTTTGAGGATGGTAAGCGGAGCTCATACGAAGTTGAGTACCTTGTAATTTGAATAATTCCTTCCAAAATGTGCTAGTGAAAGTTGGGTTGCGGTCACTAATAATTGTGAAGGGCATACCATGTAATTTAAAAATGTTATCGAGGAAGAGGTGGGCTATAGTGCTAGCGGTATAAGGATGAGCCACTGGACAAAAATGGGCATATTTAGATAAACGATCAACGACTACGAAAATGGTTGTTTTTCCTCCTGATTTTGGTAATCCTTCAATAAAGTCCATAAAAATATCTGCCCATGTTTTGGTGGGTATAGGAAGAGGTTGAAGTAATCCAGGAATAGCGAGGGTCTCCCCCTTTTGTCTTTGGCAAACTTCACATTCTTTTACAAATTTTTTGATGAAATTTTTCATTCCTACCCAATAGAAGGAGGTAGTGGCTATTTTATAGGTTTTTAAGAACCCTGAGTGGCCTACAGTGGGTGAGGTATGTAACTCATGAAGAATTTTTTGTCGATAAGTTGAATTGGGGGTGAGGACCATCCTCCCTTTGTATCTTAATATATTGTAATTCCAAGTGTATGGAGGTTTGCTACTAGGATTATGTTGAAGTTTTTGAATTAAGGCATGGATAGTAGGATCATTTATCCATTCTTCATCCACCTCATCTACCCATTTAGGAATAAGGGAGAAAAGAGCATGGACTTGAGGCATATCTTCAATTTTTCTAGAAAGTGCATCGGCTGCCATGTTGTCCTTGCCCTTTTTATATGTAATTTCATAATCATAGCCAAGAAGTTTAGTAACCCATTTTTGTTGTTTCGAGGTATTAGTCCTTTGTTCCAAAAAATACTTCAAGCTATGATGGTCGGTGCGTATAATGAAATGTTGGCCAATAAGGTAAGGCCTCCAATGTTGAATAGCATGGACAATCGCCAACATCTCTTTTTCATACGTAGAGAGAGCTAAATTCTTAGGAGAAAATTCTTTTCTTATAAAAGCTAGAGGCCTTTCATCCTACATGAGTACGGCTCCCATTCCTATTCCTGAAGCATCACTTTCAATGGCGAACGGTTTAGAAAAGTTAGGCATGGCTAGAACAGGGGTGGTACACATTACAGTTTTCAAGGTGATAAAGGCCTCGTCCACTTTAGGCGACCATTTGAAAGCATTTTTATTAAGTAATGTTGTTAGAGGAGCAGCGATTATACCATAATTTTGGACAAATTTTCTATAATATCCCGTTATTCCAAGAAACCCACGTAGAGCTTTTAAGGTTTTTTGAATGGGCCAATTTTTCACGTCCTCAATTTTGGAAGGATCTACCATAACGCCTTTCTTTGAGACAATATGCCCTAAGTATTCAATTTCTTGAAATCACATCACCATAGCATACCCTCAATAATGGTGCTTAAAACCTTAGCTTTGACAAATTAAAACATTAATTTTTCATTCTCCAAAAATTATGGCGATGGGCATACCTTAGAAAATAAATTATTTTCGACTCCGAAAATTATGGCAATAGCAAACCATGCAAAAACCAAATTTCGGGTGACTCAAACCCAAGACCTGGAGCGAGTGCACTTTTGCACTCCCTCCACCCACTCTCTAGGATAAGCTTCCCATGTGGAAGCTATTCCACCATGTACTCCTTACTCTTCCTCTTATCGTCCATGACTTTTTAAACAATGGTTCACCCAATCCTACGATAGTCGAAAGTGCACAATTCGGAGGCGGATTAACTTTGGCAATAAGGATTCCTTCATACGAATTTCGGAGGCATTTTCCTTTGCTAAAGAGGCACATTTTATACACGATGTAAATGGGGGAAGAAATAATGTTGACGTCAGTGGAAACGGGAGGGAAAACATTTTGTTTAATTTTAAATAAATTAAAATTTAAACTAAACCTTTACAATTAAATATCTCCATCACCGAGGCACCTTTTTCAATG
Organism: Wollemia nobilis; assembly: GCA_028583015.1. Classification (NCBI taxonomy): domain Eukaryota; kingdom Viridiplantae; phylum Streptophyta; class Pinopsida; order Araucariales; family Araucariaceae; genus Wollemia; species Wollemia nobilis. The sequence continues at coordinate 101,473 of JAQPPZ010016986.1, forward strand.
AAACGAAAAGCCAAATTGGGTTTTAAGAAAAAACCCATGTCAAACTTGCCATCAATGGTTTAAAATAAAACCTTTTATTTTACCTACCTTGGTTTTGCTAAAAACCCTTCCTTGCACTTTCATAAAATATAGTGCATACCATCATAGATCCTTTTGACATCAAATAACCTTTTGAAATCAATGACAACATTTTAACTTAGGGACTCAAAATGTCTAATAGTAGATACTTAGACACTCTAACTAGTGGTGGCATCATTGGATCTTTGTTGAATACAATCATATCCGTGCAATCAGACGCCTTTGCACCATAATTAGAAATAATTACGATGATTTCTACAAATAACATAAAATTGTGTGCTAAATTTCTAAATGATGATTGTTATATCATTTTACCTAAATGCTTTTTGGCACGTGGAAAAATATAGAGTGGGGTACGATGATTGTATGGATATTTTTCAAACAATGTGATGACACTATTGATAGGAATGGATTTCTAATAAAAATTATATACATATAAATTATAAAATTGAGTACATACCTAATTAGTATTTCACGCTTGCATGATATGTGGACACTCATGGTGTAGACAGATTGGTTATCTCATGATAATTGTGATTACTAGAACAAACAATGGCATGCATATTTACAATATGAGGAAATGCTTCTCCAAAAAATTCATTCTCGTGTGTTGCAATTTATTTCATTAGAGGTTCCTTACTAAAAAACAATGCAAGAAATATATTAAATTAGTATTTTTTTATGGGACGACACACATCCCTTAGAATTCATTTACTGATTGTCATAGAATGTGCACAAATATCCAACAAAAAAAGTGTTTTTATCCGTGAGAAGTTTGAATTTTGATCACGTGGATAAAATGTTGATGTGTCTTTGACCATTTCCCAATGTCGAAGGTTTGTTTCATATGCTGGAAATTAGGTGCTTACTAAAATGGAAATAAGATTATTGTTTTTTTGGAAATCATGCACCTTACTTTAATACTCAGAACATAGACACCCATTAGAATGGGAGTCATGCACCTTTTTGTTGGAAATTAGGTGCCTTACTCCCATACATGATACAAGCATCCGTTAGAACTAAATACAAGCACATTTTCACTAGAAATTAGGCACCCACCAAAGTAAAATATGGGTACCTTCTTGAACATAATACATGTGTCTAGTCGCTAGAAATCAGACACCTTTCGAAATAGATTACATGTGTCTTATCACTAGAAACCAGTCACCTTTTTTTCTTGGAATTCTTCAATAACGAGAGTCGAACATATTTGTGATATTTGGGAGTTAGGAACCTCTCCATTATTTGAATAGTCAATATTTTCTTGTGTGCTCGTAGTTGACAACATTTTGTTGATCAGACTATTAGCATTCATTGTTCAAGGATAACATCACCATCCACTATGTGAACTAGCATTTGAGAATTTCTCTATGAAGATAAAAACATCTGCATACCTATCCAAGCATGGTTATCCCTCTCCATATGGAGATGAGTGTAATTCTATTGGAATTAACCTCCAAGAAAGTTGGAAATATGCAAGTTCATAGATCCTGTGCCTAATAGGCCTAGGTTTCTCAAGCTACCTATAGATTGCATTCAAGGCATCATTCCTAAAAAACAAAAACACAACTAAAAAAAATGCAAGACTTATAAAAAATAAATTATTTTTGGGTCATGTGGACAAACATGTGTCCACATATTACCGAAAAGGTTTAAAAATTTCAATCGAAACGGGTTTCTACCATGCCTATTATGGCCTAAATCGCATAATTTTTAGATGCATGATATGGTTGCAATCTGTGGCTATTGACTGTCAACACAATGTTGCTCCCATCAATAGTTCTAACATGAAAATCACCATTTTGTATTAGTTAAATCACCTCATATGGCCTCATCTAGTGTTGCATGAGTTTTCCCTTCCTCTCTTGGAACTGGGAATCATAAATAATGCCCATTCTTTCACCTTGAACTATTTTGGCTTAATATTATGATCATACCAACAGATTTTATATTTCTAAATGACTTATGTTTGATGTAAAGCATCACATCGGTACACATCTAGATGGATAAGCTATTGAATCCATTCTTTCTGTGCTTTATCTAGACTCATATTCAGTTCTGCAGTTCTGAGAGTTCTAATTTTAAATTCTATAGGCATCATAACATTATTTCCATATACCAATTAGAATGGTGTAAAACCAGGGGTAGCTTTCCAGGTAGTTCTATAAGCCTAGACTGCTTCTGGCAATGTCGTAGCCTAGTCTTTTCTATGTTGTTGCACCATTTTTGTTAGAATGTTTTACAACTCATGGTTAGTGACTTCTACTTCCTCATTTATCTAAGGATGGTAAGGAGTGGTCTTGTTGTACATGATTTTATACTATTGCTTTATTTCCTAGATTTTCTTCAAAGTGAATTAGGGTTTCTCATGAGTAATGATCTCTCTTAGAACACCAAATCACGTGAAGATGGATGCAAAAAAGAATTGTGCTATAGTTTTTTTCTTGGAATCATGTAATGCATGCATTTCAACCTATTTAGTCACATAGTCAGTGCAAACTAAGATATATCTCTTACCTGCTAACTATGGATTAATAGGTCCCATAAAATCCATTCCCTATTTGTCAAATGGCTCAATGTGCACATGTGTTTGGAGGGTCATTTCATGTTGAAGAGTTGGTCTAACCATCCTCTAACACTGATCACATTGAATCACATGTTTAGTTGCATCCTTGAATAGTGTAGGCTATTAATAAGTAGCTTGAAATACTTTAAATGCAGTCCTTTTATCTAAAAAACGATCACCATAGGGTTCATCATGGTAAGCTTTAAGAAATGTTGCAATATAATTTTATGCAACACATCTTCTCATGATTTGATCAGGCCTAGTTTTAAATAGACAACCATCAATCCATGAAAATGCTACACTCTTCTCTATTAATATCTATTTTTCATGTGGTGAGAGTGTAGGGGATACTCTACCAATGGATACGTAATTAGCCATATCTTCATACCATGGTATTTGTTCATAAAGAGAAAATATATGCTCATATAGAATTTAATATTTCATGGCTATACGATCTGGAGGTGTTAATATAAAAAAATTTGCAATCACATTGTCTTTACCTGGTTTATCAATAATTAAAATATCAAATTCTTGTAAAAGTAAAATCCATGTAATAATTTTACCACTAATTGTAGATTTGTTCATTAGGTATCTGATGGTTGTATGATCAATATGCACAAAAACCTTGTAACTTGTAATATAATAGTGAAATTTGTTAATAGCATGAACAACTACAATAAATTATTTATCTGTGATAGTGTAATTAAAATCAACACCTATAATATGTTTACAAATATAATAAATACCATAAAATTATTTACCATATTTCTATCCCAGTACTACCCCTATCACATTATTGGATGCATATGCATATATGTGAAAGGGAATGGTCCAATTTGGACCTCTAAGTACTAGAGTAGTGGTCAATATTTCTTTTAAATTTTTAAATGTTTGTTCACATTCACCTATCTAAATAAACTCTATATATTTTGATAACAATGTATTCAAAGGTAACAATACTGCTAAAATATGATATAAATATCCTATAGTATCCAATAGAGCCAAAAAAACTTTGGATATTGATGCAAGAGCATCCAGTGGTGTAAGAGTGATCATGCATCACTCAAAAATTGTAATTGTTTAATTTTGTTATAAATTTGGTCTAGTTTTTTAGAGGATGCATAAATTTACCCAACATTGAAATAATCATCCCAATATCCTTAGCGGTTTGGGAGATATGTAAATTTTAGTGTCTCCTACCCTATCAAAAACTAGCAAAAAATTCCTACTAGTAAAACTTGCAAGTGAATTTTAAGGCCTTATAGGCTTATTTCATCTCGTGCCCTTTCTGAAAACATGCAATAATAGTCAATCGGAGCAATGAGGCAAAGTTATGACTTTGACAAGTTTACCCCCAAAATTCAAATTTGAAATAAATGGTTTTTGGTGAGAAAAGGGAAAACTGGTTCAAAAGGGGAGAATTTCAAATTAGTTAGTCTTTATAAGCTCCATTATCCTAAGCAAGGAACATTATAAATCTTTTGGCATTTTCTCTATTTTCTATTTTTTCTGCGGATTTTATGTGTTTTGGTTCATGCAACTCTACTTCAAATATCTCTCTGAGTTTTAGGAGTGGGCAGATTTTTTATTACCTCAATTTTATTTTTATCTACCTTTATCCCATATGTAGAAATATGATTTCTTAATACTATCCCCTCCTACATTAGCATAAAATATTTTTCATTTCTCAGGGACATATTATTTTCTTCACACCGCTGAAGTAATTTTTTCAAATCTTTTGTGGCTTCCTCAAAAGTCTCACCATAAATGGTGAATTTATCCATATATACTTCCACAGCTTCTCCAATCATATCAAAAAAATACTCAATACTGCCCTTTGAGAAGTGGTAGGTGTATTGCATAAACCAAAAGGTAAGACTCAGTAAGCAAAGGTTCCCCATGGACAAGTGAACAATGTTTTTTCTTGATCATGTTCCCCAATATGTATATGATTGTATTCACTGAATCCATCCAAGAAAGAAAATTACTTTATTTCTACTAAGGTATCAAGAACTTGATCTATAAATGGTAGGGGGAAGTGGTATTTCTTTGTTGTTATGTTAAACATTTTGTAATCAACATAGATACACCACTTTCCATTTTTTTAAAGCACCACCATCAAAAGTGATACCTACTCAATATCATATATGGGGTAGATAAATCCAACTGTTAGGAGTTTATATAATTTAGTTTTAACAATATCCTTCATGGCTAGGTTAATCCTATGTTGTGGTTGTCTTACTGGTCTTACTTGTTCTTCCGGATATATACGATGAGTACAGAATTTAGGAGCAATTCCCCTCATGTATGGATAGTCCCAAGAAAAAGTATTTTTATGTTTGACTAATATCTATTTTATGGTATCCTATTGAACAAACGTCGATTCATTATTTACATTCAATTTTATCCTAGGTTAGACTCTCCTTTAAAAATGTTTGGTATACATTTATCCTCAAGCTCATCCAATACCATTATAAATTAAATTATTGATAAATCACTAGCATTTTGATTTTCATGGTCAGGTTCTCTTAAAAAATCAACGAATTAGACAGGTGGATAAATAATCAGATTTTTAACATTATGACCATTAGAAATGGTCATTTTTCCATTCATACAACTTATGTAGGCATCAACTATTGCCAGGTAGGGTCTACCTAAGATGAGTAGATAACCAACCAATCCAAACTTTGATTACAATACCATGAAATCTGTGGGATATTCCCATGCATCTACTATAACTACAATATCTTCCAACATTCCTTCAAGGAGTACTATAGACCTTTCAACCAACTGAAGAATAGTTTTTGTTGGTTTTAGATTTGTAAGTTTAATTTTTAGCATAGTATTCTTGGGCATGACATTAATGGATGCCCCTAGATCTACTAGTGTGTTGGATAATGGATAACCTTCAATTTTAAAAATTAGAATAGGGCTTATTGGATATGAATATTTCTAGTGGTATGTGTTTCTTAGCATGAGATCAGCTAACTAACCTACCACATTAATTGCTTTTGTCGGTTCTGACTTGGTTTTCTCATAAATAATTATCGTATGGATTTTGTGTAAATTAGAACATCTCTAATAGCTTGGAAAAGAGGAATTGTGACTGTTAGATTTTTAGACTAGATAAAATGTCAAACTCTGGTTGTACTGTATTTCTTGGTTCTTGTAACCTTTTAGGAAAATGTGGAACCTCTTCTCTATATTTTTTAGTAATTTGTTCTTCTTCTACTTCTTCTACACTAGGTGATTTCTCACTTTCTACTTCTACATTTTCCTCCTCTTCCACTAAAAAAGCTATGTCTACTCCTACTTGTCTACCTGATCTTAATGTTGGACATTTTGAGTCCCTAAGTCAAAGTTGTCATTGATGTCACCGGATGAAGTCATCATTAATGTCAAGGAATTCGACAAGAAATAAAGTCGTCAAAGTTATCACTGATATCCAGGAAGAAGCTTCAACAGTGCAAAAGTTAAAGGTAAAATGGCATTATAATATTTTAATATTATATGGGAGCATAAGTTAAAAGGGTTTTCATAAAAACCCAAGGAGGCCTATTGTAAAGTTAAAAGGAGGTCTAATATCTATTTTATAAAATATTTAAATTCAAAAGGAATTTAAATTTTATAAATAAATATCATTAATACCAAGTTGTGCAATAAGAGAAGGCCCTGATAAAATCAAAGGTTTTATTAAATTTAATTTATAATATTTAAATTTAAATAAATTTAAATCATTTATAAATTAATTCGAGCACCGATGTCGAATAAGGTTGAGGAGCATTGACATGTTTGCATAAAAGTGGAAAGGCTATATATACCATGCCTTCAAGGTATTCAAATTTATCCTTGCTTCGAAATGTGATTGCATGCGATCTATGAAGAGGAAGCTCATGAGAAAACAACGATTTCGTATTTCCTTGTGGCAGCAATTGGGAATAATTTAAAAGCGACGAAAAGTTTGGAGCCAGCTAGGCAACGTGGCCTAGTGGCAAGGAGGCATTAGCAAAAATGTTGAGGCATCGAGTGGCCTATGTTCGAAACGTGACTGCAGTGTTTGCATTGTGTTGAATTGCCAAGGGAAGGTTCACGTTTTTATCTTTGGTGGAGAACAAACGGTTCATAGAGCACGTGGTGCTCTCCCCTTCCCAAGTGAGTGCTTAGCTCACGTGGTAGTTGGAGCCACGACTAAGGCATTGGTCGTGGGCTGCATTGAGGGTTTGAATCCCTCCAAAGGTAAGGTAATTAATTTTTTATTATTTTTAATATTGCCTAAAGTTGGGAGTTAAAAGGATTGCTAGTTGGAAATAGTTGTAAGGGTTGTTAGTTGAAAATTGGTGTTTGTTGTAAATTGTTTTTAATAAAATTTGGAGTTATAAGGAGTTTGATTTTATTTTTAATAGTCTTAATTATTATATTTGCATATTGGAGTAGTAAGACTTTAAGAGTGTTGATTTTATTTTAAAGGATTTTTTTCCAAAGAGATTATTATGAAGATGTTGGATATTATTTTAAAGTTGGAGTGATAAGGCGTATTTTGTTTGATGTCAATTTGTATTGTGATTCATTGAGAAAATTATTATCTTCTAACCCTTTTTGAGATTGGTAAAGAAGTGATTGTGAGTGTGGCAGATTTGTGTGGTCTAATCCTTGTCAAGAAAAACGTATGGGCAATTTCTTCCATAGTTGCGTTGATTGATTGATTTTCTAAAAATAAGTTTGGAGTGAAAAGAACTTGATTAGGGTTTCCTTTTGAGTGTGTTTGAGTAATTGCTTCAAGGTTTTTTGGAATAAATAAGTGTGGTTAAAACCTTATTTTATAAACATTGTTGTTGTAGCCATTGGTTGTGTGAATAATTTGAGTTAGGATTTTGAAAATAACATGAGTATCATTGTTATGTGAAGATTATTTTATGAGCATTGTTGTTGAAGTAAGTTGTGCAAAGAACTTAAATTAGGGTTTGAAAAGAACATGAGTATCATTCTTATGTGAGATTTGTTGGTGATCAATGTTGAAAATATTTTGAGATTGGTGGTTATATGCTTGGACTAGGGTTTGTGAGAAAGGAGTGTTTCATTAAGTGATTGGTTGAGTAGATTTGGTTGAGCCTAGTCAAGTGGATGTATGAAGTGATTGTTCAAGTTCCATAAAGCAAAATATTCTATATTTTTATTTGAGTAGAAAAAGTGATTAAGCATTGAGTATAGAACATATTGAGTCTCTAACAATTCTCTTTATGTTTCTATGAGATTGAACAAGTTCTGTGTGGACTTGTTAAGCATATTTAAGGCAAGTCTTTGAGAAGACTTGTGGACTAATTTTGTGTGAGCTTTTGTGGAAGCTTACAATATAGATTTGGATAAGTTTTATGTGGACTTATTGAGCATATTTGGATAGGTTTTGAGTGGACCTATTGATCAAATTTGAGCAAGTTTTGAGTGGACTTGTTGAGCATATTTGAATAAGTTCTGTGTGGACTTATTGAGAAAATTTGAACAAGTTTTGAGTGGATTTATTGAGCAAATTTGAATAAGTTTTGTGTGGACTTATTGAACAGATTTGGATAAGTTCTGAATGGACTTGTTGAGCATATTTGAGCAAGTTTTGAGTGGACTTGTTGAGAATATTTGAGTAGGTTTTGAGTGGACCTATTGAGCAAATTTGAACAAGTTCTAAGTGGAATTCTTGAGAATATTTGAGCAAGATCTGAGTGGACTTGTTGAGCAGATTTGATTAGGTTCCGAGTGGACCTATTGATCATATTTGAGTAAGTTCTAAGTGGACTTGTTGAGTAGATTTGAGTAGGTTCTAAGTGGACCTGTTGAGAAAATTTGAGAAAGTTCTGAGTGGACTTGTTGAGCATATTTGAGTAGGTTCTAAGTGGACTTGTTGAGCAAATTTGTGCTAGACTGAAGAACTGATTTTAGTGTATATTTGAGATATATATTTGGAGGTGATATATCATAGAGGACAATAGTCTCTAGTGGATAGAGATCCATCATCTAGGGTAGTGAGGACAAGTATTTTGAGTGGGGACAAGAGTCTTTAGTGGAGAGAGATGCACAAGCTAGTACAGTGGAGGAAGTAGTCTTCTAGAGGATCACCATCCAGAGCAGAGGATAAAGAGTTATCCTATGGATAGAGATCCATGAACCTGATTTAGGGGATCAACATCTCGTTTGGACATAGGTCCATAAACATTGTAGGGAAAGGATTCCCAAAATTTTATTTGAGAAAAATTTATAAGAAATATTTTCTCCGTGGAGGTAGCCATCTTTGGATGAACCACGTTAAATTGGTGTATCTATTGTGTGTGGTGATTTTTTCATTGCTTTGAATACTATTTTTTATATTTATATCTATACATTGCATAATATTAATTTGGAAAGAAAAGTAAAAAGTTTTCTTATAGTGTTCACCCCCCCTCTCAGTACAAGTTTGTGTTCTTCAATTGGTATCAGAGTGGGTGTCTTCATAAATGTTTAACAACTTGAAGAAAAATCTAACAATAACATAATGGATACTAAAGAGGTGTCCTCAAATAACTTAGCATCAGTATTTTATGGTAGTGACTATATGTATTGGAGTATGATGATGAGGATCTACCTAATGGCACTTGGTAATGAAGTTTGAGATGCAGTGGAATTTGGATATGATCTAGCAATCAATCATCTTATAGATAAGGAAGGTAAGCTTCTGCAACACTATAGTTCAAAAGCAATGAATGCACTTGTGATAGATTTACGTAGAACAAAGTCTATGAATGTTATGCATTGTAGAACTGCAAAATAAATATGGGATAAATTGCAAGGTAGATATGAGGGAGATAAAAGTGTCAAGAAAGCAAAGATACAAAATCTCAAAGGACAATTTGAAACATTGAGAATGAATGATGAGGAAAATATCAGTGTTTATCTAATTCAAATTGATGAGGTTTTTAATGATATGAAAGGAATTGGAATGAATATTGATGAATCATATGTTTGTGATAAAATCTTAAGAACTCTTCCAAAAAGATTCAGTGAACAGGTTTTTGTTATAGAAGTGTCAATGGATGGTGATTATTTGATAAGAGATAAGTTGCTTGGTATGCTTATAGCTTTCTTATTTATTTATTTTTATTTTTATAGTGAAAAATCCCTTTTGGGTCCACCTTGGTCTGAGAGACCATGAATAGGGGGTTCTATACCATCAAAGACACCCGGGAGTCGCACCCAACCCTACCCGCACCAACATTATCAATTGGATTTTAGGTATCCAATTCAGCTTTTTGGTAGGGTGGAGATTCGAACCTATGACCTCTCTTGGAGGATTGCCCTCTCCTCTCCAACTCACCTACAACACCTGGGTAAACTAATTTATAGTGGAAAACACCCCTTTCAAGGTGCCACTTTCAACAGGTTGGGCATAGGAAGAATGGAGCCTTTTCGGCCTCCACCAGCACAAAGTACATTCTTAACTATACCATATATCTGTAAGATGGAGACAAGGGGAATGAAACATGGGTTGGCCTCTACCAGCGCCTAGGGAATTTACCATTGCACCACAACAAGCAGATAAAAAACTAATTTATAGTGGAAAACACCCCTTTCGAGGTGCCACTTTCAATAGGTTGGGCATAGGAGGAATGGAGCCTTGTCGGCCTCTACCAGCATGTAGGACATTCCTAACTATACCATATATCTGCAGGATGGAGACAAGGGGAATGGAACCTATGTCAGCCTCTACCAACACCCAAGGCATTTACCACTGCACCATAGCAAACAAATCTTATAGCTTTTGAGATAAGAACAAAAGATCCTATTTCCCAGAAGAAAGTAGTATTTAAAGCAATAAAGAAAAAAAAGGGTAAGAAGTCGAAATAAAGCAATGATTCATCTAGTGATGAAGAAGATAATTATGATAGAAGAGATAAATATTCCAAAATATCTAGAGATCTAAGATCTGTTAAGTATTTCAATTGTGGAAAGTTTGGACATTTTGCAACATATTATCAAAAACCGAAGAATAATAATGATGAATAAAAACAAGATCATAGGTACAGGGAATCAGAAAGATATAGGCACCAGAAGAAAAGTAAGGATGGACAAAATATACAAGGAAATAAGTTCTTGCAAAGACAAAATAACAGCTACTATGTGGATAATGCAAGTAAGTACTCAAGTGATAGTGATGCTGGTTTTTCAGACAATAAAAGAGGTGAAGTCTTATTTATGATTGAAGAAAAAGAACCAGTTAAGAAAACTCTAGTAATTCTCAAGTGTTTTATATGTGGTAAATTTTGACATCTTTAAGATGATTTTACAAGGGATGGTTATAGTTTTAGTGATGATGAGTATGAGAATGCACTTGAAGGACCAAATAAAAATCTTCTAATGGCATTAGAAGAAGAAATGATCCTATAGGAGACAAGCCAAAAGAGAGTAAAGATGTGGACAAAGGAAAAAAATAGAGGATTATTCAAAAGAGAATGGTTATGACCTCAAGCATGAGCTTATTTATGCCCTTGACACGATAAAGAAGATAAGGAAGCAACACTCTAAACTTGAAATTTAGTTTCAATAATATGATGAAGAAAGAAGATTGCTCATAGAGGATTTAGAAAAATTAAAGGCTAAGGCAAAGAAGTTCAAAGATAAGTTAGAAGTAAATATCTTGGAATGTGATAAGTTAGCACAAAAGTGGCACTACTAAAAGAATATTTAGAGGACTACAAGATCAAGATAAAAGGATTTTAAAACAACTCAAATAACTTGGATAAGTTCATCAAGACACAAAAGACTACATCAAGAAAAATATGTCTTGGATTTGAACAGGTTCAAAATAAATAGGAAGGAGAGTCAACCTCAAGTTTTGGAGGAGAAGAAAATTCATATGAAGATATTTTAGAAGAATATAGTGTAAAATAAAGTGAGACATCTGAGGATGAGTTGGACAATAGAGAGTTCAACAAAGACAAGAACAATGCACAAATAAGATACAAATGGAACAATAATCAGAATAGGTTAAGAGAGACTAAGATACTAATTAGGTCAAGACCAAAAAAATTTAATGGAAGATGTTTTTCATATCACAGGTTTGGGCACATGGGTTCACAGTGCAGGACACGGGAAAGACAGGAATATGTGAACATATATCTTTTCCATGGGTACTGTTTCTCATATAATTAGTTTGGTCACAAGGCAATGAATTGTAGGATTCATGACAGAAGAGGATATAGCTTCACTAAGAGAAATACTAAGACATTTGCACCTCCAAGAAATAATAGCATTAAGTGTTATAAGTGCAATAATGATGGTCACACAACAAAGTGGCATAGAGCAGACATTCCAGAAATAGGTACGAAAAGGAACAAGAATAGGAACAGGAATATGAATGTGAACAAGAATAGGAATAGGAACAGGAACATGGATATGAATAGGAATGGGAACAAGGATATAAAAAAAACAAGGACATGGATAAAAATACTCAAAGGATTCAAAAAAATAAGAAAAGAAGAGAAGAGGATAAAGGTAAAGAACAGTGCTTTCTAGGAGTAGAAATACTCCCACCTTGGAATTAACCACCTCAATAGAAGGTGGGGGAGGGGCTAAGCTAAGAGGCTCATTCTTAGCCCCGATCCCCAAAGGTGATCCTTTTCCATTGATGTCAAATGGGGAGATATTTGAGTAAGGGGGAGAGATTTGATATTTGAGAGAGCATTGAGCCAGGGGGAGCAATGTCCCAGGGGGAGTAGAATAAAAGAAAGGTCAAGTTTTTGGTAAAAATAATTTGGGTTGCCATCAATGACAAAGGGGGATATTGTTGGACATTTTGAGTCCCTAAGTCAAATTTGTCATTGATGTCACCGGATGAAGTCATCATTAATGTCAAGGAATTCAAAAAGAAATAAAGTCGTCAAAGTTGTCACTGATATCTAGGAAGAAGCTTCAACAGTGTAGAAGTTAAAGGCAAAAGGGCTCCATAATATTTTAATATTATATGGGAGCATAAGTTAAAAGGTTTTTCATAAAAACCCAAGGAGGCCTATTGCAAAGTTAAAAGGAGGTCTAATATTTATTTTATAAAATATTTAAATTCAAAAGGAGTTTAAATTTTATAAATAAATATCATTAATACCAAGTTGTGCAATAAGAGAAGGCCCTAATAAAACCAAAGGTTTTATTAAATTAATTTATAATATTTAAATTTAAATAAATTTAAATCATTTATAAATTAATTCAAGCGTCGACGTCGAATAAGGTTGGAGGAGCACCGACGTGTTTGCATAAAGGTGGAAAGGCTATATATACCATACCTTAAAGGCATTCAAAATTATCCTTGCTTCGAAATGTGATTGCATGCGAACTGTGAAAGAGGAAGCTCGTGAGAAAACAATGATTTCGTATTTCCTTGTGGTAGCGATTGGGAATAATTTGAAAGCGACGAAAATTTTGGAGCCAGCTAGGCAACGTGGCCTAGTGGCAAGGAGGCATTGGCTAAAACATTGAGGCATCAAGTGGCCTACGTTCAAAACGTGATGATAGTGTTTGCATTGTGTTGAAGCGCCAAGGTAAGGTGCACATTTTTATCTTTGGTGGAGAAGAGGAAGGTTCATAGAGCACGTGGTGCTCTCCCTTCCCAAGCGAGCGCTTAGCTCGCACGATGGTTGGAGCCGTGGCTAAGGCGTTGGTCATGGGCTGCATTGAGGGTTCGAATCCCTCCAAAGGCAAGGTAATTAAATTTTGATTATTTTTAATATTGCCTAAAGTTGGGAGTTAAAAGGGTTGCTAGTTGGAAATAGTTGTAAGGGTTGTTAGTTGAAAATTGGTATTTGTTGGAAATTGTTTTTAATAAAATTTGGAGTTATAAGGAGTTTGATTTTATTTTTAATAAAGTCTTAATTATTATATTTGCATATTGGAGGAGTAAGACTTTAAGAGTGTTGATTTTATTTTTAAAGGGATTTTTGCCAAAGATATTATTATGAAGGTGTTGGATATTATTTTAAAGTTGGAGTGATAAGGTGTATTTTGTTTGATATCATTTTGTATTGTGATTCATTGAGAAAATTATTATCTTCTAACCTTTCTTGATATTGGCAAAGAAGTGATTGTGAGTGTGGTAGATTTGTGTGGTCTACTCCTTGTCAAGCAAAAGGTATGGGCAAATTCTTCCATAGTTGAGTTGATTGATTGGTTTTCTAGAAAATAAGTTTGGAGTGAAAAGGACTTGATTAGGGTTTCCTTTTGAGTGTGTTTGAGTAATTGCTTCAAGGTTTTCTGGAATAAATAAGTGTGGTTAAAACCTTGTTTTATAAGCATTGTTGTTGAAGCCATTGGTTGTGTGAAGAATTTGAGTTAGGGTTTTGAAAAGAACATGAGTATCATTATTATGTGAAGATTATTTTATGAGCATTGTTGTTGAAGTAAGTTGGTGTGCAAAGAACTTGAACTAGGGTTTGAAAAGAACATGAGTATCATTGTTATGTGAGATTTATTGTTGAGCATTGTTGGAAACATTTTGATTTGGTGGTTATATGCTTGGACTAGGGTTTGTGAGAAAGGGGTGTTTCATTAAGTGATTGGTTGAGTAGAGTTGGTTGAGCCTAGTCAAGTGGATGTATGAAGTGATTGTTCAAGTTCCATAAAATAAACTATTATATATTCTGATTTGAGTTGAGAAAGTGATTGAGCATTGAGTATAGAACATATTGAGTCTCTAACAATTCTCTTTATGTTTCTATGAGATTGAACAAGTTCTGTGTGGACTTGTTAAGTAGATTTGAGGTAAGTATTTGAGAAGACTTGTGGACTGATTTTGTGTGAGCCTTTTGTGGAAGCTTACAATACAGATTTGGTTAAGTTCTGTGTGGAATTATTGAGCAGATTTGGATATGTTTTGAGTGGACCTATTGAGCATATTTGAGCAAGTTCTGAATGGACTTATTGAGCAGATTTGGATAAGTTCTATGTGGACTTATTGAGAAGATTTGGACAAGTTCTGAGTGGGCTTGTTGAGCAGATTTGAATAAGTTCTATGTGGAATTATTGAGCATATTTGGACAAGTTCTGAGTGAACTTGTTGAGCATATTTGAGCAAGTTTTGAGTGGACTTGTTGAGTAGATTTGAGCAAGTTTTGAGTGGACTTGTTGAGCAGATTTGAGCAAGTTCTGAGTGGACTTGTTGAGCAGATTTGAGCAGGTTTTGAGTGGACCTATTGAGTAGATTTGAGCAGGTTTTGAGTGGACCTGTTGAGAATATTTGAGCAAGTTCTAAGTGGACTTGTTGAGCAGATTTGAGTAGGTTCTGAGTGGACCTATTGAGCAGATTTGAGCAAGTTTTGAGTGGACTTATTGAGCATATTTGAGCAAGTTCTGAGTGGACTTGTTGAGAATATTTGTGCTAGACCAAAGGACTAAGTTTAGTGCAGATTTGAGATAGATATTTGGAGGTGACAGAGCAGAGAGGACAGTAGTCTCTAATGGATAGAGATCCATCAGCCAGGGTAGTGAGGACAGGTCTTCTGAGTGGGGACAAGAGTATTCAATGGAGAGATATCCATAAGCCAGTGTAGTGGAGGTAGTAGTCTTCTAGAGGATCACCAACCAGAGTAGAGGAGAAGGAGTTCTCCTATGGATAGAGATCCACAAACTTGATTTAGGGGATCAACATCTCCTTTGGATAGAGGTCCATAAACATTGTAGGGAAAGGATTCCCAAAATATTATTTGAGAAAAATTTATAAGAAATATTTTCTCCATGGAGGTAGCCATATTTGGGTGAACCACGTTAAATTGGTATCTCTATTGTGTGTGGTGATTTGTGCATTACTTTGATTACTACTATTGATATTGCTATCTATACATTGCATAATATTGATTTGGAAATAAAAGTAAAAAGTGCTCTTATACTATTCACCCCCCTCTTAGTATAAGCTTGTGTTCTTCAATTGGTATCAGAGCGGGTTCCTTCATAAGAGTTTAACAACTTGAAGGAAAATCTATCAAGAACACAATGGATCCTAAGGAGGTGTCCTCAAATAATTCAGCACCAGTATTTGATGGAAGTGACTATATGTATTGGAGTATGATGATGAGGATCTACCTAATGGCACTTGGCAATGAAGTTTGGGAAGCAATGGAATTTGGATATGATCCCACAGTCAATCCTCCTACAGATAAGGAAGGTAAGCTTCTACAACACTATAATTCAAAAGCAATGAATGCACTTGTGAGAGGTTTGCATAGAACAGAGTCTATGAAAGTTATGCATTGTAGAACTGTAAAAGAAATGTGGGATAAATTGCAAGGTATATATGAAGGAGATAAAAGTGTCAAGAAAGCAAAGATACGAAATCTCAAAGGAAAATTTGAAGCATTAATAATGAATGATGAGGAAAATATTAGTGCTTATCTAATTCGAATTGATGAGGTTGTTAATGATATGCAAGGACTTGGAATGAATATTGATGAATCAGATGTTTGTGATAAAGTCTTAAGAACTCTTCCAAAAAGATTTAGTGAACAGGTTTCTGCTATAGAAGTGTCAATGGATGGTGATTATTTGACAAGAGATAAGTTGCTTGGTATGCTTACAACTTTTGAGATAAGAACAAAAGATCATATTCCCCATAAGGAAGTAGCATTCAAAGCAATCAAGAAGACAAAGGGTAAGAAGTCAGAATCAAACAATGAGTCATCCAGTGATGAAGAAGCTAATTATGGTAGAAGAGATAAATATTCCAAAAGATCCATAGATCTAAAATCTATTAAGTGTTTCAATTGTGGAAAGTATGGACATTTTGCAACAGATTGTCAAGAAACCAAGAACAACAATGGTGAAGAAAAATAGGATCACAAGTACAGGGAATCAAAAAGATATAGGCACCAAAAGAAAAGCAAGGATGGGAAAAAGTAGACAAGGAAAGAAGTTCTTCCAAAGACAAAAGAGGAGCTACTATGCGGATAAGGCAAGTAAGTACTCAAGTGATAGTGATGCTAGTTTTTTCAGACAATGATAGAGATGAAGTCATATTTATGATTGAAGAAAAAGAACCAGTTAAGAAAACTCTAGTAATTCTCAAGTGTTTTAGATGTGGTAAATTTGGACATCTTGAAGATGATTGTACAAGGGATGGTTATAGTTTTAGTGATGATGAGTATGAGAATGCACTTGAAGGACCAGATGAAAATCTTCTAATGGCATTAGGGGGGGGGGGGGGTCCTCCTAAAGAAGAGAAGAAAAAGGGAAAAAAAGGGGGGGGGAGGGAAAAAAAAAGGGGGGGGTTTGTGAGGGGGGGGGGGTGGGTGGGGGGGGGGGTTTTTTTTTCCCCCCTGTGAGGGAAAAAAGGGAGAAAATCACCCCCTCTATTAAATTTAGTTTCAAGAATGTGATGAAGAGAGAAGATTGCTCATAGAGGATTTAGAAAAATCAAAGGCTAAGGCAAAGAAGTTCAAAGATAAGTTAGAAGCAAAGATATTGGAATGTGAGAAGTTAGAACAAGAAGTGGCACTACTAAAAGAAGATTTAGAGGACTCCAAGATCAATATGAAAGGATTTAAAAATAGCTCAAATAACTTGGATAAGTTCATCAAGACACAAAAGACTACATCAAGGAAAACAGGTCTTGGATTTGAATAGGTTCAAAAGAAATGGGAAGGAGAGTCAACTTCAAGTTTTGGAGGAGAAGAAACTTTAGATGAAGATATTTTAGAAGAAGATAGTGTAAAATAAAGTGAGACATCCAAGGATGAGTTGGACAATAGAGAGTTCAAAAAAGATAGGAACAATGCACAAAGAAGATATAAATGGAACAACAATCAGAATAGGTCAAAAGAGACTAAGAGACCAATGAGGTCAAGACAAGGAAATTTCAATGGAAGATATTTTTCATGTCACAGGTTTGGGCACATGGCTTCACAATGCAGGACATGGGAAAGACAGGAATATGGGAACAAACAACTTTTCCATGGGTATTGTTACTCATGTAATCAGTTTGATCACAAGGCAATGAATTGCAAGATTCATGATAGAAGAGGATATGGCTTCACTAGGAGAAATCCTAAGATATTTGCACCTCCAAGGAATAATAACATTAAGTGTTATAAGTGCAATAATGATGGTCACACAACAAAGTGGTGTAGAGCAGACATTCCAGAAATAGGTATGAATAGGAATAGGAACAAGAACATGAATGTGAATAGGAATAGGAACATGAATAGGAATAGGAACAATGAACATGGATATGAACGAGAACAAGAACAGGAATAGGAATATAGACATGGATAGAAATAAGGACATGGATAGAAATAGTCAGAGGATTCAAAAAATTTAGAAAAGAAGAGAAGAGGATAAAGGTAAATAATAGTGCTTTCTAGGAGTAGAAATACTCCCACCCCGTAATTAACCACCTCAATAGAAGGTGGGGGAGGGGCTAAGCTAAGAGGCTCATTCTTAGCCCCGAGCCCCAAAGGTGACCCTTTGCCATTGATTTCAAAGGGGGAGAGATTTGAGTAAGGGGGAGAGATTTGATATTTGAGAGAGCATTGAGCTAGGGGAGCAGTGTCCCACGGGGAGCAGAATAAAAGAAAGGTCAAGTTTTCAGTAAAAATAATTTGGGTTGCCATCAATGACAAAGGGGGAGATTGTTGGACATTTTGAATTCCTAAGTCAAAGTTGTCATTGATGTCATCAGATGAAGTCATCATTAATGTCAAGGAATTCGGCAAGAAATAAAATCGTCAAAGTTGTCACTGATATCCAGGAAGAAGCTTCAATAGTGTAGAAGTTAAAGGCAAAAGGGCTCCATAATATTTTAATATTATATGGGAGCATAAGTTAA
Source organism: Wollemia nobilis (assembly GCA_028583015.1). Classification (NCBI taxonomy): domain Eukaryota; kingdom Viridiplantae; phylum Streptophyta; class Pinopsida; order Araucariales; family Araucariaceae; genus Wollemia; species Wollemia nobilis. The sequence goes on from JAQPPZ010016986.1 coordinate 119,940, forward strand.
AAGGGTTTTCATAAAAACCCAAGGAGGCCTATTGCAAAGTTAAAAGGAGGTCTAATATTTATTTTATAAAATATTTAAATTCAAAAGGAATTTAAATTTTATAAATAAATATCATTAATACCAAGTTGTGCAATAAGAGAAGGCCCTAATAAAACCAAAGGTTTTATTAAATTAATTTATAATATTTAAATTTAAATAAATTTAAATCATTTATAAATTAATTCGAGCGTCGACGTCGAATAAGGTTGAGGAGCGTCGACGTGTTTGCATAAAGGTGGAAAGGCTATATATACCATGCCTTAAAGGCATTCAAATTTATCCTTGCTTTGAAATGTGATTGCATGCGAACTATGAAGAGGAAGCTCGTGAGAAAACAATGATTTTGTATTTCCTTGTGGCATTGATTGGGAATAATTTGAAAGCGACAAAAATTTTGGAGCCAGCTGGGTAGCGTGGCCTAGGCAAGGAGGCATTGGCTAAAACATTGAGGCATCGAGTGGCTTGCGTTTGAAATACGATGATAGTATTTTCATTGTGTTGAAGCACCAAGGGAAGGTGCACGTTTTTATCTTTGGTGGAGAAAGGAAGGTTCATAGAGCATGTGGTGCTCTCCCCTTCCCAAGCGAGCGCTTAGCTCATGCGACGATTGGAGCCGTGACTAAGGCGTTGGTCGTGGGCTGCATTGAGGGTTCGAATCCCTCCAAAGGCAAGGTAATTAAATTTTGATTATTTTTAATATTGCCTAAAGTTGGGAGTTAAAAGGATTGCTAGTTGGAAATAGTTGTAAGGGTTGTTAGTTGAAAATTGGTGTTTGTTGTAAATTGTTTTTAATAAAATTTGGAGTTATAAGGAGTTTGATTTTATTTTTAATAAAGTCTTAATTATTATATTTGCATATTGGAGGAGTAAGACTTTAAGAGTGTTGATTTTATTTTTAAAGGGATTTTTGCCAAAGATATTATTATGAAGGTGTTGGATATTATTTTAAAGTTGGAGTGATAAGGTGTATTTTGTTTGATATCATTTTGTATTGTGATTCATTGAGAAAATTATTATCTTCTAACCCTTTCTTGAGATTGGAAAAGAAGTGATTGTGAGTGTGGCAGATTTGTATGGTCTACTCCTTGTCAATAAAAAGGTATGGGCAAATTCTTCCATAGTTGAGTTGATTGATTGGTTTTCTGGAAAATAAGTTTGGAGTGAAAAGGACTTGATTAAGGTTTCCTTTTGAGTGTGTTTGAGTAATTGCTTCAAGATTTATTGGAATAAAGAAGTGTGGTTAAAACCTTGTTTTATAAGCATTGTTGTTGAAGCCATTGGTTGTGTGAAGAATTTGAGTTAGGATTTTGAAAAGAACATGAGTATCATTGTTATGTGAAGATTGTTTTATAAGCATTGTTGTTGAAGTAAGTTGTTGTGCAAAGAACTTGAACTAGGGTTTGAAAAGAACATGAGTATCATTTTTATGTGAGATTTGTTGTTGAGCATTGTTGGAAATATTTTGAGTTGGTGGTTATATGCTTGGACTAGGGTTTGTGAGAAAGGGGTGTTTCATTAAGTGATTGGTTGAGTAGAGTTGGTTGAGCCTAGTCAAGTGGATGTATGAAGTGATTGTTCAAGTTCCATAAAACAAACTATTCTATATTCTGATTTGAGTTGAGAAAGTGATTGAGCATTGAGTATAGAACATATTGAGTCTCTAACAATTCTCTTTATGTTTCTATGAGATTGAACAAGTTCTGTGTGGACTTGTTAAGCAGATTTGAGGTAAGTCTTTGAGAAGACTTGTGGACTGATTTTGTGTGAGCTTTTTGTGGAAGCTTACAATACATATTTGGTTAAGTTATGTGTGGACTTATTGAGTAGATTTGGATAAGTTTTGTGTGGACTTATTGAGCATATTTGAGCAAGTTTTGAGTGGACTTTTTGAGAATATTTGAATAAGTTCTATGTGGACTTATTGAGCAAATTTGGACACATTTTGAGTGGACTTGTTGAGTAGATTTGAATAAGTTCTGTGTGGACTTATTGAGCAGATTTGGACAAGTTTTGAGTGGGCTTGTTGAGCATATTTGAGCAAGTTTTGAGTGGACTTGTTGAGCATATTTGAGCAGGTTTTGAGTGGACTTGTTGAGAAGATTTGAGCAAGTTCTGAGTGGAACTGTTGAGAAAATTTGAGCAGGTTTTGAGTGGACCTGTTGAGCATATTTGAGCAAGTTCTGAGTGGAATTGTTGAGCAGATTTGAGCAGGTTCTGAGTGGACCTATTGAGCATATTTGAGCAAGTTCTAAGTGGACTTGTTGAGTAGATTTGAGAAAGTTCTGAGTGGACTTGTTGAGAAGATTTGAGCAAGTTTTGAGTGGACTTGTTGAGCAGATTTGTGCTAGACCAAAGGACTAAGTTTAGTGTAGATTTGAGATAGAGCTTTGGAGGTGACAGATCAGAGAGGATAGTAGTCTCCAATGGATAGAGATCCATCAACCAGGGTAGTGAGGACAAGTCTTCTGAGTGGGGACAAGAGTCTTCAGTGGAGAGAGATCCACAAGACAGTGTAGTGGAGGCAGTAGTCTTCTAGAGGATCACCAACCAGACTAGAGGAGAAGGAGTTCTCTTATGGATAGAGATCCACAAACCTGATTTAGGGGATCAGCATCTCCTTTGGACAAAGGTCCATAAACATTGTAGGGAAAGGATTCCCAAAATATTATTTGAGAAAAAATTATAAGAAATATTTTCTCCATGGAGGTAGCCATCTTTGGATGAACCACGTTAAATTGGTGTCTCTATTGTGTGTGGTGATTTGTGCATTACTTTGATTATTGCTATTGATATTGCTATCTATACATTACATAATATTGATTTGGAAAGAAAAGTAAAAAGTGCTCTTATACTATTCACCTCCCCCTCTTAGTATAAGCTTGTGTTCTTCACTTAACTATTCAATATTACATCCTACTCTAATATTTTACATTGGAAACATCTCATTTTACACTTGGTATGATGGCTTATTGGTTCTATTTTTAGGATTTTATATGGGTTGTGCAGGAAGTTGTACAAGTCTCAAAGCAGGGGAAGATAGCAAACTCTATTGCAGTGGAACTTGTGTTGCATTCTATGGAGTTGGACTCCATACATTATAGTTTCTCCATTGGGGTTCATATTACTGATATGGTATCCATGGATATGGATTATAAGGAGTGTTTTTCCAAGGTGGTTGTGTCCACAAACCCATATTGGGTGGCTGAACTTAACCTTGATCATGTAATTACCTCCTCCATAGGTTGGTTTACCTTTCTTTCTTGAATAATTTTGATATAATCATCGGATATCTATCATTTTTTGCTGATAAACATCTCCTCCAGATATAATATTTTGCACTTCAATAGACTCATCAGTGAGTTCTATTAAGAATATATCTCTTAAGGACATATCAATCAGTATTGCATGGAGATAACTTTGCAGGTTATAGCAAAATATATCCCAGTATTCCTCCAATGATTCATCTTCCTTATGAGTCATGTCAAATATTTTTTCTATGGAATATTATGCCCTACCAAAGTCTTGGTATTATTCTAGGAAGAGTCTTTTCATATCTTCCCAAGTAGTAATTTGTTTGTTTTCTAAACTAATGAACCAATGTAGGTATGAATCATCTAATTTTGAGGGAAATTTTTTTAGTTTTTAGGAATTAGTCTTATAATATACTGACCTACACAGGACATAAAACTTGAAAAGGAACAAGTCAGGATCTTCAGTCCAAAATACTCTAAAAATAGTAATATGGGTAGGGGATATGTTTTCATTCTTGTATCTCCTATTGCTTCTCCTAATGGAAAGTTAAAACTAGTGGATATCTCTTCCTTATCAGCCATATGTTTAGGAAATGGGGTCTCTACACCTACTATTTCTAAAGTAGTCTATAAATATCTTCTAGCATTTAGATTATTCTATACAAGAATATCCAACTCAGCTACTGCTATGGTTTAATCCTCTACTACCTTCCAGCATTGGTTGTACAACAATTCCTTCTCATCTAGGTTATTTTTAAGTATTCTATTATCTCTTACCAGCTCTTCAGAATTTGGTTGTTTTGGTAGATAAGGACTTTGTGCAAAATTTAAATTTTGACTCTAGTGCATAGGTGCAGGTGATGGGGGTGATGAATTTTCACTTTCAAAATCTAGTACAACTAATTTAGGGACTTCTTGTGAAACAATAATTTTACTCTTAAGAAAATAACCATTCGATCCTCTGATTCTTGGTGGACTCATACAAGATTAGGAGGAAAGATTTTATAGATAAGTTAATCTAAAATTTTCAGATTGACTTGCTACAAAACTAATTGTTACAGTTGGTACTTCCCTGATAACGATGCCAAAATTTTGGGCAAAACATTGATTATATCTATAGTTGATTTATTACCTCCATTTAAGTTGTCAAACCTGAGAAAGCTTTTAAACTTATGAAGTATCATGCATAATTTATGCCTATAACACTGGTGAGATATGTCCAATATATCTCAAGTTTTGGGAGGGTGGTTTTGGTGTAGCTTTGTTTCTTGTACAAACCATTAAATTAGCCTATATTATCAAACACATGACTAAAAATAGTTGTAGAAAATAAAACGTAAACTTGTTGGAAACGGGAAAAAAAAGAGAAAACATGGGAAGTGCAACAACTAAATGACTACAACAAAGAACAAAAATAGTAAAAAAAATAATGCAAAAATTAATTATAGAAAATAGGAAAAGGGGTGGAATACTATTGAGAGTGGGCCTAGGCTTCCAGCAAATTCCATCTAGATCAAATCATGCACACTGGATGCTAAGAAATATTGATATGAACACTTGAATAAATTAATTGTAGCTTCAAAAATATATTACATGTAAAAATATCCAAGATCCCTTTTTAGGGGTGGTCTATTTCAGACTTGTCATTACAATAAACATGCATAAAATAATCATAGAAAATGAACACGCACTAATTTTATCCTTCGTAGGATAAATTAGGCATGTTCTATTTATCGATAGAATATGCCTATAATTATATCGTAAATTGATATCAATCAATTTCGTATAATCAATTTGCATTTTTGCAAAATTTACATGTTTGTTTAGCCATTAATGAGAAATGCATAATTTTTTTGATTCATTCTATTATCTTTCATCCACATATATCACTAGAAATTGCCATTATGTTTCTTCTAAAAACATGGTTCTTATTATAATTTTGCTCCATGGGAGTTAGGCTCCATCCAGCCTATCACTGTAAATTAGGTGCTATTGAATCCTAAGTCAAGATTCAGGCACCATTGACCTTGATACTGGGATTCAGACACCTTTGGTCCTGAATTCGAGAGTTATATGCCTTTGATCCTAAAGTCAGGAGTTAGACACCATCGACCTCGAAGCTGGAAGTTAGGTGCCTTTGATCCCAAAGTTGGGAGTTAGGTGCCTTAACTTAGTGTACGTATCCTTTGTTGTGGTCACCGTTGTCCTTATGTTTCCACCATAAAACATGAAGTTCTAGATCCACATGGGACCTTGACGTAAATATGCAAAAAATATAGCAAAATCATCAAATCTACACATAAATCATACTTAAAACACATATTAGAGAATATACACAATTTCCTATTAAATATATATAAAATATTCATAAAAAGTACATTCTATAAAATAATTTCACACTATATGTTATGAATCCAAACAAAAATATGAGCATTTTTTGTGCTCATCAGTATGGAAAAGAAACCCTTATTATTATTATACTCACACTAATTGTATTTGATTACTTCAATGTTATAGAATGAACCTTTCATATAATGGGATTTACATTAGTGAAGGGCAGGGTTTAGCTTCATGTAGATCAAGAACTCTAGTTTTAAGAGTAGACTCTATTAAGTTTGCATATTATTAGGATAGCCATTGAACCATGAGAAACTACTTAAAACCCAAATAATAGTTTATTGAGAAGTATAAAAAAAAAGTTACTACCAGTGTAAAATATTAGCTTGAACACCCAATGTCATTGAGATGTGGGTATGCACACAACGAGTCTCGAGAGCAACCGTAGTCTAAAAAAATTGGTCAAAAAATGTGACTTGGTTAGAACTAGTAATGAAGGGGTGGTATGGGATGCTACTTCTAGGTTGCTACTTGGGTAGTACAATGATAAGTCCCATCTACATTTGATTGAGCTAGTTCATCCATGATGTTTGGTATGGGATAAATAATCATGATTCATGATGGAAATGAGTGACAAAGTTCAAGTTCAAGGTATTGACATGGCTCTAGCTAATCCTCGATAGTGGGTAATAGCTAGTCACTAGGCATATGTATGGCAATCTTCTTATATATTAAAAATAGAACAAGTTGATAGATTAATCAAGGATTCAGTGTTCTAAGGAATGGGAAGAAGGCATACCTATTTAGGTGGTATGGGTCATAAAGGATAATCCCAAATGTAGTTTAAACCTCATACCGAAACCAAAGGATATTAAATGGGATAATTTTAATCCACAAAATGGCACCATCTTACGAGATTTGGCCAATCTCATCTTGGATGGCTATCTGTAGTTGTCTTGAACCCAAAAGTGGTTTGCTATGCCTATACTAATTAAATCTATATGCAAAAATATTCATTAGGTGAATACATTACTGTAAACTTGAAAGAAATTACTAAGAACATGAAAACACTTTAGGTATGAAATATTAAACATAGAAAAAGAAACCTTGAGAAATTGCTTGGCTTATTTTTGTGATGCAACCTAGTGAGTAAACTAGGTTGTTACATATGGTATTAGAGGATAAAAATATCTTAAGTTGTAGACTCTGAATAAATATTTTTATCTTGATCAATGTAAACCTTTTAACTTACTTCTTTCACCTACAAGTCAAATGGAACAAATTTTGCAAGGTGAATCTTTGGGAAATCGTATGGGAGGTAGGGAGGAAGAAACCACCAAAAGACCTATGAGGGTACCAAGGTCAGGCATAATATGAGAAGGTCCTCAATGTGAAAGAAGGATGAAATAGTTAAATGAACCTCCACCAAACAAGCTTGGTAGGGAGGAAGAAAATCTTGCAAAGGTTGTGCAATTATTACAAACTCATGTAGATCAACAACAAGATTTAATAGATCAACAACAAAAATTGATTGAGGATTTGATCAAGTAAAGGAGTGCTATAGGTGGCCCTGTGGAATCCCTCAAAGAGCCAATATGAGCAGTTGATGCTAGAATGGGATTTGAGTTGGTAAAGGATCCAATGAAGGTGGTGAATCCCAAGGATAATGATACAAGTGAAGTTAATATCATGGAAAAGTTTTTGGAACTCACTAATTTGCAACAAGGATTAATGTTAGTCTAAGCTTATTATTATAAATTTAACCAACTATTAAAATATGTACCTGATTACGAGGATATGGAGGGCATGAAGGTGTAGAAGTTTATACTTGTATTATATCTTGAGATTAGGACTGAGGTAAATATGTTAATTCTAAAAATATTCCTATAGCATTTGCTTTAGCTTGGCAAGAATAAGTTTATCAAGGAACTAAAAAGGCTTACTTCAATATTCAAAAATTGACTGAAAAATAAAAATATGATCTTAAGAAACATAAAAGTGTGGGATTTATGAAATAGGCCAAGGAGCCCATTATATTTACAAGTACCCCCATAGAGCTGATCATCATCAAAAATCCCTCGAAGAAACCACCCACAAGATATTTGCAATGACAGGTAGTACCATACTTGATGGCCAAGTTACTCCATTTTTGCTTAGTGGTAATTTTTTTGATAAAGATGTGCATATTTTGATAAATAGTGGATCAACTGATAGCTTTATTTCCACTAGATTAGTGAGGGACATACTTGAAAGACCTAGGTTTTTAGTTAATAGTTGGAAGGTAGAGTATGAATCTAGGTACACCTACTAAGTCAACCAATGTCTGTTTGATCCTCACATCATTTTACCATAAGGAAAAACTAATTGGTATTTGTATATGACACATTTGTATGCTTTCGACATCATTCTTGGTGTTAAATATTTAAAATCCCATAAATATATTTTGAAGTTTGAGGAAATATGGGTGGAGTTTTTGTATGAGTCTAATCAAAATATTAGGATTCATTGTGGTCATGGTGAAATTAAGACATATTTAGTGACTGCAATACAGATAAATAAATCCATTAGGGATAAAGGAATGGTTTTTGTAGTTAAAATGAATAAGGAAGATAAGACTGATATGGTGTCTAACCTCTCCCAAAAGAATCCGATTTTGGGAGAATTCAAGGATGTATTTCTGGAGGATCTTCTAGGGTTACCTCCTCAAAGGGAGTTTGATTTTTCTATTGAGTTTTTACCTAGAGTTGTACCCATTGCAAGGCGTATAGAATGAATCCTATTGAGCTACAAGAGCTCAAAATGTAACTTTAGGATTTGTTGGAAAAAGTACTAATCAAGTCAAGTGTATCACCATTGGGAGATCATATCTTGTTTGTTAATAAAAAAATGGAACTTTGAGTATATGCATATATTACCAGATGCTAAATAAGACTAATATTAAAAATATGTACTCCTTACCTATAATTGATGATCTCTTTGATTAGTTGAAGGGAGCAACCATCTTCTTGAAAATTGACCTGAGGTTTAGTTATCATCAGTTAAGGATTCGAGAAGAAGACACTTCTAAAACAACTATTAGAACAATGTATGAACATTTTGAGTTTTCAGTCCTACCTTTTGAGCTAACTAATACCCCAACTACATTCATGAATCTCATGAATAGCATTTTTAGAGAGAAATTAAATAGATTTGTGCTCATGTTGTTGGACGATATACTAATCTATTTCAAGAGCAAGGAGGAACATGATCAGTACATGATAAGTATACTTGAGATTATTAGAAGGAATCAGTTATATGTAAAACTATCAAAGTATGAATTTTATACTCCACAAGCATAGTATTCAGGATATATTATCTATTGTAGGGATTGTAGTCTATCCCAAGAAAATAGAAGCAATTATTGATTGGCCTACACCTACTAATGTGATTGAGGTACGATATTTTATGGGGATTTTGGGTTACTATAGGTGATTTTTTAGAGGGTTCTCAAGAATTTCCCAACCTATTACTAACCTTCAAAGGAAATGAAAATCCTTCAAATAGACAGAGCAGTGTGAAGAGGATTTTCGAGTATTGAAAGAAAGGTTGACAACCACATCAATTTTACAATTATCTAATCTTAATAAGCAATTTACAATGTGTACTAATGCATGAATTTAATTCTTAGTAGAGGTTTTAATCCAAGATGATGTGGTTATTGCTTTCAAATCAAGAAAACTTAAGAGGCATGAGGTGAATTATGCCACTCTCGACTTACAGTTGGTAGTTGTTGTGCATGCCCTTAAAATATAGAGGCACTATTTGTTGAAGAAGTCATTCGAGATAAATTCTAATCACCAGTGTTTAAGATAAATAAGTACTCAACCCTTATTAAATACCAGGCACCAACATTGGATGGAATTTATAGCTGAGTATGATTTTGGCATTGAGTATAGTAAGGGTAAGGAGAATATAATCATTGACACTCTAAGTAGGAGAGGGCGTATTGTTGCATTGACAAATATTAATATGATTTTCTAGATCAAATTAATAATCAACAATGAAAAGATGAATTTTTCTAGTCTTGCAATGCTCAAATGGGACAAGAAATTGTAAAGGATGTAGGTTTTGCATATAAATATGACCTATTGTACTATAAGAATAGGTTGGTAGTTCCAATTACAGGTGGATTAAGAGAAACAATCCGTAAGGAGGTACACAATACTCCTTATTCAATGCATCTTGGAGGAGTAATGATGTGCAAAAGGTTTAGAAAGGCCTATTACTAGCCAAGTTTGAAAAAGGATATCACTGATTATGTGGCAAGATGCTTAGATTTCAAGAGAGTGAAAGTGAAATATATGCATCTAGTGGATAGGTTTAACCCACATGAGATACCTATGCAGAAATAGTGAGTCGTATCAATGGAATTTATAGTGGTTTTACCTAAGATAAGGTTTAGACATGATGCAATGTTGGTAGTTGGGGATAAGTTGACCAAGGTTGCACATTTTATACCAAGCAATGTGCAAGATGAAGCACCTATAGTAGCGAGTAAGTTTTCTAGGGAAGTGGTAAGACTAAAAAAATTTCCAAAAGACATAATATTAGATAGAGATTCTCGTTTTACCTCTAAATTATGGTAGGCTTTGCATGAAGTATTGGAAATAAGATTGAATATTAGTACCACATATCACCCTACGATAGATGAGTAGAATGAGAGGGTGAACTAGGTGTTAGAGGATATAATGTACTGCATGGATCAACATACAAAGTGGGACGACTATTTATACCTAGTGGAGTTCACATACAATAATAGCTATCATGCATCACTAGGTATGCAACCATTTGAAGCCATGTACATAAGAAAGATGTATAACTCCCTTATCTTGGGATAATATGAAATATCAAGTAGTGATTAGATCAAAAATGCTAAAAATAAATGGAAGATCAATTAAAAATAAATCAGCAGAAGCTGAAGGAGTTTGTAGACCTCTAGAAGAGCTATACAAACCTCAAAAGGACACTGAGGAAATATTCTATGGGATACAGGATATTATTAAGGGTGAAACCAAGTAAAAATTCTATTAAATATTCCAAACTTAACTCAAGATATGTGGGTCCATTTGAAATTGTGGGAAAAATAAGCCCTATTGCTTACAGACTTGCTCTACTACCAAGCTTGTCCAAAATGCATAATATATTCCATTTATCCCTCTTTAGGAAGTACATTCTTTATCCTACTCATGTTTTGGATGTTTCTAAATTGTATATTACCAATCCACTAAAATTCGAAGTTTGACCTATTCGTATACTTGGTTTTAGGATCAAGAACCTGAGAAAGAGGAGTATAGAACAATGTAGAGTCGAATGGGACCACTACTAAAATGGAAATTCCATGTGGGAGAACATGGCAGACATACAACAACAATTTCCTTATATGATTGAGTAGACATAGACTTTTTAGAATATTTTAAAATACTTGATGATATGTGTATATGCACATATGGATATGAGACTAGTATTGAGTAGAGTAGATTGTGTATGTTTTGAGTTACTTATTAGAGTAGCTTGTGCATATTTTGTGTTACTGAGTAGATTAGCATGTGTATATTTTGAGTTACTAAGTAGAGTAATTTGCTTATGATATGATATATGTATTTGCATATGCATGAACATATGGTTTAGAGCATTATGAAACATCATGAGAATGGTTTATCTTGACAAGTTTGAATTTCTCATAATAAATATATAAGTATGATTACATGATGTATGATTTATGAATGATTTCATTCATTATAATTATAAGATATTTGAATGAAAAAAATATATAAATTATATCTTTGTCTTAATCTTAAGCAAAATACAAAGACTATATTTGTTTCTAGTGGGAGAGGATATAATGACCCTCCTTGCACAACCAATGATTATAGATTAATTAATTATGTATACTTACCTTTTCCCTATTGAATTCGATACTGCTGATAGTCACTGTGTATGTAGAACTAGGTATTAGTTTCAATGGATGAATCTGGTCAATAAAAAGGTAAGAGGCAAGTGATGATTTTGGTTTGTGAGTACATGGAAACTCACGAGGAATCGCATCTCATGTAGGGAATCATATACGAATTGTATTGTTTGAGTGTTTTATTTAAAAAAAACTACGAGTGCATATCATATTTGGTTTGACTATAAAAGTGTCTAGAATAGGCATGGAAGCCATTATAATGATTTAAATAATTTTTGTGGTACTTTGAGATTCATTAAGGATTATAAAAATTTATTAGAATTATATAAATTTAAAAATACATAATACTAGTAATTTTAAATAAGAAAAATGACCTGAATAAAAATACACATTACAGATTATGCATGGAGTGTACAATAAGGTTCTGGTGGTGAATGTTTAGCTTAAAACAAATAGCACTCTCAAAGTAATTATTGCACTTAATCTCTTTCCTATCGTCAAACGGTGAAAACATAGGAAAATAGTAGGGGATATTATTACTATCATCATGCTTTTAGAAAGGGAGAATTTATTGTTTTTTGGATTGCGTGCGAAGTCTAAAAAAGAATCGGTTTGGAATTCACAGTGTAATCTGGTGTGAGAGAAAAGAAGGAAAAAATGGTCGATTTCTTCGGTTGACTTGTTTATTACTTTATTTTGAACAATTTGCATGAATTTTGTGTGATGGAAAATGTTGTTTGGAGAATTGATTTCACAAAATATTTCAAGGAAAATACAAGAAAGATTCATTGTGTTGTTTACTATCATTTGTTGTTTTCTTCTCGAACTTTACATTTGAAAAGAGATAGGAATGTGCTAGATTGAGAGCATCTATTTGAATAAAATATTTAATAATGTGGTGTAACTAACCGAATAATGATGATAGGAAAATACTATCAATTTATTTTGTGTTGTGTGATAACTGTGTTCCAAAGAAAATATTTTCATGCTATTGTTGTTACTGCAATCTCTAGTGAAAAGATAGAGTTTCTTATTGAAAAGGGGAAGTGAATTTCAATCTGCCATCACTATGTGAGAGATTATAAATAGTAGCTATGACGCCAATGGAAAGGGTTGGGCTAAATAACGAATTGAAATTTGAATATGGATTATTCTCGAATGAAAGATTTTTAATACAAAGGGCCACTTATTTTTTCCCATAGCTAATGCATGCATTGATTGCTCTTATTTTTATTTTAAAAAGAAAGAAATTAAAATATATGTGATACAGATAGGTATGGTTAAAAACTATTGATGCATTATGTGGCTAAAAATTTTATACATGTTAGTAGCATGCATGCAGTAAAATTGAGGCTGATTCTAATACTAGTTTTTGTTAAAAATGTTTTCCTTGTCGAAGGGAGACAACATTGTTGAAACTTCTTCTTTGGAAGCTTTATTGTAATAGAAAATTTAAAAAGTATCCTTATTTTACCTTCTTATTTTTAGAAACTGGTGAAAACGACACGATTGTATATACAAGTATTATGTCTGAGCATTTTGTAAACCGAGTTCCTCAGGGCTTTAAGTTTAGTGTAATTATCCAGTTGGAAAAGTGTAGGTTGTGTTCGTACTAAAGTCTCCTTTGGGATACAGATTTCAATAGAATAGAAAAGACTTGTGGCCTAATGTAAATTCTATTGTTTAATTTTGTTGTTTCTGGCTATAATGTATACAGGCGTATGTCACTAAGTAATTGTTACTTAACCATTCAAGTAAATATATAGATGGAAGTCTTTAGTTTTTAAAAGTGTATTTTATTTTAGCATAAAAATGTTTATGTTCTGATTGGAAAACTAGAAAATATCTTGTGTTTACCCGAATGGTAAACTTAGTTATTTTGTTGAGATAGTTAATGGAGGAACATTTGTAAATTTGGTAATGAATATATTTATATATGATTTAAGTAAAGACTATGTAGACCAGTGTATATGCTCATTTACGCACCTTAAGTCAAATGGTTATATTAGAACTCTTAGAAAAATAAAACTCAAGCTTAGAAAAATCAAGTGTCTTCAAGAAGGAACATTTGCATGTTAAATTTGGATTACTTCTCTTTTATAAACCAATTTGCTTTTAAAAGAACTTCATTGTATAGAATAACGGTAAATTGTTTTTGTGTTCAGCTTGCCCATATATGGGATAATAGTAGTCCAGTAGTTTTGGTCGAAAACAAGTAGGTAATTTAAATATAAAGTAACTTATTTATTTTGGATTAATAAAATGATATGTGTGTTTAGATACTTATATCTTTTGTTTATTAACCATGCTTACTTAAGATAAGGAAATTTATTCTCAAGTGAATATTTGATTGAGACAAACAATCAACTAGTATATGGTAATTGGATTGAATGGTTGCTAATAGTGTTTTAGTAATGATTAAATAGTATAATAAATTAAGAATGAAATTTACCATTTTATTTCAATGGTAGATAAAATCTATTATCAGTTTTTTGTATAGTTTTTTTTAAGACTATATTTAAGTATGAAAAGAGTTTAAGCTCTTTTGGGGAAGCTGAAAATTAGACCTTGAATAAAAAAAATTGGGTTATACTCATACTATTTTTTTTTTATTGCTTCAATGCTATTGAATGAACCTTTCATATAATGGAATTTATATTAGTGAAGGGTAGGGTCTAGCTTCATGTAGAGAAAGAACTCTAGTTTTAAGAGCATGCTCTATTAAGTCTGCATATTATTAGGAAAACCATTGAACCATTAGAAACTATCTAAAAAACAAACAATAGTTTATTGAGAAGGATAAACAAAAAGTTATTACTAGTGTAAAATATTAGCTTGAAAATCTAATGTTGTTGAGGTACGGGTATGCACACAATGAGTCTCGAGAGGAATCATAGTCTAACAAAATTGTTCAAAAAATGTGACTTAGTTCGAATTGGTAACGAAGCTGCGGTACGGGATGTCACTTCTAGGTTGCTACCTGGGTAGTACAATGATAAGTCCTATGTACATTTTAGTGAGCTAGTCCAACCATGATGACTAGTATGAGATAAAAATCGTGAGTCATGATGGACATGAGTGATCAATATCAAGTTCAAGGTATTGAAATAGCTCTAACTGATCTCGGGTAGTGGGAAACAACTAGTCACTAGGCATATGTATGCCAATCTCCTTACATACAAAAAATAGAACAAATCGACATATTAGGCGAGGGTTTAGTATGTTATGGAATGAGAAGAAGACATCCTCCATTTAGGTGTTATGGGCCCTGAAGGATAACCCCAAATTTGGTTTGACCCTCATACCGAAACTAGAGGACATTAAATGGGATATGTTGAATGAACAAAATAGCACCATCTTATATGATTTGGCCAATATCATCCACTTGGGTGGTTGTTTGCAGCAATATTGAACCCAAAAGTTGTTTGATATGCCTGTACTAATTAAATCTATATGTCAACATATTCATTGGGTGAAATAAATTATAGTGAACCTAAAAGCAATTACTAAGAATATGAAAACACTTTAGGGTATGGAATATCAAACTTAGAAAAAAAAATAAAAAACCTAAGAAATTACTTGGTTTGTTTTTATGATACAACCTGATGAGTAGATCAGGTTGTTATAATTTTTGTTCATAATATCTTCTCAATAAAGAAGTGTTCTTTCTATATTGATCATATTGACTGCCAATTTTTATATATGGACATATTCATGATTTAAGACATCCAAATCATTTATCATGGACAAACACATGATATGCATGTTTTAGATTAAATCAAACTTTAAACATTGAATAAGACATAAATAAAATAGGCAAAAAACATCTATTGGGGTTCTTAGAAACACTAAAACTTGTGAAAATGGTGGAGTTTAGATGTAAATAGATGAGAAATATGAGTTTTGACAAAGAAGAGATTGTGATGGGTGACCTTGCACATCTAGTCCATATTGTATGAACCAAAATAAAACTAAAACCTATATTGCATAAAATTTTATGCATATGAATGAGATCATATAACTTGAAATCCATATTAAATACAACAACTTATTTATCAAATATTTTTTTGGATTTTTCTTAGGATTATTGATAAATCATAGGTTGGGATCTATTATGTGTATGAGAATAATGCAAAATAGTTTAAAGAACTTAATCATCAAGAATATAATAAAGAAATGATGAGGAGGATACCTATTTTTAAATACTTATATATATATATATATATATTGTTTAAAGAAACATTTTATTTTATAATTTATTCTATATTTTAATAAAATCTATGGTTTAATAAATTTTTATTTCCAAAAGTATTTATGTAAAATTCTTATAACATATTCATAAATTCAAAAAAAATTATATGAATAATATAATAAATATATATGAATCTTATGGAAAAATTAATGTTTCTCAAATATCCGCCTAAAATACAAACATGCATTTGTGCACCCTAGACACGACCAACATTGAAAGGTCGGAGGAAAGAAATGTCCCTCGTGCCAATCTCCAGAGAGGGTTGGCTCCCTTACTAATTCTTCACTAGTTAAGTCTAGAGTGATGCAAGAGCATCCAGTGGTAGCAGAGCAACCTTGCATCAGAAATAAAATTCTAAGTGTTCCGCCTTGGTGTCGCGATATCGCAACATGTCGCATTATCGCGACTCAGGAAGGAGAGAGAAAGGCAAGGAGGAAAATGTCGTGATATCGCGACATGTCGCGTTATCATGACCAAAAGAGGAAAGAGAAGGAATGGACGAAAAATGTCACGATATCGCGACATGTCGCGGTATCGCGACCCAAAGAAGAAAGAAGGTGCAAGGGGAAAAGATGTCGCGATATCGCGACATGTCGCGTTATCGCGACCGAAGAACGAGAAGAGGTGCAAGTGGGGAAGATGTCACGATATCACGACAGGTCGCATTATCACAGCCCAAGGAGGAGAGAGAAAGCCAGAAGAGAAAATGTCGCGATATTGCGACATGTCGCATTATCGCGACCAAAAGGCAGGATGAAGAGCAGAAGAGGAAAATGTCACGATTTCGCGACATGTCGCATTTTCGTGACCTGCAGACAAGAAGAAGCGCAAGGGAGAAGAATGTCGTGATTTTGCGACATGTCGCATTTTCGTGACCTATAGACAAGAAGAAGCGCAAGGGAGAGGAATGTCACGATTTCACGACATGTCGCATTTTCACGACTTGAAGACAAGAGGAAGCATAAGGAAGAAGAATGTCACGATTTCTCGACATGTCGCATTTTCGCGACCAAATGAGGAGAGAGAAGTGCAGAGGAGAAAAATGTCGCATTTTCGCAACCAGAAGGCAAGCGAAGGATCCCGAGGAGGAAAATGTCATGATTTCACGACATGTCGCATTTTCACGACCAGAAGGCGAGAGAGCAGCCAGGAAGCTGAAATGTCACATTTTCGTGACTCGAAGAGGAAAGCGAAGGCAAAGAGGAAAGAATGTTGCGATTTCATGATATGTTGCATTTTCACGACCAGAAGGCGAGAGAGGAGCCAGGAAGCTGAAATGTCACGATTTTGCGACATGTCGCGTTTTCGCAACTCGAAGAGGAAAGCGAAGGCAAGGAGGAAAGAATGTCACGATTTTGTGACATGTCTCGTTTTTGTGACCCAAAGAGAAAAGAGGAGCCGAGGAAGAAAAATGTCATGATTTCACATGTCCCGTTTTCACGACCCAAAGAGGAGAAAGAAGGCGATGGAGCAGAAATGTCATGATATCGCGACATGTCACGATTTCATGACCTAACAAGAAGAGGACGAGCAAGAAGGAGAATATGGCACGATATCGTGACATGCTGCATTTTCGAGGACCGCGACAGAGTGACAGTGACAGTGACAGCTAGCGTAGGTTAGACAGTGGATCAGACGGCGGATGCAGGGGCCATAGCAGAGGTTAGGCAATAGTTGCAGGGACACGTGGCACCAAGATATAGGTGGCCACAGGGCACTCTGCCCATAGACCAAGTACACATAGACAACGCGATAATGCGTGACCAGTTACAGTTGCCAGTTTTGGTAAAAAGAATTGATAGTTCAAGTCATAGAGCGCGAGGAGCCAACTTCACAGGGCTCGAGGGTGTATTCGACCGTTTCATGTCATAATGGCTCAAAGGGTCGGGGCCTCTATAAAAACCCAAGCTTTGTAATGTGAAAAGGGTCGAAAAACTACTGTAACAGAGGGTTACAGATTTGAAAGCCCGAGGGCTGTTGTTTTTCTTCCAGAGGGATGGGACCTCTTTAAAAAATCCCAGGCACTATAATGAGAGAGGAATGGTGAGGCAGAGATTGCTGGAGAGTGAAAGAAAACTGGGCTTGTGGCCAGTTCTGTGTAAAAATGATTTCCAGTTAATGCATGAATTTTTTGGACTTGTGGGTGTGCAATTTCTGTCCCCCATCATAGAGTTAAAGGAACGAAATAAAGATAACAAAAAAAATGGGAAATATAGCCATAGGCCAAATATGTAGGATTGGGAACAAACTAGTGGCAGGAATTCATACCAAGTGTCGTAGCAGCATAAAATAGAGAAAAGGAAAAGAATCCACTTACAATTTCACGGAGATAACTTCTAGAATCACATTCCAGTACTCACTCCCCACTAGCAGTATTCAAATCCAAATATAAAAATTAAATTTAACAACAGATAACATACATGAATATAAGATAGAAACGCTTAAAGTAGAAAGAAATCAAACATAGAAATTGCTTGCAAATTTAGAAGCTAAATCTCTTCTATTTACACAAAAAACTTGAATATGTGTTCTGTAGATTGTCCATCCTCCATTTTACATTGAAAATGCCTAATATTTATAGAGGTTTTTGCCTTTGTCTATTTAATACACAAAAGATAAAATATTTACAGATCAGGAACCTTTATGAGGAAATTATTCCTTGAAAATCTTGAAAATATTCCTCTTGATACAATGATTGATTTTTTAAGGAAAAATCCCTACGAAATCAGCACATTCGAGTGTCGACGCAACGAAAACTATGAATATGGTCATTGACTGGGTGCATCTATTGCACCTCAAAAATTTGCTCCTATTCATAATGTCTTAGAACTCATGAAAATCACCCTATGATTTTAATATTGCAACTCTTTAAGCTTGAAATCAGAAATTATGATCACCTTTGGCCCCAATCATTAAATTCCCTTCATTCATCCAACACGAGCGCCTTTGAAAACCTCTCTTGAAGTCAAAAATAAAATTTTCCTAGAACCGAGAAATAGACGAATGCACCTCCGTTAACCCGCATAATTTCTTCTTCATTCATGCTTCCTGGTGGAGATGGCACCCATAAAGCGATAATATTCATGATTGTATTCCATATCTTGTAGTTCTCATGTTATTGCATTCATCATATGGTTCTCAATAAACTTAATTTTAAATGCTTGCTATTACATTCATCTCTTCATTATGGTAGTAGTCAAGTGGGAGAAAATATAGGAAAAATAGCTTATCAAATACCTTTGGTTTTACACTTGACATTTCAAATTATCTTTGTACCCTTTTTCCCCTAAAAGCAGTGATAGAGAACTTCACTTTTCTCCCGAGGTAAAAGCATTTCACACAAGATGTATTTTCTCCTTCAAATATATGTTCACCCCCAAATGAGGTGAAATGCACTATTGCCCTTTACCTTGAGAGAACGTAGCTTTGAATTTCCAATGCCCCATCCCTTAGCATTCGCCCAAAGTGAAAATAAATTTTTGATGCATTGGTGGGTCATCTTCATGTAGCTTCACCCTAGGGAGGGGTGAATGGGACTTTCACCCCTCACCTGGGGTGAAAGCACTATTACTTTTACTTCCTCCAATGTTTACTGAGGTGGGGTCCATACCCGATATTTTATATATGCATTCACCCGAAGAAAGGGTGAAAGGTATGTTCGTTCTTCTTTTGGGGTGAACGAAGAGTTGACTTTTCAACACCATTCTTGTACCTTGCTACTTTTCTGTGGTGTCTTCCTGCACTTACTATTTCTAATCCTTCACCTCAGTGAGAGGTAAAAGGGAGTTTCATACCTCTCCTAAGGTGAAAGTCCATTTGAATTTTCAATGTGCTTATATTTGATAACATTCACCCCAGAGTGGGGTCAACAATGCTTTCACCCCAAATTTGGGTCGAACATATTTCTTTTAATTATCATAATTTCAGTCCACCAAACACATTTTATTTTAGTGTTTTTCACCCCAGGGCTTGAATCTTTAGGTCATTTCCAAATGTGGCTTTAGAATCTCCTTAATGCCATCTATCAACTATTGGCCCAATTGAATCTTTTATCCAAGCCATGTAGAGATATTGCAAAACCTGAAGTTCTCTCACTACTAACTTCTTACAACTTTGAGCCAGCCGAAGTTGGGCCTCTTTAATTGTTTTCGAAGAGAAGCTTATAGCTTGCATGGATTTCTCTACCAACTAATTCTGCATGGACTCAAGCTACACCTTCAACATCTACACCTGTTGCTCTACTGCATTCTTTTCCTTTTGATGCACCCCTGCCTACTGACACCAATGTTCAATATTTATTACCATATTCTCTTGATGCACTCTACTTGCCACCAGGGCATCCTCAAGATCGGTAATTCTTGTCTTGACATTATAAAATTCTACTTATAATACTCACTATGCAAATAAATTGAGCTCATATCAACTTGGATATTCTCCATTTTCTTTGTGGGATTAATTGTTGTCAAGTCCTCTATCACAATATCATAAGCATAATCACTTGGCATCATTTCTCGTTGCAACTTTTGGACCAAGGGAATTATATTAGTAGTGTGAGACTCCATAGCAACTATATCGAAGGTGAATTTATTGAGTGATCTACCTAGAGTAAGTGTATCCTTTCTCCTGTGGCTCTTCAGCCACTATTAAAAACTAAGGTGAGCGGCTTTAGGCAGTGCCTACATCTCCAAAAATGTCATGAAAGGGACTAGAATCTATGCATGGTCTAGCTCAAACGAAGAATATGAAACAAAAATGAGAGGGGATACTAAAATAGTAGAGTGAATGGAAGAACCAGGATGAGTTGTAGTTGCACTTACTCTTGGAGGATCTTGCGTACTTACAACTTGAGTGGAAGTAGTAATAGAAATGGAAGGTTAAGGAAGCAAAAATGGATTTTTTCTTGATGCATATAAACTAAAATAAAAGGAGATCAAACAGAGGGGAATGGAATAAAGAGCAGTAGCGACTTGTGGATATGAGGAAGAGAGTGAAACAAAAATAGAAGGTATACCAAATGGGGGAGTGATGGGCATGGGAACTAAAGGAAATGAACTAGTAGACACTATCTGCTCCTAAGTAGAAGTGATAAGAGAATATGTACCTTCGAGCACAGGCACCATGTGTGCTGGTGATGGAGGTGACTGTGTGATAGTTTTTTCTTATTTAGTATTTGCTTCTACCTTTAGGTTTATGATATCCACCTACTGGTCCAACGGATGCTTGTGAATTAATGGAAATTCTTAGGAAACTTCAAACTAAGTAGCTAACATAGGTGGAGGAGGATTTTCTGCAATAGCAGCAACTATAACTGCAACTATGAAATCTGTAATGGTGGATTAGGAAACAATGTTAGTTCTCAACTTATTTACAACCTTCAGGAAAGGAAAGGTCTCTTTTATATTTTTCTTCTCAAAAGGAAGTGTCTCATCTACATTGCACTTCGCTCATTGAGATATTCATTGAAGCACAAATTAATGTTCTTGTTCCTCATGTGTTGCATCTTTCGTTGTTGGACACTCTTCTTTAATCACAATTTTATCATTTTCAAACTTTTGAAAAGTTTGAGGCATGATCTTGGTGAAAGCGATAGGTTTGTAGACATTAACAAAGTTATCATATGCCTCTAAAAATTCCCTATCCATATTCAACCCGAAGGGAGATGTAATTTTCCCATGGTGAACCCTCATAATCCACCAATTCATGATTTTCTCTTTAGACCATGGGGGTTGTTGTTCTTTCACTTGACCAAATAGTCCTGATGGTGGAATGTGATATCTTTGCACTCAATAGTTTTATTTAGCCTCTTTCTCATAGAAATCATGTCATGGTGGAAGTGACATCATGGTCTCAATGTGCCACTCCAAATTATGTTCATCAAAATTATTGCAATTTTCTTGGATATCTAGTCGTGGACAGTAATGAAAATATTTGGCCTTGATTATTTCCAAAAAATTTCCCAATAGGTCATATCTCCATATTTGCAAAAGTTCTATCAAACCCAGGTCTTGGAGAGCCTCTATGAGTAACTTGTTCTAGCCAACCTGGCTCACCTCTATGCTACTGAACTTAAATGGTATGGTGCAAGTTGTTATTTTGCCATGTCTTGCTCTATAAACATAATTTGTACAATCAGTATAGTGCACCACCTCCATGGTAACAACATGCTCAGTGGAAAAATATGGAAGTAGGAATGGCTTTCCCATCTTGCCACCATGTCTTCAGTAAGAAAAAAAATATCTTCCTTCTCTATTGTAGCCATTGCTTCTCTTATTTCCCACAACACTCTTTCAGTCTTACCACAAATCAACTCAATTGTAGGCCCCAAAAATAAATGGTTAAAATTATACAATGACTCCCTCCTCAACAAAGTGGGAATCCACATATAAACTGGTAAAAGCTCATTTTCCTCATCAACTTATTTTACTATAATAAACAAAAAAAATTGATGTAAATAAAATAAGAAATACTAGACGAGGAAGGATGTATGCTTGAATGAAGTATATTCTCTAGTATGTAAATTTTCCAATTGAATATGCAGTTTTCAATATGTGAAATCAGCCCAATCAAAATAAATCGGGTTGGTACTCGATCTCGTCATTGTTGAAGTGTAGAACTCCACCTAGCATATACACTACGTAAGCTCTGCCTGCCACTTGTGAAATATGGAATCTACAGGGAGATCAGTAATCCACACTAACATTGAATAAATATCAAGACTCTTGAAATTTGAAAGCAGCTTTGGTAGGTTTGACAACTACCGTAGCTACGACTCGTTAATTAATTGCACCTCCATGAAATGGTGCATTGTCATAGTGGACACATATCTATCCTATTGCTCATTGATGTGCAACTTCTAGAAAATCATGTTAGATGGGGGTTTTAACCCACAAGAAAATGCTTCCCACACTTTGTCTACTGAGATGGAGAAAAGTACTTCCTTCTTTGTATTTTGAACTATCCTGGTAATCGGGTTGTAAAATTGGAAAATTATCTTCACCAGTTTTGAGCAAGCATGCATGGTCGTACACAAATACCAAAATATTTGCATATAGAATGACATAGTCAATGGGCTCTCCGACGTTAGTCCTTGCTTAATTGTAAATTCTACATCCTATAAAAGCTTCACCACACCCTTATTAGTGATTAAACAGTCTTTGATCTCTACCATGGTGTCAGAGTACGAGTCCAAGTCTACGTTTTCATTTCTAGGGGCCTTCTTGGATTTCGTTCCACCTTTTGCCCTCTTCTTCAATTTCTTGGGCTCTGTGGTCTCTTTCACCTCTTTATCTTTCTTATCGATTATGCAAATCTTGACAACCTTGAAGGCGCTCTATAGCTTCAGCGATATGAAAACTTGAAAATACACCAGGGGAATTTTTTTTATTTTTAACTCTTGAGCAACTTTACCTATTCTATTTATAGAACACGCCAAAACTACCATAGTAAATAAAATAAATCTTCCCGGTGGATACGGAAGGAGGTGCACTTTTCTTCCCTTGATTGGCACTATTTCCAATACTGCAATAGCAATTGATTTTTAATTTACCATAAAATCCTTCTTAAAAAACATGCCCTTCTTACTATGTAATATCTTTGTAAAATATGTTTTGGCTATTGAAAATTGCTTTGAAGAAATAAATTTACTACCTGAGGACCAATGAGTTTTTTTCTTTCGACGTTGTGATATTCTAGCTTCTGAGAAGGCTAAAATATCTCCCAATGCACTATCGGGTGTACTTTTTATATTAAATACTCCAAAAATTACATCTACATGCTCATGAACACTCTCCAAAATTCATTACGTGCCAGTGGGTGAAATTGCTTTAAGAGGGCACTTTTAAAAATTAGATTTGCACTAAAAACATCACATGCCCAAAAAAACAATGGAGGGGTGAAAGCACTTTGGTGGCACACTTGATCTCTTCTCCTTTCGCTCTAAAAATACCTTCAACCTACTTGATTTAATCACATGGCAAACTCTCCCTTTTAAATAAACTTTCTACCTTTATTTTTTCCCCATACATTTTAAAAAAGCATGGATTTTATTTATTTAGAAAATCTCCCAATTTTAGAGCTTTTATTTTTTGAGTTTTCTTTCTCTTTTTTTTCCCTCTCTTTTATTTTTACGCCATATAAAAGAAAATCAGTAAAAATGTTTAATTAATAAATCTCTTTTTTTTTTCTCTTTTCTTTTTCCCTCAATGCTTTTTAGTGAAAAATGCTTTTTATTTCTACCTCAAAGAAATATCTAATTTTGATTTCATAGAATTTTTTTATCGTAGTTTTTGAAAATGCTGGAGCTTTTAGATTTTAGAATATTTTTTTTGCCTTGCCTTTCATGAGGAGCAAACGAATGGTAGATTCACCCTCCTCTTTTAATTGCCATGATGCATTTGTTATTGTAAATCATATTTTCTCTAATGAAAATCATGAAAATTTTAGCTCACAATCCAGGGTGAAATATTTTTAAAATGATTCTTTTTAAATTGAATGGGGTGGGTGCTATAATTAGTGTTTTAAATCTTTGTACAATACTCTCACCCCAATGAGGGGCGAATGAGAGTTTTACCCCTCATTTGGGGCAAAAGCCCTTTTGACCCATTTCATTAGGGTAACATGACACTTCCATATAGTCTTCCCATTTCTCTATTATCTTAACATATGTGTTTTCCCCATTAAGAGGCGATGGGGTTTTCACCCCTTCCTTTGGGTGAAAGTGCTTTTAGTTTCTGCACTCCATGAATTCAGAATCGGACCTCGTGCATTTATATTTTAAGCTTTAATTTCTTAATTGAGGTAATTACTTCTCCACCCTTATACCTCCACCGAGTGCTCTCAAATATTTTTCTTAAAACGTCTTCTCCTTTTTAACTTGAAGACATGCAAAGTAGAGAAAAATTTTAACTTCGGAGCTCTCAAACTTTCTAACAAAAATATTTTCAATATAGTAATTAATTCTACATGAAAATTGTAATATGCCTCTAGGGAATTGTTTTGGGGTGAAATTGATTTTCAAAGAGAGAAAAAATTCAAAGAAAAGTTTTCTTTGAGGTGAGCCTGGCATATTTAAGTAGAATCCACCTCATAATTTTTTTTCTAAAGCAATAAACACTTGCAAACAAAATATGTACGTATTTACACATCATACCTCTTGAATTCATCATTGAAAATAGACCTTCAGATGAAGACCATTTATTGGAATCAAAATATCCCAACCATCCATATCTTGGAGATGATATGCATTCACCAAATTCACTACAAAAATCTGAAATGGACCTTCCCAGATTACATATAACTTGTGGTGCTTCCTTAGCTTAGCTTTTTTCTTGTTCCACTTGAGAACTATATATCCCACTTGAAACTTGTGTTCTATTTTATTCTTACCAAATCACTTATGCATCACTTTTGCATGTTTAGTGAAAGCCTCATACATCTTTTCTCTCTCCTCCTCTAGTTGCAGCAATTAAGCCAATCTCGCACTCATAGGATCAAATTCATCATCTTCATCTTAGAATAATTGTAATGTTTAGATAATAGGAAGCTCGATGTGAGTAGGTAACACTGTTTCTTTCCCATACACCAAGTATTAGGAGGAATATTAAATAGAATTTTTTACTGATATGTAATCTGCCCATAGAGCCTAATTCAACAATAGGTGCCAACTTCTTTTATTGTTCCCTAGTGTCATTTTCAAGATCTGTAACAAGTTTTTGTTTATGGATTCGGCCAAGATGTTTCCTTGTGGGTAGTAATTGGAGGATATCTTGAGATAAATCCCATACTTACTTGTAAATTCGGTGATCTTGTCCCCAATAAATGGAGTCTCATTATCTATTACAATAGCATATAGAACACCAAAATAGGTGATCAGTACCTCAAGGAAGGATATGATTGTAGCATGATCTACTTTTTTAGTTGGAATAGCCTCAACCCACATGGTAAAATAATTAGTTGATGTCAAGATATATTTATGCTCAGTGGAGGAATGAGTATCAATAAATCCAATGAAGTCCAAGCCCCACTGCTGAATTGGTGCTTCCACCTGAATTGGATGCAGGGGTAGGGATACTTTCTTATTCCTACCAATATACCGCTGACAATTATCACAACTTTGGCTCATCTTGTGTGCATATACAAAAATATTAGGCTAGAAATAACCAGCTTGGATGATCTTCAAGGCCATAGGCCTTCCTGCATAATGCCCGTTGGATAAGATAGAGTGAAACTCCTCCAAGATTTTTTCCTTTTTTTAATCTTTCATGCATCTGAGGAGTACTCCATCTATATTATTATGGAATAGATTTCTTGGAAATAGGATATACTTAAGTACCTACAATATGAATCTTCATCTCTATGAAGCATCAAGGTGTGATGGACATTTTCTAGAGGTAAAGAATTTTACAAGGTCCTTTGTCCAATCACGATCAGTTGTAGCTTGATTTACACAAATGCTCTTGTTGGTTACCTCATCCTGTACTAAAGTCGACGATTAAAAAGTTACACTTTTGACCAGTTCTTAATAGAGAGCTCATCCACAAATCAACTTAGTCAGCTGTATCTCCACATCGTATTCCTAAATATTTGAGACCCAACCAGATCTCTTGTCGCCTAATTCTCCTTGAAGAATAATATTTTTTATGTCATGATGAATGACATAGATGACCATCTTGCTCTATGAAATGAAATATCAAAATTTCTTTAGGGATTTCATAATTGTATACACCTATTTTCAATGAAATTATACTTCTCTTGGTGCATATAAATGACTTGACTCAAGAATGCAATCGGCTTTTCATCTCTATCTTCTTGCTTTTGTGTGAGAATAGCAGCATAACTCTCCTACTCGCCTACTGCATAAAGGATGAAGTCTTTCGAATAATCTAGATTAATCAATACTAGTGCTTGGGTAATTCTATTCTTGATCTCTCAGAATGCCTGTCTCTTTACTTTCATCCATTTGAAGTCTGCATTCTTCTTCAGAAGTTCAGTCATTGGCTTTACCACCTAAGCAAAATCAACAATGAACTTTTGGATGAAATTGATTTGGCCAAAGAATGATTGTAGATATTTCTTATTAACTAGCAGTGGTAATTTCAAGAGCACCTCAAATCTCATAGGATTAATCACCAGTCCTTCTTGCGAAATCATATGTCCCAAAAGTTTTCCCTCTTTAAAAATGGAAATGGACTTCTTAGGGTTAATTGAAATTCCAAATTCTTGGTATTTTTTGAACACTTGCCTCAAATGAGAGATGTGCTCTTCCTTGCGGTGTGAGAAAATAGTCATATTGTCAAGGTAAATTACAATAACTCTATTCAAAAAATCACCAAAAGCAACATCGATATCTCTTTGAAAGGTAGTGTCAGCATTGGAAATACTGAATGGTATTCTTTTATAGGCAAAAGTACCCCACTTTGTGGTAAATGTAGTCTTGTATTGGTCTTCATCCTTCACCTAGATCTGGTTATATCCAGAGAAACTATCCGATAATGAAAATATTTGTGCTCCCACAACCATGTGGAGAATTTGATCAATATGTGGTAGGGGGTAGTGATCTTTTAATGATTCTTCAAATTACAAAAATCAACGCATAGTCATAGATCTCCATTATTTTTCTTAATAGATACCAGGTTTGCCACCCATGTTGAGTGCTTTATTGGATAAATTATTTTTACCTCCAACATTTTTAATAGCTCTACCTTCATTAGCACCTCAATTTTAGGATTGATAGGCCATTGTTTCTATCAAAAAGGTTTTACCCCCTCCTACAATTTTATGGTATGTTGGGTTATGTTCTTATCATATCCTTTTAAATTATGATAGCTCCATGCAACGATGTCAGGAAACTCATAACACAAACTATTGATGTCCTCAAGCTCTTTTGAAGTATAGTTTATTTCTATTTTGATGAGCTTATTAGCCTCCAACTGCAACTCCGTATATTCCTTCGCATCAAATTTGATTTTGTGTTTCTCTACTCGGTCATTCTGATCAAACAGAATCTCAAGTGAAATTAGTCCCCTAGGAATATGATTGTTCTTTATCTAAACCATTCCCTCTATTTTATCTTAGGCTAATATTCTATCCTCTAC
Source organism: Wollemia nobilis (assembly GCA_028583015.1). Classification (NCBI taxonomy): domain Eukaryota; kingdom Viridiplantae; phylum Streptophyta; class Pinopsida; order Araucariales; family Araucariaceae; genus Wollemia; species Wollemia nobilis. The sequence goes on from JAQPPZ010016986.1 coordinate 147,858, forward strand.
ACTAGCAACCTCCTTAATAAAGAAGATTGTTATTTATTCATTATTTTTTAATACTTCCCAATATATATTCTTATCAGGGATCGAAGGTCTATAAATTAATCTTACAATATTTGGTCTTCTAACCACTTGTTCTACAAGAGATAAATTAGATCCCAAGGAGGCCAATATGTCCATGTGTTTGTTTTGCTCCCACGAAATCAATTGTATAATTAGTAATATAAAATACTCAAACAAATCCTATACCTTGTTGCGGTAGGCATTCAAGTAGTGCTGCTTTGACAAGAATTTTTTTGTAGTATGGTTGATGGTGAGCTTGAAATCTCTAAAAATATACAACTGCTTAATTTCCAACTTCTCTAATTTCTTCAATCCAAGGCATAATGCTTCATATTCGATGGCATTATTGGTGCAGCTTCAAATTAACCAATATGAGTACGTTTTCTGCAACCTCAAAGGAGAAATAATAACAATCTCAGCTCTTACATCGTTCTTACACCTTACACCATAAAAATGTAATTTTCATAACTGATTGAAAATAGGGTATTGGAAATCAAAAACTTCTTCTTTATTCTGCTCAAGTTTAGTTATGTTATAACATCCAATTTTGGTTTCTACTATCACGTTGAAGTCCATAAATGATAACTCATCCTCAGGTGAAGCTCACAAAGAGCCTTCTCCATGAAGTCCACTTCTTGCACTTTCTCTATCATCATGTGGACTGCACCAATAGGATTTTTTTCTTCTTCTAGCTTTTCTATATGAAAAGTGGATAAATTTTCATTATAGATGCGAATTATCTTCCCCTTGAAAGGAATATCCAAATTTTAATAATCTAATGAAATATATCCTCCAAGTTTTTCCATGGATTCCCTTGAAATACACATGCTAAAATATGGTTCCAGGTCAACCACCACCACTTTTTGAATAATGGTGATTTGTGGCATGTTGTACAGAATGATAAAAATAATTTTAATCGCACCTACTATCTTAACTGGGGTTCCATCCAACTACAATATGCCTAGAATGCTCCTTGTGTACTCCATCCCCATGACTTTACATACTTCCTTTGGCATGATAGTAGTCGTAGCCCCGAAGTCAATCATACAATTATGCATAATATATCCTTCCATTCTAAGGGACAAGTAGAATAGAGGTGGTTTGTTCTTACTAGTGGACAAGACTATCAATGTCTATACTAACACTGTCTGAGTGGAGGTTTTATTTTTATCCTTCGTAGATTTGAGAAATTATTGCAACAGTTCAACTTGTCTAGGTAACTACAAAGCATTGTACAAACTTGCTTTCATCGATATCTTCTTCATCTCTTCAAAAATATTATGATCAAACGTATCAGAAACCTTCTCTTTTCCAGCCAACTCATGCTTATTTTGATACTATTGAGTAGCCTCTACCCTTTATCTCTTAGTCAATAATGGGTACTTGATGTGCTCCTTGGTCTGTTCCTTCACATCAGCTAGCCCTTGAGTGACTACAAGTTGTCATGTTGATGCTTTCATCTATAGTTTTTCTTGAGTTCATGTAGGTAATAATTTTTTTTAACAATACAGTATCTTGATTTTTAGATATTGCACCAGGTGTTTTTGCTTGCAAGAGTATCATTTTACTTTACCTCTTCTATTCTATGAGAAACTTTAGTGGCTCCATTTTTTCTAGATCAACAATTATCGGTTTCTTTCCAATCATCATAAGAACTAAAATATTCTCCAAGGAAGGGACCATAAAATTATGATTCACTTCCATTATCATATTGACTTGTCCACCAGAAAACATTTATGCTAATGTCTATACATATTTTAGATGAGCCATGCACGAATCTTCATCATGAGGATTGTTACAAGAGGAGCACCAATGTGTTCACTTTGATATACTAAGCTCTTCATTTTCCAACACCATTGTGTTCCTTTTAGGACCTTTGCTAGTAATCAATTTATCTCTAGTAATTGACGGTGTTTGAAACATCCTCGATCGAAAATCTGCTTTAGCTCACTTTTTATTAATAGAGGTGATTTCATTCAACATTGCCTTGATCTATGGATTGAGTTATTTCATATCCTGTAATATTTTTATAATGGGATTAATATTTGAAGGTGTAGGAGGTATTGATAGATGTAAATGTGATGGTGGATTTATTAGTGCTGGGAATGGAACTGGGGTTGGTAACTGAGGGATAATTGGTGTAGGTAATTATGGAATACTTAGGGTAGGAAGCTATGGAATTGGTATTGGAGCAATTTGAGGTGAACCAAAGCTCTATGAAAGGATGGGATATATGGAAGGCATAGGCTGTGAAAATGAACTAGAATAAAAATGCTACGGAAGGTCAGGTAGAATAGGCATTGTTACCTTCAGAGGAAGCTTATCTATGGCAATCAAGTCTACTTCAGTATTTTGTGCTTGCGTATACAAATCTGGGAATGTATTAAAATTGGCCTCTCATATAACCATATCGATGTCTGAGTTGAAGGCTCAAATATAGTAAAATGCAGCTTGCTCATGCATGGGCCAAAGACCATCAGGAACCCTCTACCAAATTCAGACAAACCTGATGTTGAAGTCCAATATTTTTTCTTGAGGATGTCTCTGTATATTTGTGAATTCATGTAGCAAGAAGAAAGGATCATCTTACTCATGAAAGTTTTTTATTAACAATTTTGCCAAATGATCCCATGTGGTGACAGTAGTGAGTAGCAAATATCGATACCAGTATAACAACTTTCTTCTAAGATACAACACTAGTAATCTTACCATAATATCATTGTCTATAATATCATGAAACATTGCCAAAGAAGCCACATACTGGATGTGCATGTAAGAGGTCTTTTCGATTCCATCATAGGTAGGTAAATATTTTAGTGCTGCTTGAGGGACTAGATTATACGCTTGCAAATTTAAATCTCCTAAGCTATTCCATGTTGGAAATTACCTTTGTGGATATGGATGCTATGGGTGTGGATTCTGAGCCATATGTATTGGTGAATGGTTAGGTTGGAGGAACACTAGTAGAGGTTCTAGTTGGGCTTTTAGGAGTAGAAAATACACCAGCTAACTATGAAGATGTTGTAGGTGATGTATGGGGTAACAATGGAGTGTGGGGAAAATGACTAATTGGGAATATTCCCCTAACCGTTGGGTATCAAGTTCATAGAACTCGATGGTATTTTTAGGAACTTTGGCCTTCAATATTGTGATCATGAAGTACAACTTTTACTAACCTCACATTCGAAGGCTTCTAGGTGTAGCTAAGTCACTAGATGTTATAACTTAATAATATGAAGGTGAATATCAAACCTCGATACTTTTGAAAGTATAAATTTTGAGGTCCCATTAGGCGTGCCAAAAATTGTTGGTCAAATATCTGCCTAAAATACAAACATACATTTGTGCACCCTAGACATGGCCAACATTGAAAGGTTGGTGGAAATAAATGTCCCCCATGCCAATCTCCAGAGAGGGTTGGCTCTCTTACTAATCCTACATCAGTTTAAGTCTAGATTTATAGAAAAGAAATAAATATAATACAAATAAATGGGAAATATAGCCATAGGCCAAAGATGTAGAATTTGGGATAAAGTAGCAACAATAATTCCAACCAAGTGTTGTAGTAGCATAAAAGAGAGAAAAGGCAAAGAATCCACTTACAATTTCATAGAGATAACTTCCAAAAATTGCATTCCATTACTCACTCCTCCATCGATAGTATTCAAAGCCAAATGTATAACTTGAATTATATAGCAGATAATAGACATTAATATAAGATAAAAATGCTTAAAGTAGAAAGAAATCACACATAGAAATTGCTTGTAAAATTAGAAGTTGAATCTCTTGTATTTATGTGGAAAACTTTAATAGTTTTCTACAGAGTGTCCATCCTCCCTTTTATATTGAAAATGCCTAGTATTTATAGAGGTTTTTACCTCTGACTATTTAATACACAAAAGACAAAATGTTTATAGATCAAAAATATTTGTGAGGAAATTCTTCCTTGAAACTCTTGAAAATCTTCCTCCTGAGATAGCGATCCAATTTTTAAGGGAAAATCCCCAAGAAATCAACACAATCAAGCATCGATGCAAGGAAAACTATGAAGATGAATACTGATTGGGTGCACCTATTACACCTTAGGAATTCAATCCTATTCAGAATGCCATGGAACTCATGAAAATCACCCTATGATTTTAATCTTGCAGTAGCTTGAAATCAACAATCATGATCACCTTTGGTCCCAATCATTAAATTTCCTTCATTCGCTTGACACGAGTGCCTTTGAAAACCTCTATTGGCACCAAAAATAGAATTCACCCAAAACTGAGCAATAAGCGAACGCACCTCCTTTAACCTACATAATTTCTTCTTCATTCATGCTTACTGGTGGAGAGAGCACCCATAAGATGATAATATTCATGATTACATTTCATATCTTGTAGTTATCATGTTATTACATTCATCATATGGTCCTTGAATTTGCTTAATTTTAAATTCTTGATGTTACATTCATCTCTTCATTATGGCAATAGTCAAGTCAAAATAAAAACAACTTATCAAACACCTTTGGTTTTATACTTGATGTTTCAAATTATTTGTGTACCCTTTCACCCGTGAAAGGGATGACAGAGAGCTTCACTTTCCTCCCAAGGTGAAAGCATTTCACACAAGATATTTTTCCTCCTTAAAATATACGTTCACCCCTAAAAGAGGTGAAAGGCATTGTCGTCCTTCACCTTGGGTGAACGTAGCTTTGAATTTTCAATGCTCCCTCCCTTAACATTCACCTAAGGTGAAAATAAAATTCTTGATGCATTGGTAGATCGTCTTCATGTAGATTCACCCTAGGTAGGGGCAAATGGGACTTTCACCCCTCACCTAGGGTGAAATCACTATCACTTTTAATTCCTCCAATGTTTACTGAGGCGGGGTCTATGATATTTTATATATGCATTTACCTTAAGAAAGGGTGAAAGGTATGTTCACCCTTATTTTGGGGTGAACAAAGAGTTGACCTTCCAACAACTTTATTATGCCTTACTACTTTTATTTGTTGTTTTCTTGCACTTACTATTTCCAAGCCTTCACCTCAAAGAGAGGTGAAAAGGAGTTTCACCCCTCTCCTGATACGAAAGTCTGTTTGACTTGTTAATGCACTTATCCTTTATAACATTCATCCCAAAGTGGGGCGAATGATGCTTTCTCCCCAAATTTGGGGTGAACACATTTCTTTTAATTGTCATAATTTCGAGCCACCATGCACCTTTTATTTTAGTGTTTTTTCTCCCCAAGGAGGGGTGAAAGGGATTTTTACCCATCTTCTGGGGTGAAAACACCTTTTGCCAACTTGACATTTTTTTATTTTAATTTTACATTAGCCCGCAAGTGAGGCGAATGGATTCTTCACCCAGTTTTTAAGGCGAACTTGATAAGACTCCTTTATTTACTTGAAAATAAGGCTCTAATTTTCTTTATTACTTTTAGTCTTTGGGTGCTATTTATTGCAGATGTCTTCGGACGATTCCAAATGACATCATAAACCAATTTTTACAACCATTTTACCCTATAACACTCATTATTCTCAAGCAAGAGATGCAAAAAAAAATAAAGAGGAAGATCAACATATAATATTGAACTGCAACATTAATTTAGTATAATCATCACTTTTATAATAAAATTGTTAATCAAAACTTCATCAAAAATTTAATGTGGCATAGTGCAAAACTGCCAATAATTACCTTTTAGTTTATTTAAAATAAGATAAATAGATTGGTTTCAAGTATATACCAACATTTATCCAATACATCAATAACGTGAGATAACATGAAGACAAAATGTATCAAGCCATGAGTGATAACATCAATGAATCTATTGTGACATGGCAATACTTTTGCAAAACCTTTTAATTTTAACCTTTCCCACCCATTTTTGACCTCCAATGATCATGAGGTAAAAACACCCTCATGAAAGCATCATCGGTGTTACTGCCACTCGATACTTTTGATTGTCATATACCAAAATCAATAAATTTAACTTTATATTCCTCTCAATATTCCCACATTTAATAAACCAAATTTCCAAAATCTGATTAACAACTCCCACAAGAAATCCTAAATCGAAGAATTACCATTCTAATATTCATTCATCAATGACTTCTTGATATATTTTAAATTCTTACCATCTCCAATATTATTATCTTCAATGCAATTCTTCTCCCAAAGATCCATGGCTTCCTATAAAACTAACACTTGGGGTGACCATTTGATCATAGTTCTAAGTGAATTGCTTCTATATTTTGGGCAAATTGCTTTTGGATCTTTGAGAAAATCACTTTTCTAGAACTACTTAGAAATATTTTGTAATTTTAAGTGATCCACTTCTTAGGTGTGAATTGCTCTACATGTAGTGAATCACTCTTTAGATGAAGACTTTGTAAAAAAATATTCATATCTTGAGAAATTTCTTTTCATCACTAAAAATGTAATTTGATACCAAAACCAAGGAATGAAATAGATAAAACCTAATATATTTTATAAAATCTTGTTTTCACCTCATGAAAATTTTATGATTTTGCTAAATTTTGAAATGGGGTCACCATTCACAAAGCACCAATAGAATTGCATGCAAATTTTAAAAGATATTCAAAATTAGGTTAAAAATGGGACTTGGCATGATTTCAATATGGAAATTAAGCACTTTGTCCCTTTGATCATGCTAAAACTTATTGACTTATAAAAAGTCTAAATTCTATTTATCTGACAATTATTTTTCCACAATTGAAAGAAGGTAGGTCGTTCCCCCTTTGACCTTCAAATTTTGGTTGACTCCCTACTATCCTTGCTAAACTAATCTAATCTAAGTACAAAAAATAAATTCTTGGAAAATAAGGATACGAGAAATTAAAGCAAAACATGTAGAATAAAACAGAACCATAATCATAGCAAGGATAGTGTGTGATCAATCAACATATGAGAAAATAAAAAACAATAATGTATTCTTATGCATATGAAATATAAATATGAAGGAATGATAAGAGGATAAATGAATAGTATCATAATTTTCACAATTCCATAATCCAAAAGAGAAATGCCATAATTGAAAAGCAAAACATTTTGAACAATCTCTTACTATTTCCAAAATTATAACCATTATAATATGGAACTCAAAATGTGTAGTTCTAATTCTTTCAAGGCATAAATATTTTTCCAATGGAGCCCATGTATTCTATTTATATAAGGAATTTCCACGTCATTTATCTTGGGTGAGAAATTCTTACTCCTAGTAAAATTAATAATTTGGGGGTATTTTTAGCAAAATGATACACCTCCAAATATCACATATCTCTAATTACACCTCTAAATGGCCTAGGAGCCTCCTAAAATGAGTTATGTTATAACTATTAAACAAAAATTTATTTTTGTAAAATATTGTCCTTGATATTTATACAAACTTATCATTTGTCAATGAACAATTCACTCTTAAAAGGGGAGTGAGATTATCAATTTCATTATGGGATGTGGAATGCTATCCTTGAAGGATGGACACTTGGAGTATAACTATATTAATATAACCCTTCAACATTAATCTAAAACATCTTTCACCATCTTGTGGAAAATATTTTCTACCAAGTCAGGACCATTGGGCTAAAAGATGTAGTACCTACCTACTAGTGAACCATGACTTACAACTTTCATGAAACAATGTATTATATCATGGAAGATTATATTGACAATCCTATTGGCTACTATTAAAATTGAGAAGACCAATTTGGGACATAAGACATATTTTTGAGCAATTTAAGGAGTACAAAATATACCTCAAGCCTAAAAAATACATATTTGGGGTAACATTAGGAAAACTATTGGGATTTATTGTATCTTGATGAGGTATTTGATTTGATCCTAATAAAATATTAGCTATTATCAATATTCCACCCCCTCAAACTTTGATCCAAATACGAGGTCTCCAAGGAAAAATCCAATTCATTAAGAGATTCTCTTCTAGTTGTCTAATAAGTGTCCACCATTCATAAAGATCTTAAGGAAGTATGTGGTCTTCAAATGGGATGTTGACTATCAATCTGTATTTGATGCCCTAATATGCTACCTATTGTCCCTTCTTTTCCTTATACCAACTAATCCCCTTAGGCCCTTACTACTATATATAGTAGCCATAGACTATACCTCAAGATATATGTTGACATAATATGATGATCATAATAGAGAAAGGATCATCTTCTATATTAGCTTAATTCTAGTAAATTACAATGTTAGATATATGTCCTTAGAGAAATTTTTTCTAACCATAGAGAAGCTTTGCCATCATGTCCTTAATAACCTTTTAAACATCACATATTTGTGCTTAAATAATGAAACCAATTGGAGGTCTCTTTTGTTAAGTCCCAATCCTTGAGGTTTTTAAGGTTGTAAAGTCATTTGACTATCTTCAACCTTTTCATCTACATTTCATGTCAACTATGCTTCCTCCTACCATATGATGAATGTTGTGAGTGTCATAGGTGCTGGTGGAAAAATCACTTTTCATTTTATATCATACACCCACCACATGTTTAAAACTATGAGGCTTTTAGGAATTAATGGAATATCTTCTATCTCATATCATGTTAAAATCATAGTCATATTCCTTCTAGACTTGTGTAAAATATTGGATGGAATCAATAGAATCTTTCAATCATCTTTGTTGGATCATCTAAAATATCCTCAATAACATATAGGCATGGGGAAGATACGTATCGTATCCATAATAAATTCATAATCTAGATAATACTAACATGGGAAATGATTTGTTGTCAAAATTAGTATCAAATCATAAATCTCCTCTACGAATTTTATCTTGAGGAAAACCCATCACTATTTAGCACATCTCACTAACCCTCTCTAAAATTTGTTTTAGAGGTATGTCTCAAATTAGAACTCCTTTATTGCATTTTTAAATGTAAAACAAAATTCCCTTCAACATTTATGTAAAGGTAAATCCATTGATAAAAATACTTTATAATATATGTATAAAGGTAAATCAAAAGTTCTTTATGATATTTATATAAGGAAAAGCATGTCCTTTAATTTTTTTTTTTTTAAACAAATTTATCATTAGGATTACTCTACGATATTTATCTAGAGGTAAGTCTTTCTCCATTTGGTGCATCTATAAATTCCTCATGAAATATTTGGTTTGAGGGAAATCTATTTATAGATTTTCAAAATAAAAAATACTCCTTTGACATGTTTGGAGTTATATATATATATATATATATATATATATATATATATATATATATATATATATATATATTTATTTATTTATATTTATAAATGCATTATAAAATCATATAAAATATCCCTAGGCACATATTTATTTATTTCATAACTTGTATCATAGCAATACCTCATGACATTATCTAACTTAGTCCCTCTGCTTACCTCCACATATATAAAGATGTTCTAGCAACTATGCTTAAGGAAGGTAGTTACCTCTATCCATCCAAGGAAGGTTATATTTTAAATATGTTATATTAGTCAAAGTAAATCCATGTGTTAAACTACATTTGATCATATTCTTGTCAATATTAGAGATGACATCCTTGTTGACTTCCCTTGTATTTATTTGAACCATTTCCATCTACAAATTATGAAGATCAATTATCTACATGCTCTCCATTAGTTCTAATTTGCATTATTTCTTTAGACTACTCCCTTCCTTGCCTCACTTTTGTAATCCTATACAATCCCTTTCCATTGCCACAAAATATTATACTTCAAAATATTTTATGTTGTCATCTATGTAAAATGAATTATTTATTCCAAAAGCATGTGGTGGATCTCTTATTTCTTAAACCACATTTATTTTCTCCTTGAAAACCCATGTTCAATAACTATTTTATCCTTTGAAAGTAGCTCTTCCACTAAAGCTATAAAATTCCCACAACTTTGTTAGTTTGATAGAGACTTGCAAATAAATTAGAGTGGGTTGTTGTAAGTGAAATTCATAGGTGACATAGTGAAATATTGCATGATATAGTAGATTTTCTCTAGAATGTAAAACAAAATAATGGAAGTAAATACATTAATATTTTAGAGTTTGTTAAATTTTAATTTGTAGGTAGAAAGAAGACGATAGAGATCTTGGTGAAAAAAGTGTAATGTCTAACATTCAAAAATGTGGTGTTGATGCTCAACATGTTATTATGCTGCATGTACCACATGGTGGAGAGACATATTTTGAAGTGAGATATTGCCCTAGAAATTTGGGAGGAGATTCTATTAAATTGTAATTGAAATTTGGGCAATGAGGCTGTCATATTCTATGAAAATTAGATGTGCATTCACTACATGGTTTCATTGCACTCATTTGGAAGAGTTCTAACCAGTTTAGAGCTTCAAGGTTGGGATAAGAACCATCAATAGGATGTGGATGTGTGCTCTATCATGGAATAAGATGACTTGAACCACTTTATGGATGTTTCTCCTTTGGATAATCTGAAGGTAAAACATTGGGAGGTATTTCTTTGTTAATGATAGGTAAAAATATCAACCACTTGAACAACCAACATATATATTTTGGAGAATATTTAGCAAATTTTAGGAGCCTTTTATGAGAAAATATCATTTTTAAACCCTAATAAATTCATGACATATATGACCCCTTAAGATGCTAGAGTATCCCATTATAGACCTCAAGTTTGTGGTGTGGGTGCCATTCATAGCATGTATGTATTCCAATCAATTGAATATGGTTAAATTGTTGGTGCTTTAAAGTGATTAGTATGTGGATCTATTTTCCTTCTACTATTTATGAAGGAGAGGATAATTTCTATTATTGACAGTGGTAGTAGCAATAAAATGTGTCAAATTTATATGCTTTATCCTACACTTTTAGCAAGTATTGGTGTCCACTTGTAATATTAGTTGATAGTTTTGCATAATATCCTCATTAGCCAAATGGTGAAAAAGGTTCCTTCATGAAAGGTATTTACATTATCATGGATAGTAGAGTTGTCATTTTGACAAAGTTAAAGACTTTCAAGACCAATAGTCTTAGCAGTAGGAATAAGATCTTGAGTTGTAGAGTTTTTTATTTACTCTTTTTTATTTAAAGGGTTGAATTTACTCGTTTTCCCTCTATAATATATGTAATAAAATAAAAGAAAAATATTAAAAAATATTTGTTATGTGATAGTTTTTTGGGGTATCAAAATAGTTTTTCAAAAAAGTTTATTGTTGGTGTCTATATTTAAAAGCATGATTGTTGGTATCCAACACCTCAAATTTTTAAGCAATTTCTTTAATTTTTCTAATATTTTATACATAAATCAAACATGTGCTTAAGCACACTTGTAGTGTTTGGTATAAATGATATCTTTGAATTGTGTTTATAGGTAAAACTATCACTTTAATCTACCATGTCTATGTTTTTTAACCAAGTAGATACCTTAGATAATAATCGCAATATCATTAGAAGTATTAGATCTAACAAATTTTAAAGATATCAACAAAATTTAAAGGTTTAAAGAATATGGAATTATTTATTTAAATGTTAAGTATATATATGAATAACTTGATCACAAAAAATATCTTCAAATATAAAATGATTCAAAACTATAATTTTAACAACAAACATTTTTGTTCCTTATCTCGATTCCTTGATTTGATTCTAGATGGAGTGTTTAGAAAGGAAATTTTGGATTTTTAAATATTAATTGTCTACCTTCAAGCTCTTCCATAGTCCTTTAATAATTTATTAAAATCTTTGGCTTCTTTTATCCATGCCTTTCCAAAATGGGTTGTACCATATAAAAACTATTGATGGGTGATGTTATCGATGTTATTACTAGCCTTAAGTCCACTTCTTAGCTCATGTTTGTTAGCCTTCTTCAATTTCATACCTAATATCTATACAATAATAATGAACAAATATGATGATAGAGGATATCCTTACCTAAAATCTCTCATATTTAAATGATCATATTAATAATTCATTGACCAACACTGAATACAATACTATAGAGACACAAGCTTTAATCCCAAACATTTCTAATAATGCAAAAATAAAATATCATTTAATCTTAACATAGGCTTTACTAATATCAATTTTTAAGATCATGTCTCTCACTTTTCTTGAATTTATTGAATACTTAAATTCATGAGCTACGACGATCCCATAAAAATTATGTCTCCCTTTCACAAATCCTCCTTGATATTTTGAAATAATTTTAATTAACACTAGTCTTAACTGATTTATCATCACTTTTGAGATTATTTTATATGTTATATTACATAGCATTATGGGCCTAAATGAATTAAATAATCATGAATCCTTATTTTTTAGAATCAGGGTAAGATATATTGTATTTGTTTTTCTGATATTATTAAGGAAAGAGGGTTTTGAAAGGAATCCCACAACCTTATACAAAAACTCCCCAAGGGATAAAAGGTGAGCAAAATGAACGTACGATATCCAAAAGAGATAAACAAATGACCACCCCAAAGGGGAAAATTAGCCAACAACACAGCCCAATAAAAATACACCACACACATCCAAGGCACCGACAAGTATTAAAGAGTCGTGATAAGAAGGCGGAAACTTAAAAAATGTAAACATTAAAAGACCCGCACAAGCCTCTCCTCCATGATAAATTCAAAAAAAATAAAATTAAAATTTTAAAAAGCCTACCTTCCTGCCCTAAAAATAGGCAAAATCCATCAACGACAACTACGATGCACCATCCAATCAACAGGCATGAAGCCATAGGTGGATATCAATAAAATCCTGAAGCAATAAAAACATTGCCCAAACAGCTGGAACAAGGTTATCATACCACCCAAAGGGAAACTGGGAAGAAATCCAAAAATCCTGCTCCAATAATATTCAACTAAAAATAAAGTCAGGATCCAAAACCGTCCATTGAACCCCAAAACTAGGAAATAAACCAAACCCTATAGAACCTATACTGGGATCTTCTCTACAATGAAAACCAACCAGTGATGCCAAGTCTCCCTAAAACACCACATAAAATAAGGTCTGCGTGCACAAACAAGAACAAACCATCCGCTAGAAATCCATATCTACAACTCACAAATCAACATATTTGACAAAGATAAAAGAGTAACAAATAACTAAAGGATAAGAACCCTGTTCCAACCATACATCACCAACTGCACCAACTCCGAAAAGCAATATAAGGAACCCTAAAGCCTGGACAAATCGAGGCACCATCCAAAGCTAAGTAAGAGAGAAACTCATGAAAACATCTCAAGCCAAGGAAGAAAGGCCCAAAAGACAAGCAGCCCTACATCGAAAACACCTAGCCAAACTAGGCCACCACAACGACAACACTCCCACAAAAGGATCTAGAGAAAGGAACTCTACAACCATACACCAACCAACCACCCAAGCAACAAAACCCTAAGTTGGCACCAACCAAGGAAAACAACCAATGGCTACTGCAACAACAACACCCCACATTCACCCCAACAGGTTTGGTTCAGCCATTGGTCCAATCCCTCCCCCAGGGACCCCTACCAAATATTCAGAGTCATGTTGAAACTAGAAATAAAAGTAGAGCCGATTGACCAATACCCCCAGCAAGCGACCAACTCATAAGTAACCGATGCTCACTAAGCCAAGCAGATTTAGAACCAAATAGGGGACCACCAACTAGAACCATATACACTACAACCAAAGCCCCAAATCACCCCCATAGGTTAGGCCAACATTTAGCTCTTTTCCCCATAGGAAACTAGCCAGATCTACAATGTCATACCACACCCATAAGAGATCCAGGCAGAACTAGCAAGGTATCTGACCAACAATAGACACTGCCCATCGCCACCAAAGCAGAGCATTTAATCCATTAAGAACAACCAAATGAAACATAGAGGAGTGCAGGGACCTCTCGCTTAGACGAAATAGCGTGAAGGAGCAGAGCATAGCGAGAGGTAATATATATTGCATTTACTTTACAAGGTATGCACTATTTTACCTTAGGCTATTCCATTGACAACAATAAAGAATCCTTTACTATATCCCAATTATGCTAATAGAATGTTGTAGAGAGCCCATCCAAAATTGGGAATTTATCCTAATCAAAGAATAAAAGAGCTAAATAAACTTATTCCAAAGTAATAGGCTCCATTAGTTTTCTATTGTATTCATATGTTAATATTGAAGGTACTTCTTGTAGTAGTTTATCATTAAGAACTTCAAACTCCTAAGATCTTAGAATATTCTAGTAAAGAAATTGTACCTCCTTTCTAATTTTACTCTGGTATTCATTCCAAAACCCTTCTACTAATTTAACTCTGCTATTTTTGGATGCTAATCTCTATACTATTGTCATCCTATGATAAAACTTTATGTTTTTATCTCCTTTTAACCATGTTTGTCTCAATTGTAATCTCCAAAATTTATTTTCCTTACTCAAAATATTATGATATTAACTAAGAAAATCCATTTCCTTTGAGCATAGATTATTGTGATTAGCTATTTATAATTTTGAGAGTTTCTCTTTTAGTTCTTTGTCTCAATTGTTTTTCTAAAAGTGTTCTTATTTCATTCTTGTAATCTATATGTCATTGATTTAATTTGGTTTGGAAGTGTATACAACCTACTATTTTCTAAAGAATTCCATGTTTATGTTATCCTACGAAAAAATTAAGGATGGTCTTCCCACATCTACTCATATTTAAAATATAATAATTTTTTGAATTCACTAACCACCATTTAACTCTTATTGGCCAATGATTTGAACCAATCCTTGTCAAGGTATTAACTTTAGCACAAGTTCCTTCATGTAGCCAATGATCTAAGAGTATGCATATATCTATTATTTATGCTACTAGATTCTAGCCTCTACTATTATTAGTCCATGATTAGTCATTTTACCTTTTGACAGAGTTGGAATTATAGTTAACTGAAGATCTTCCTCTTCATGTATCCATGTGACAAGTTGTTCATTTTTTCTGTTTTGCATCCTCCTTTAATATAGTATGAGTTTAACTAGACAAAGCACTTTGGATAAATGTTGTAATTCATAATTCTAGGTTTTCTCATGCATATGCATATGTTGGTAGAGTTTTTGGGTTAGAAAAAATAAATTTTGAACAAGGGAATAAATCATTCCATGACATGGAGCAAATTGTTTAAAAAAATACCAAGAAAATTTTCAACAAAAAATCCCAATAAATCACTCTAACCAATTTCTTTGAAATTTGAAGTGAATTTCTCTTCCAAGAAAGCTTATAGAATTTTCCTTCTTTGAGTATATTTTAAGCAAATTACATTTGTATCTTGGAGCAAATCAATTTTCTAGTACTTAGAAAACTTTTGTAATCTGAAGTGATCTACCTCTAAGAAGTGAATTTATCTACATTGAGTGAATCGTTGTTTGGATGAAGACTTTGAAAAAAATCTTCAAATCTTAGAACATTGCTTTTTGTCAATGAAAAATGTAATTTAGCACTAAATTAAAGGAATGAAATCAATAAAACCTAATGAATTTTTTGAAATATTGATGTCACCTCATGAAAATTTTAAGATTTTTATAACTCTGAAATGGAGTCACCATTCACAAAGCACACACAAAATTGTATTAAAATTTTGAAATATAGAAAAAAATAGGTTAAAAATTGGACTAGGCATAATTTCAACATGAAAATTAAGCACTTTGTGCCATTAGACATGCTAAAAACTATTGACTAGAAAAAGTCTAACTTTTATTGCTTTGACAGTTCATTTTCAACAATTGGAAGTAGGGAGATCATACCCCCTTCGACCTTTAAATTTAATTTTAATCCCTATTATCCTTGATAATATAATATAATCTAAGTATAAAAGATAAATTCTTGGAAGGTAATGAGAAAAGAGATTAAACTAAATTGTGTAGAACAAAATATGACCATAACCATAGCAAGGAGAGAGTGTGATCAATCAACACATGAGAAAATTAAATAACAATAATGTTTTCTATACATGTGAAATATAAATATTAAGGGATGATAAGAGGATAAACGGATAGTGTCATAATCATAATTCTACAATCTAAAAGAGTAATACCACAATTGAAAAGTAAAATGTCTTATATAATCTCTTAATTTTTCTAAAATTAAAATTATTTTTGTGTGGGATTCACAAAGTATAGCTCTAGTTCTCTCAAGACAAAAAAATGTTTACAATGGAGCCCATGGATCCTATTTATAGAAAAAAAATTCGTTGAATTACCTTTGGTGAGAAATTCTTAATCCTAGTAAAAGTAACAATTTATGGGTATTTTTAGCAAAATGATACACCTCCAAATTTTACATGTCTCTAATTAGATATCTATATGGCCTAGGAGACATAATAATTTATGATGCTAATATGAAACAAATTTTAATTTTTGAAAATATCTTCCTTGACATATATGCACACTTTTATTACTTCACCTATCAATAAGTAATTCACTCTTGAAAGGGGAGTAAGATCATCAATTTCATTATAGGATGTGTAATGTTATCCTTGATGGATGAATTCTTGAGGTATAATGATATTAATATATCCCTTAAGGATTAATTTAAAACATATTTCACCACCTAGTGGGGAACCTTCTTCTACTAGGTCATATCCTTTGGGCTAA
The DNA here is from genome assembly GCA_028583015.1 of Wollemia nobilis. NCBI lineage: Eukaryota > Viridiplantae > Streptophyta > Pinopsida > Araucariales > Araucariaceae > Wollemia > Wollemia nobilis. Next base: position 164,491 of record JAQPPZ010016986.1, read on the forward strand.
AAAATGCAAGATCTACCTACTAGTGAGCCATGACATACATCTTCCATGAAATTATGCATGATATCATTGAACAATATTTTTATGATGTTCTTGGCTAGTCTCCCAAGAAAACATAATCCATTAAGAGATTCTCTTCCACTTGGCTAATAAGTGTCCACCATCTACCAAGTGCTTGAGGAAGGATATGGTCTCTGAATGGAATGTTGCTTGTCAAGTTGCATTTGATGCCATAAAACCCTACCTCTTATCCCCTCTTGTCCTTTTTCTACCTAATCCCATTAGACCCTTACTACTATATATAATAGCCATAGAATATGTCTTAGGAGATATGTTGATGTAATGATGACCAACATATAGAAAGGACCATTTTATACATTAGCTAATTTTTTGTTAATTACAAAACTAGATATATGTCCTTATATAAGATTTATCTAACCATAGAGAAGTTTTTTCATCATGTCCTTAATAACCTTTCAACCTCAAATATTTGTGCTTAAGCAATGAAACCAACTAAAGGACTCATTTGTTAAGTCCTAATCCTTGAGGCTAATAAAGTTGTGAAGATATTTAACTATCTTCAACATTTTCATCTATCTTTCACATCAACTATGCTTCATCCTTCCATATGATGAATACTACAGGTTTTATAGGTGTTGATGGAAAACTCTCTCTCTTTAACTTCAATCTTAGAGTTTCCACATGATGAAAACTATGAGGTTCATAGGTATTAATGGAAATAATTTACATCTTCTACCATGTTAAATTCATAGTAATATTGCATTTGGAACCATATAAAGTATTGGGTGAACTCAATAGAGTGTTTCAATCCTCTATGTAGGATTATTGAAACTGCCCCCAATCACATATAAGCATGAGAAAAATATGGATCATATCAATAATGAATTCAACCCCTAGATAATCCTTACATTCAAGAATGATTTGTTGTCCAAATTAGTATAATATCATAAAACTATAAAGTCCTCTATGACATTTATCTTGAGGAAAATCAACCATCATTTAACACATCTCACCAATCCTCTCTAACATATTTTTTAGAGTTATCTCTCAAATTATAAGTTCTTTATCTAAATAAAAATCAAAAGTCCCTTAGATATTTTTGGAAAATCCATTAATAGACATCCTTTATGATATTTGTCTGAAGGCTAAGTAGAAATCCTTTATGATATTTATATAAATGAAAAGTAGTACTTTATATAATTATCAATAAGAAAATCTCTCAGTATAAGTCTTCTATGATATTTATCTAAAGGTAAATATTTTTCCATTTGATGCATCTATAAAGTCCTCAAATACATTTGGATTGAGGCAAATACAATTGTAGCTTTTCAATAAAAAATAAAAAATAAGAAAATGCTCCTTTGACATATGCTTGGAGGAACCAAAAACTATATATTTATCATATATCATAGTAATACATGATGGAATTAGGTGAATATTCCATGGGAACATATTTATCTAAGTCAAAATTTGTATCATAGAAATACCTTATAACATTTTCTAACTTATTCTCCCTAGGCATATTTTTATATGTATCATAGTAATATCTTATGGAAATATGTAATGTTCCTTTGGATATATCTACTTGTATGCACTTGTATCATAAATTATATAATCATGATTAATCTAACATCTATTTTATAACATGTATTTTATGCATCTTAATATAAAAATATATTTACAAATCCTTGTCATTTTAAAGTCTTATCATATACGCATCATCTTTTAATAATAAAGTCCTCACAACATCATCATAACATAACAAGGTCAAATCATTGGTCATTAATCATATAACAATAATATAATAAAATAATATAAATAAAATGACATTCATCTAGTTTAACACATTATCATGGGTCATAAAAATATGTGTATGTATAAACAAATATGTATATGTATCGAAATCATCATCATACAATCATTATTTTCTATAACATAAAAACTGCTTAATTGGTTCTCAAAGGGACAACCTAAAAACTACCTTTGTGAATTGCTATTTAGGGCTCCTCCTACTCCTATTATAGGTGGTGGTGGCATCTTTATGGATTGTTATGACTATTGGGTCATAAACCATGAGTGCACCCATATCGTCTACATCTTGCTCAATGATGGTAGAAAATATTTGTTGGTATTTCTACATGGTAGGTTATGTGATAGTAGGTCGATATTTCAACCTTCATTGTCATCTCCACCTATGATAGGACATGTTTTAAAAAAAAATGTAAAATTGGTCTAGTTTTAAAGTACATACCTAATGTTGATCCCTTCATCCTATTATTTGTGTTCTCATGCAATCTATCTAATGTATAGGTCTCGCTTAGTGGGCCATCATAGAAAGTTCTAAGATCACATGTCAAAAATCTCTAACATGATAAATAGTGGTAAAAATAGCTTTGATTTTTACCCCAAGCCATTCTACTTCTATTCCAACCTAACCACTTCTTATTATCTTAGTAAAATATTTTCATCAGTAAACCAATGTATCTCATGGTCAAGTCAAGTTTTCTTGGTCAAACCTATTTTTTCCTTTGGAAATCAAATGGGCACACCAAGTGTTAGAATTTCCCAAGAGTATAACTACAAAGCATAACAATATTTGAAGAAATAAAATAGAACTCATTGATTATTCCATGGATCAACTTTGTATAAATAACAAAGTTGATCATTGAGAGTCATTGGATTACAACTCATCAAATATAATGTAGACTTTAACTGAGAGTTCATCTGACTCATGAAGGAGTGGAAACTCAAGTAATTCTATCCCAGTAGAACTGAAGAGAATAATTACTTATTATAACAACCCCTCTTAAGTGATACTAGGGGTGTATTGTGTAGTTGAGTCTCGAAAATAGAGCTTGGTTAGGTACTCATGTACAATGGTTTATTTTATGAAGAGATGGTAAAAACCCCATGGAAAAACAATCTATCTAAAAAGAAAAAAGGAAGAGGCTTGTATTTAGTTTGCGAATATTGTCCTCTTAATACAAAAAAAAAGATGAGTCCCGACAACATGGCCTGAAGAGGTACTCATTTACAATATATATTAGAGATGGTGAAAAACCACATGGGAAAAAACCATCTGCTATGAAATAACGAGGCATGTCTTCGGATGGCGAATATTGTCCTCTTAATATACAAAAAAAATATGAGTCCCAAAAACATGGCTTGATGAGGTACTCATTTACAATATATATGAGAGATGGTGAAAAACCACATGGGAAAAACCATATTTCAAAAAGGAAAAAAAGGAAAAGGCTTGTCTTCGATTTGCGAATATTGTCCTCTTAATACGTAAAAAAGGATGAGTCCCAACAACATGGCCTGATGAGGTACTCATTTACAATATATATGAGATATGGTGAAAAACCACATGGGAAAAAACATCCTCCAAAGAATACAATAATAAAAGGAGAGGTGAAAGACCTCTGTTTTAATATAGATGTAATACTCCAAGTTTCTCTCACAACTGTATGTAACGCGGGGAAGGAAATGACTTGGTGAATATGTTTGCAACTTGATTTTTAGTTGGAATATAGTCCAATTATATGTCCCCGTTCTGAATATGTTGATGAATTAAGTGGATGTGTATCTCAATGTGCTTGGTACACTAATGCTCAACTAGATTGTGTGCAATATGAATTGTGCTCTGATTGTCACACCAAATAGTAATAGGTTTATCATTGGAAAACCCAAATTCATTTAGAATTTGACGAAGCCAAAGAGCTTCCTGACTTGCTAAAACTGTTGCCTTGTATTCTGCCTCTGTAGATGATAAGGTCATTGCTTTTTTTTTTTTGCATAACCAAGCAATTGGCGAAGAACCAAGATAAAAGACATAGCCAAAAGTTGAACATCTATCTTCTACTGAACCTACCCAATATGAATCCGTGTAGCCAATGATATCCATGTATTTTCCCTCATATAAGAGCCCAAAGTGAGTAGTTCCTTGCAAGTAGTGGATAATCATTTTTGCTGCTTGTCAATGATTAAAATAGGGTTGATGTGAGAATCTGGATATTAAGCCAATATCATATGAGATATCTGGATGAGTATGAGTAAGGTATAACAAACTCTCTACAAGCTGATGGTATAGAGTTGCAGCACATAGAGGGGATGTGCAGGAAGTGCTAAGATTGACTCCAGACTGAAAAGGTGTAGGAGATGATTTGCAATCTATCATTTTAAACATTTGAAGGAGATCTAGAGTGTATTTTTATTGACACAATGAAATTCCTATATTTGTTTGATTTATTTGGATCTTAAGGAAGTAATGTGCTAGACCCAGATCAACCATATCAAATTTTTTAGAGAGTCTTTTATAGTTTGAATGTGAGCGAAGTCACTACCAGTGAGTAGCTAATCATCAACATATAGAAAAAGTATGATGATTTTTCCTTCTTATATCCAAATGTAGACTGTGATATCAGACTTACAATGAGAAAAACCTGAGGAAAGAAGGAAGGCGTTCATTTTTTCATACCAAGCTCTAGGAGCTTGTTTGAGGCCATAGAGATACTTCTTAGCCTACAAACAAGAGAGGAGTCTTGAGTGAAACCAAAAGGTTATTTTATGAATATCTCTTCCTTTAAGTCCCCACGTAAGAAAGCATTTTTTACATCCATTTGAAATACAAGCTAGTTTTGGGAAGAAGATAGAATAAGAACCAGTCTAACAGAATCCATTTTGGCAACTGGTGCAAAGGTTTCAGCATAATCTATTCCTTCAATTTGAGAGAAACCTTTGGCTACTAGGCGAGCTTTATGTTTGTCAATTTCTCCATTAGGCCCATATTTTTTTCTGTAAATCCATTTACAATGAACTAATTTCATTCCTTTAGGTAGGGGAACTAAATCCCAAGTTTCATTTTTTATTAAGGAAGAGAATTCGATTTCCATGGGATCATCTCATTATTTAATACTAGTTGTTTCTTTGAAGGATTTATGATCAGAGGAAATAAACTGACAGACAAGACCAATTCCTATGGAGTTGGTTAATCTGGATGATGGAAGATTTTGGATGTAAGGAGTAGCTTCTTTAACAATGGTGCGGGACCATTTTGGCATAGAGGAAGAAGTAGAAGGAATGGAAAGACTTTGAGTTGGAGTTATTGGTTCCTCATATTGATCATCAATCTCTAAATTAATCTCTAAAATTGGTTCTTCATTATATTGAGGTTCTACTATAGGAGAAGGCTCAATAGAGGAAGAGGATGTTTGAGGATTTTTGTGAGGGAATGTTTCATCAAATTTTATATTCCTATGAAAAAAGACCTGATGAGTTGAGGGATCAAGGAGCCTGTATGCTTTCATTTTCTCACAATAACCAAAAAATATGAGCTTTTTGCTTTTCTTATATAGAGCCTTCCTTTTCTTGTTTGGGATGTGTGCCCAAGAAGTACACCCAAAAATCTTGAAGAAGGAGACATCTTGTTTTGATCCAGTCCATGCTTCTTCAGGAGTTAAATGGTCAAGAGCTTTATGAGGTGTGTGGTTTTGAATATAGTTTGCACAATTAATAGCTTCTGCCCAAAAAACCTTTGGAAGATCTCTTGAATGGAGCATATAGTTTGCTATTTCCTTCAATGTATATTTTTTCTCTTTACAATACCATTTTGCTATGTATTATGGGAGACATAATGCTAATTAATGATGCCATGACTTGATAGAAATATTGAGAACTCGTTACTACAGTATTCCCCTCTATTATTTGTGTGAATTTGCTTGATGTTGCAAGAGGCCTAATTTTCAACTAAGGCTTTGAAGATTTGGAATGTGGATAGAACATCACTTTTGTATTTTAGGAAGTAGACCAAAGTTCTTCTAGAAAAGTCATCAATGAAGGTTAGAGCATATTTTGCTCCTTTGAAAGAAGACTCTGGAAAAACATCAAGTCACTATGGATTAACTCTAGAGGGGATGAGGCTTTTAGAGAACTACTTGGGTGAAAGGGTTTTGATTTTTCTTTCCAATATCACAGCCAGGACATACTCCATCAATAGAAGAAACTTGAGGTAGAATTATTACCATTTCATTGGTGTTCAATTCCTTTAGGTAGTTATAATTGAGATGACCAAACCTTTCATGTCAAATTTTACTTTCAAGATCTCCATGAGCCACAAAAAAAGAGGTCCCTTCTAGATTTTTGAATCCTTTGAAGTGAAATAGGTGAGTATTGTGATCAATATATCCTTTGGCTATATGAGAGTGGGGGCCTTGAAAGTCTCTTATCTCAACTCATATTAGAGAGAAGAGAACATTTTTTCCATTTGTAGAAGTACAAGTTTAATAGATGAAGAGGATATTTGTTGTAATGTTTAGAACATAGAGAACATTATTGATAGAACCACCATCAATGGATATGTCACCCTTTCCTTTTACTAGGATAAATGAGTCACCAACTTCTATGCTACATGTTGAACTTGAGGAGATAAAAGAGAATGACTCATCTGAAGCAGTCATGTGATGAGTTGCTCCAGAATCTAGGACCCAGTAATTAGATGAAGTATTGGTGGTCTTCCCTTGGAAATTTAGGGCTTTTCCTATTTTATTTTTATTATATATCTTTTGATACTTCATAGTTGCCTCTAGTTGTAATATTTTCCAGCATTTTTTTGCAGAATGACCATTCTTTTTACAGTGAGTACAAGTTATGGGACTTCTTTCTTTCTTTTTGAATTTTTATTTAGTGGAGGTGGCTATTAATAAGGATTTAGAGGAAGAGGAAGAGATATCATACTTTGCAAGTTTTATTTCTTCTCTAGTTAGTCTCTCACAAAATTTTTCTAAGGAGGGCATTTTGAAACTTGCACCAAGAGCATCTTTTGTAGATAGAAAGGTGGTTGCAAATATTTGAAATACACCATTTAATTTAGAAAGAATTAGATAGATGCATTTTTCATATTTTTTATCCTTGCCACTACCTTTAAATTGAGTAAGGACTTATTTAAATTTTGTGAGAAAGTCAACAATATTGCTAAAGTCGTCAGGAGATAAAGCTGTTAACTTTGCCTTAAGCTACATTGACCTCATTTGATATACTTTTACAAATAAGTTCTTTAGTTTCTCCTAGCTTTCATAAGGATTTTTAAAATCCATAATGTGAAACCATAAGCTTTCATTTACATTAGTGCTTATAATACCCATTGTTTCATACAACTTTCCTTTATGAACAAATTTTTCATATTCTTTTTCAAACTCAGGTTGATTTTCTTAATAGGTGTGAGCCCTTTTTGAGAAATGAGATTTAATATTTTGGGCTTCCATGTATGGTAGTTATGAGGAGTGAGAGGATCAATTGTGTTCATTGAATTCATTTTGCCAAAGAAAATTGAAGTGAACCTATATACACCTAAAACACATCGTTTTTAGGGGAACTACTCACATGGGCACATTCATAGATCATGTGACTAAACCTTGGGACATTCCAAGTCCTAAAAGTGGTTTTCACCACTCATTGGGGGTAGTCTTAGCCCATCTAAGCCTGTCCTCTATGAAATAGAGAGATTGGATCTTGGTCGTTGAAGCTCAGAGTGGCCAACCCTAGCCACTGTAGATGACAACGATTAAGCCTTAAATAACAACTTGCCACCAAATTAGCTTAATATCAGGTGGAAGTGGTAGTTTACATGCAATAAAGCTAAGTGGGGGTAACTTTGCATTCCTCCTCATGACCAGTTTACATGAGAGACTCAAGTCCAAATTTAGACTTTGGTTAACTAGCCTTCAAGCATAGAAAAAGATAAAACTTATCATGCTAACATCCAGTGTGCATGCAGGATTTAGTCCTAGGGTTTGAACATTGACCTTGGGATTCAAACAGTTTATAAGTTGCAAACCTAAGAGTACCAAGAATCAAAAATTGAACAGGCTGGATCATTGAGGAGACCTTGGGACATTTTTTGAGCCTTTCTTGGAGAGCATACACAGTGAAGCTCTATCAGATTGGAGAGCAGATCTAAGCACCCTTGAGGAATGCTAAAGTGCTAGCCGACTAAGAGGTGATCATCCACGTATATACGACAAACATCATTAGCAAGCCTATATCTATAGCCTTGGAGCAATAGAGATAGATTTTCATCTTAGCAGCCATTGTCTCGAATAGTGGCCCACAGGCCCAGTCTAGGGTTCCTAGCATTAGTTCCTTTTATTTAGCTTGTTACATGTTTTCATGCCATTAGTATAGATCTAATTTATTTTATTTATTTGCATTCATAGCATTATTTTCTATTATCATTGAGTATATTTCCATTTATCATTAGGGTTATTGCTAACAACCTCATCCGAGGAGGCAATCTTAGACAGCTGAGCGCTTGATTTTGTTTTCATGCTTGCAGGACTATAGGTTCATTGGATAGGTTATCAATATACGAAAGCAATAATATCCCTCTAGGAATCAAACCTAGATAATGAGGCATATGTAAGCCCTCATATAGTTCCATGTGCATCACTAAGAAGCCTGCGATAGTGCATCATCCCTTACGATGGGATACCATACATCCACTGCCCTATTTTTTAAAATCAGTGTCAAATGAATGGAATCCCTTAGAGGGATCTATATGTAACTGAACCTAAGAAAAAGCAATAAAAATATTATTTATTCATTTCTTCGTATTTCGGTTGTATTTTTATTGTAATGCATGATTAAGTAATAAATTGATCAAATAATATTTGCAAAAAGAGTGGTGGATGGTGCACCACTTCCCTTAGGTCGCTATAGATGGCGATCACGGTGGGACTCCTGATAATTTTTTATTTTTTGCCAAATTACTAACTTGGATTTTTGTGTGCAATTTCAGCCGCTCTAGTCTACAACGACCCACAATCTTAGTTGCTACTGCTAACAATAGCCAAAAATCAGCTGCTCTGGTTGACAGTGACCAAAACTAGAGTGTAACAGAGGGTAGAATATTTGTTCTCTAAGCTATATTAGAGGTTGGTACAAGTTTTTTGATGTTTTTTAATCTTATATTTGCTTCTATTTTCCTAAAACAATGAAAATTAAAACACATTTTGATTTGGAAAGGAAAGAACTTGCATCTTGCACACCTTAGGGATTTTTTTTAGATTTCCACTAGGCATTGCTAGGAATAGTGGCTTATGCTTGTAAATTCTGCCCTAGAATCCAACGTGCTATAAATAATGTGTTGGTTTTCTTGCTTTGAGGCCCTTCTAGAGACCATATTTGTACAAAGTAGAGTGCATCCATGAAACTCATATTAGTTTATGCATCTTTCTGAAAACTGAAATGTCATTTGTATTAGGCATATAGGAAAGAGGCATTTTGTTGCATGATGCATTTTTACTTTATGCAAACTTAAAATGAACCTCACACATGCACACATGTTTTAAACATTGGGGAGTTGGATTCCATCACCAACCCTCAATTCAGTTTGGTGACGTTGGTATTCATCTCCTTCCACCGACTTCCCCCTAGATTCTCCTAGAATGGAATAAGGAACTCCTTTATAGTGGTACTAAGTTACTTGTGTTCAAATTGTCTCCCACTATTGGAACAATCATTGGTTTAGAGTGGAAGAGCTAGGCGAACCCCCCACTAGGATTTAAGCAGTGTACCCTAGTCTCTTTTTGATAAAATCATGTTTGGCATGGGTGTTCTTGATTCCCACTATGGATGAGTCTCCTCATTCTAAATCTAAAACAAGAGCAAGAAAACAAGAATAACAACACATCAAAACACAACAAACAGTTTAGTGCACACTTAAATTGGTAATCAAGATAAACACTTGCTTGATATTGCTTGGCTATATTTAATTCCAACACAAAATATTAATCCACAAATACAATGGTCAAAACCAGAAGTAAACATCCTCAGTCCAATACCAAGGGAGAATCTAAAGAAACACATACTCATAGGCGAAGTCATAGTAACATTGAACCACCTATTCATAAGACCGTGGGATGTAGTTCTATGAGCCTAAGTGATGATAACTCAACCCTTGGGGGTTCTACTCGACAAACCCCAACTAGAGATTCACATCATGGGACCAAGTCACAAAAAAAGTCACAAAAACATAAAAAGACTTCACGGACATCATCCTTAAAAATACACGAGGAGACCTCAAGGCCCTACTCCAAATACATAGAAAATTCTAAAATACATGAGGCTTCAAGGGCTTCCTCCCCAGATGGACATAAAAGATTATCTAGACCTCACTCTTCATATAAGTATGATGAGGTTTCCCCATTCCCATCCTCATGGAGAAAATGTGGGGCAACAAAGCCTTCATCACCAAAAAGACACACAAGAGTTACAACATCTCAAGCTTCACATGAGACACTTAAAATAGATTTTCCCACTGAGGGGCTTGAAACTAGAGTTACATCTAGTCATAGGTACCAAACAGAAGATACCATTCACACAAGAGGAAGTATTACAATATATTATGAACTCATAGGAGTAAATGGCATCCCACAAGATTAGCCATGGAAAAAAAGACAACTATATGAGTTGAGTCGGTTTCATTCGAGACCAACTCAAAGAACCATAGCTACAAAAAATTCTACATATGTAAGTTCATAAACTGTAACTTCTAAGTGTACCTCTCAACATATGGAGGCTTCAGAGTGACCTCGTAGTACACATACAAAGTCTGATCATAGAGTCACTTATCAACACACTCAACAAGTTACATTATCTAGCCAGCGCAAAGAAAAGGTGGAAACCTCTTTGAGGAATCTACAAATCCAAACCATAAGAATAGAATCAGACAAACATGAGTCTTCTATAATAGCGTAATTTGACCATGTGCGGTGGTTAGAAAATACATTACACAAAGAGAGAGGGCTAGTAGAGGCTATTGAACATGATAAACATGAGCAACATTTAAGAGAGCAAGCTGAGTAGCTAGCTCATATCAATTTACAAGAAAATGGTTATGATAACCAAAGAGATAAACATGTTCACTCACCAATATAAGGGTGCACTAGGCAAGAAGATAGCCCACAATGAAACCACCACTTAAATCATGAATAAAATCAAACTGGTGGGGAAAGGGTAAACATGATAAATCAGGATCAAATACATCCTAAATCCCCTTGTAGGAGGGAAGAGAATAGAACAACTCAAGTGGACAAAGGGCTACCTCTATTACCATCACAAGTGGTCCTGCAAGAAGAGGAACTCCTTGCTTCAAAGGCACTCCAAGAACTCATTAAAAATATGAAATCCTTTGAGAAGCAAGAGACATCTAGGAATCAATCAACATTGAGTAAAATACACAACCAACCATTGTGCTCGTCAGTTTGTAGCCCTACATATCCTAAGCACTTTGAGATTCCCAGGTTTGAAAATTTCAAGGGTAAAGATGATGCATAAGAGCATGTTACCAATTTCATCAATGCATGTTTTCATCTTGAAGACAATGATGCTCTTATGCTGAGAACTTTCATTATGACATTTTTGGATGTTTCCACTCAATGGTTCAACCAACTGCCCAAGCATAGCATATCTAGTTTTAACCACTAGCAAATGCTTTCTTAAAGTGTTTATCCTTTGGTGCTAAAAATAAGGTGAACCTTTCAGATCTGGCCAATCTAAAACATTATGATGCCAGTAATGGATTATGGTGATAGATGGAGAAAAGGCATGGCAAATTTATCATTCTCTGTACCCATAAAAAATATTGTCCACATGTTAATCAAGAATTGTTCTAAACACATCTCCCTCTTGCTACAACTTCAACAATATCCTTAATTTTAGGAAGCCTTGGCACAATCTAAACTCATTAAGAACATAAAATTATATGATGTAACCATTAAGCTTCGAACCAAGAAGAAGTGGAACAAAATGGCAAGAATGACAAATACAAGCAAAAGCAAGGCAACCCTACTCCAATAAATCAAGTTGTATTGGCTGCACCAAAGGATGGGGTTGCACAAAAACCCCAAAATTACCAAGCACAACCTCCACCAGCCAATTACAATCAAAATAACAATCAGGGGTGAAACAGATAACGTAAGTCACATCGCTATTATACACCTATATCAAAATCAATACAATCAATATTCAAATAGTTGAGCAAGGTGGGGAAGATAAGTTTCCTTGACATACCTCTTGCAGATCCCAATCATCCTAAGGTAAAATTATATAGGGATTATCAGTTTTGCCCTTATCATAGAACATTGAGGCATGGCATTGAAGTATGTGTTGGTTTCAAGAACCAAGTGCAAAATATTATTGAAGAAGGAGAACTTAAATTTGACAACCCATTAGCTCCCAACAATAGATATATGGGAATATACAAAAACCCCCTACCAAACCATGAGGCTCTTAGAGAGCAAGGTTCCCAAGTTAATCAGGTTTGAATCGATACCCCCACTCATGGATGTGTTGGGATGGTTGAAATTGTCAGCTTAGAAACTAGGAGTAGAGGATACGGTCAACCACAACCTCCTACGACTCCCATTAATGTCTCCGCTACACCTAGGTAGAGGTAGGGGTAAAACAACCTTCCAGGTCCACCAACCCAACCTGTAGTAACTATTTAGAGTAGACTAGAGCAAAAATTACAAATGAATCTGGCCAAGTTATCTATCTATGAGCTCATACAACAGTCCCCAAAGCACAAAGAGACTTTGATGGATATTTTGAGATCAATTGAGCTCCAACCATAATATGCAAATGCATTCACTAATTTTGTGGGATATGTACAGTAGTGCCAAGAACCTATAATTCAATTCTATGATCATGAGATTAAAACAATATCTATTTCCTTACTAGACCCTCCATTGCACATTGTTGTGTTAGTCAATGATTTACCTTTTAAGCAGGTCTTGATCGATACAGGTTCATCAATCAAAATCATCACCATAATGGCAATAGGACACCTTAAGATACCCAAGTCCAATATCATTCTAGGAGCCTACACGCTAGGAGATTTCAATGATGTTTTATGCACTACTATAGGAACGATAGTCCTACCCATTAAGGTGGGGCATAAGACCATCCCTATGATGTGTTATATTTTGTAAGGTGCCATGCAATACAACATCATCTTAAGGAACCCTTGGATAAGGGACATGAAGTGTGTTCCTTCTATTTTACACCAATGTGTCAAGTATATGCATGATAATAAAGTCTATGTGGTTCTGGATGATTTTATAGGAAATTTTGTGATTCCTTCCACCCACCTGTATATAGGACCATCATATCCAACTACACAACTAGATGACAGATACAAAGGGGTACAAAAAGACCCATCCACATCGACACCTCCTTTTGCACCCAAAACAATTGACACTTCTAAGAGAACATCAACATATAAACCTAAAGACAACCAAAATCTAAAGGTGTCCTTAGTTGAGGAAGAAAATCCCAATGAATTACCAACTATAACCATTGTATAAATTCCAATTCCCATGGAAGAAGAAGATCTCCAAGATCAAGTTGAGGAGATACTAGAACCCACTTCACCAGTGTTATCTATAGGGTCATCCACATCACATGCGATAATACACTTGGCAAGTACAGGAATAGGAGAGTACCTTGTGTAGAATATAACATTCATGCCCATCATTGAGTCAACACAAGACATGGGATAACCAAATAACCTAAGACCACTAGTGGGAACAATGGTTTTGCTTGGAACCAGACAAACTTTATCTATGTTGGCCTGGACTGTGTCCATAAGTCTTTAGACATAGAAGAGGACAATGATGAACTATTCAATATTAATGTTTGTTACCTCTCTAATATTGAGTTATCTCTAATCTGATTTGAACGTTACCATTGGCATGGCTACGATCTTGGTACATATGAGTAGGGGCATATGTAGTCATATGAGCCACAATACCATATTTCCACTAACAGGTTTGGGTTAGGTTACTACATCAAAGGTCAAGATGATTCTCTAGCAGTAGCCTTGGATAGATTAAGCTTGGGGTTAGGAGAAGACATCGATTTTATTCCTTATCACCCCCTAAGCACAAGACATCTGATCAAAAGACAAGTGGCCATGGTAAACATACCACCACTAGAGACTTATCATACAAATGTTTCAATTGACACCACCTTGACAGGTTGCACCTTATGGGATGAAGAGTGAGAAGAGAATAGATATCTGGTAAGTGATGACAAAGCACAAACAAGCCTAGACTATCATGGGCCTTGCTATTTACAAAACCTTGTCTGGTCTAGCCATAATGAGAGTGGATACATATCATATGAAAGTGGCTATGAGTCAAAGGACTCAACTGAAAGAGCTTGCCTATGGCTAAGGTAGTGACCCCATAGCTTGGGACAAGAAACTAATACAAATGGCATCTTCATAAGTGATAAATAAGATGAGGATGAGATAGAGATGTCCTACTTGGGGCTAAGACATGCACCCTTTGTCTCAAGACCGCATACCAATGCTAATGGTTTCTGGATAAGTGACAATGACTATGAATATAAGACCGAGATGGCATATCTTAGGCCTCACCACTTATAACAAGTCAACATGCTGGTAGAGAGATAAGCGACACTTCATGCCATAGACCCTGGCTTGTAGTTTTTGGGGATACCTGTCAACTTAGGTGTCATTCACCATGCAATTAATCCCCCTCCATCTATGTTTAGGGAGCTCTTGGAACCCAATAATCCTATTATCCACCTTGCTCATGGGCCAGATCCGAAGAGTCCTTTTCCTCCAGAGCTTCATCGTGAGTATGGAAGGAAAACCTTTGAAACAAGATTTCACCCATGTGGTCTTGGAGATTTCATTCCATCCATCAACACAATATCCATTTATTTGACCACTCCACTTCATAACCTAGTAGATCCTACAAAACCATTGTATCTTGATGTAGATGCTATTGATTGGGATCACACTGATTTGCTTGTAGAGCCTAAGGATATTTTCCCTAAAGAATATATGTTACAATCATTTAATTTTGCATCAGGTTGTGCATATGACGTATTCCATGCTGGTTTGGATCTTAATTCAGTAGGAATTGTAAATCTCACCAATGACATTCATCTAATACCCACAGCTCACCAGTTGGAGGATGGGTCACATATGGCTATAGAAGTGACTTTTGAGGTGGACATTAGCGATGATCCTACTCAACCAAATAAATTCAAGTTTGGAGAAATTCTATCTCTAGAGGAACAAGCCATCATAATTCCTCTCCTTAAGGAGAGGCCAAACCTTTTTGCTTGGACCTACAAATACATGCCAGGTATTGATCCAAAGTTAGTTGTTCACAACCTTTCATTGGATCCCACAAAGAAGCAGGTCAAGCAAAAGCTGAGGAAAATGCATCCAACCATCGCTTTGATGGTGAAAAATGAGTTACAAAAACTATTGGATGTGGTTTTTATAGTTCCTATTGACTATCCTAAATGGGTCTCGAACATGGTTCCCATGGGAAAGCCTGATAGAATAGCGTATTTGCACAGACTTCAAAGAATTGAATAGGGTAAATCCAAAGGATTCATTCCAATTACCAAACATAGATGCTCTTGTTGATGCCACTACAGGCCATGATATGCTCTCCATAATGGATGGTTTTTCTAGATATAGTCAAATTTGGATCAAACCCAAAGACCAAAATAAGACTGCTTTCATTACTCTGTGGGGGACATTCTGTTACAAGGTGATGCCATTTTGCCTAAATAATGTTGGTGCCATATATCAGTGGGCCATGACATACATATTCCATGACTATATGCATAAAATATTAGAGGACTACATGGATGACTTACTAGACAAGTCTTTGTTGCGGCAAGAGCACGCTGAAATCCTTAAGAAAGTCTTCAATCGCCTCATTGAGCACAATGTCAGATTGAATCCTAAGAAGTGCGTGTTTGGTGTAACTTTTGGTAATCTCTTGGGATTAATAATTTCTAAGAGAGGCATTGAAGTCAATCATGCAAAAGTAAAGGCTATATTGGAGATGGCTGCCCCTACCAATATTAGGGAATTAAGAAGCCTACAAGGTAAGGTAGCATCCATAAAATGATTCATTGCTTAGTTATCAGACAAATATCAACCCATGAATCGGCTTCTATGCAAAGGAGTCCCTTTTCATTGGGGTGAAGAGTGCCAAAAAGCCTTTGTAGAGATCAAAAATTACTTGAAAACACCACCAGTATTGGCTCCACCAAGGCCAGATGTACCATTCTTATTATACATATCGGCTACTGATTTCACTTTGGGCACCATGTTGGCCCAAAATAATGCACAAGACAAAGAGCAAGCCATATATTACATCAGTCACACCATGGTGAATTATGAGCTAGGGTATGCTTATGTAGAAAATATGTGTTTGGCAGTGGTTTTTGCAACCAGAAAGTTGCAACACTACATGTTGAGACATACGACCTATGTTATATCCAAACAAAATTCTTTGCAGTACATGATGAACAAGACCTATCATAATACATGTACTACAAAGTGGATCATGCTATTAATGAAATTATATCTAGAGTTCATAAGCAAAAATTCCATGAAGGGACAAGTCATAGTAGATCAATTAGTAGAAGAACCTCTTTAGGATAGCAAGCCTCTCACCATAGAATTGTCTAATGATGAAGTCTTTGCATTATCAGATCCATCGAAACTTGAAGAACCTAAGAAATAAAGAGATATGGTATTTTTATTTTATGGTTTGAAGTGCAAGCAAGGGGGCGGAGTAGGGATTGTCTTTATCACACCGTAGGGCACTCCATTGCCCTTATCATTCAAACTAGACTTCCCTTGCACAAACAATAACACAGAGTATGAGACCCTGATCTTGGGACTCCAAACAACCATTGCAATGGGCATTAAAATGTTAAAAATATTTGGTGACTCCTTTCTCATAGTAAATCAAGTTAAAGGATTGTTCCAATACAGGTGCTCACTCTTGAAAGCTTACAAAGAGCTTGTTGACACTTACCTAGCCCAATTAGAATGGTATGACATTGAGGAAATCCCTCGTACATCAAATAGATTTGCAAACACCATGGTATATTTGGGATCCTTAATCCCTTAGAATCCTTTTGTTGGTTTCACAAATGTTCACGTTAAAGTGCTCTCGCACTCAACAATACAATGAGAGGCTATTGATAATCAATAATCTATCAACATGATCAATATTGAACCGAATCAGGAGTGGTCCTTCAAATCTAAGGAGTTCTTACGGATGGCACCTTGGGGGTATTTGATCTCTTAGGGTCCTGTGGAGTGTGGTGCAACCATTCACTACAATATTGTTTCTCAATTTGTATTCACATGTTCTGGAATGCAGGAAGAACAAGTCATCTTTTCTATAAAGACCATGGCTTATCAGGATTGGCTTTCCTAATTGCAAGATTTATTGAAGCTTGGAATGGTACCATAAGGCCTATTTCATGCTGAAATATGAACATTTAATAATAAGGTAATAAGGTACATCTTATTAGGAGAGATTTTTTCTATGATGGAATGCTCCTTCGTCGCCTTGAGTCGCAGGAGGTATCCTAAGAAATTTTACAAGCTCATGACCATATGTGTGGTGGTCATTTTAGTGGCATGGCCATCGTTAAGCGCATATTTAGAATGGGTTACTAGTGACCCACTATGAAAAAAGACTATTGTGAGTATTTCAAGAAATGTGTTAAATGCCAGCATCACTCAAACATCACACATTTGCCATCACAAGCCTTGAAACCCATCCAGGCAGCATGGCCCTTCTTGTAATGGGGACTAGACTTAGTGGGGAAGATCTCACCCCCATCCTTAGGCCAAAACACATTCATCATAACAGCCACTGAGTACTTCACCAAATGGGTCGAAGAGATCCCCTTGACATCAACAAATGGACCAAGGATTGCGAAGTTTATACTCCACAATATAATTTTTGGGTCCCTTCAAAAATAATATTGGACAATGGGTCATCCTTCAAGAACAAAAATTTGCATGCATTGATGAAAAAATACCATATTCAGCATATTTTTCAACACCCTATTATCCGCAAGCAAATGGGCAAGCAGAAACCTAAAAAAAATGATAGTCTCCATCTTGAGGAATATGGTGAAAGATAATCATAAGGATTGGCATCTACAATTACCTCTTGCATTATGGGCACACAAGACTAGTGTATGGATGATCATAGGGGCAAAACCATTTTCACTTGTATATGGCACTGAGGCCATCATGCCCCTAGAGTTGGAAATTCCAAACTTGCACATAGCATTGAAGGACTTCATAGATGATGACGTCACGTGGCAAGACCGCCTTGATCAGTTAATGCTTCTTGATGAATGTTGATTCAATACCTTGGATCATCTTCGTGTTTATCAGGATCGCCTTACATGAGCTTACAATAGTAAAGTCTACTTAATAGAATTCAAAGTTGGAGATCTTGTGCTCAAAGAAAACCAACAAAACTCAAATCTCCTACCGCACCTACGAGACAAATTTGTGGTCAATAGGATAGGTCCCTACATGATTTCAAAAAGGTTTGGGCCTGGAGCATATCACCTCATTTTATTTTAGGGTGTTGAAAAGCCTAAACCTCTCAATATCATCCACTTGAAGGCATTCTATACATAAAACATAAAAATATTCAAATATACATAAAACACAAAAACATTCCAATATGTCAAAAATTACAAACAAATCATAAAAACATAAAAGATTAAAAAAACAAAAATGCTACAAGGGTACCTTTGTACTGCTTGGTCAAGAATATTAATCAAAAAATGCTCCAAGGGTATCCAAGCCGCTTGGTCAAACTCAATAAAAAATGCTCCAAGGGAATCTTCACACCGCTTAGTCAAATTCAATCAAAAATGCTCCAAGGGTATCTTCACACCGCTTGGTCACCTCAATCAAAAATACTCCAAGGGTATCTTCACACCACTTGGTCACCTCAATCAAAAATTCTTCGAGGGTATCTTCACACCGCTTGATCAACCCCTAAAAGCCCCAAAGGCACAATAAGCCCTTTCGTCAAAATATAGTCAAAAATACAAAAATAATACAAAATAATCAAAAACACAAAAACAATACAAAATAATCAAAAACACAAAAACAATGCAAAAATACAAAATACAAAAACATTTGCATCCATATAGCTACATTACATTAAACATTTATATCCATTACATTTGCATATGTTATGATCACAATATTACAAATGATGCAATAGTTTGTATCACGACCATAAATACTCAAGTCCATCTTCACCCATTCATCCATGTGTGTAACTATGTTTTTCAACACAACTGTTTCCTGTTGCTATACAAAATAAGCTAAATTTTTTTTGTCATTCAACCATACCTAGTGGCCTTATCATATTTTGTGGAAAGCCATCTTGATTAGTAGAGGGTAAGGTCAAGTAATGATAGTGCCTAGCATATTTTAGGATCCCATCACTAATTAATAACACGAAAATCTTGGTTGGTACAAGGAAATATGAAAGTTGTAAAAGTGGTCTAGGTTACCTTAAGCGAAAAGGGTCTTCCTTTCTTATCCCCCTATGCGACTGGTTCAAAGGTTCTGATAGTTGGAAAAAATACAAGTTCTACCCTACCTAGTTACATTCCCTTGCTTTTACCAAAACAAGCAAAAATCCCAAAATCAAGCAAAAATTCAAAAGCAAAATAAACAAGTGATTATCATCACTACATAGATCCCTTGCTCAAAATAAAAACAAAAGTCAAAATTCAAAATTCAAAAAAATCAATCAAGATAAATAGTGATTCTCATCACTAATCACGAGCAAGTATCCCAAATAAAATAAACAAAAGAAGGAAATGGAGCTTGAATCCCTGGAATTCTCAGCATTTTACAGATCAAGAGGGGAACCCCATTATAGGTTTGGTGTACAACCAACCTAACAATGGTGATATCCTTATGCATGATGACATGTCTATCATAATAGCATCCTATATTTGTGTAGACCAATGTTTGCATGTGGATGATCTAGCTTTGGGTAACCCAATACTTCCTAGTAGTATAGTCCAACTAAGTCCAACAGAGGATCATATGAACACTTGAGGATCCTCGATATTAGAAATGGGCTAAAAGAATCTCACCTGAATCATAGGAAATACTTGAGTTATATCTAAATATATTCATTTGCACACATAGGGATAATGAGTATCTAGGCCCATGATGAAAGCCTTACTTTTCAAAAGCCTTGTATGGTCAATATACAATTGTTGATAGGGTAACTAGAGTGTTTGAGTTTCAGGAAAAACCTCAAAAATGCCTACATAGCAACAAATCATATCATCAATCACACAATCAATTTTCTTTATGAAGTTTTGCGAATTAAGGGGTATTAACAAAATAGGCTAGATACCAGATAGATGTCAGAAATGATATTTACATGGCCATTGGTTATTTTGGATCTTTTAAATTACAGAAGCTTATCGAGATAGTACATACATTCCACACCATTACATTGCACACATGGATACTTAAATAATTAATTCTTATGATAAGAATAATTTTTTACATTCACAACTAATATACTTTATGTGGTGTTGCCCATTAGATTGTTAAAATCGTATCATATGCATTCCTTATGTTTTAAAGTGACTAAAGCATATAGGTTCATTCAAATTAGATAAAAAACCATGTATATAATGCATTAACACACATTGCATTCACATATCATAACATAAGTTAGATGTATAAAATTAAAGAAAAATTAAACATGCATTTAACAATAACATTTCATCCATAAATATATCATCAATCATCCATATACATCTAAAATCACATCATTGCATCCACATACATTACATCATAGTCATAACCAAAGCATGTAAAACCATATAAGCATCCATATATGCATACATCATAATCCACCTATGCATACAATCATAAATCCATCATTAAGTCAACTCATGATACATCACATCATGCCACAAAAATTAGATCATATAAGCATCTACATAAGCATCCATCTAATTATCCACATCATCATAAATATCACCTATCATCTCATCATAATTCCATCATAACATCGCATAAATAAAACAAAAATATGAGCAATAAATGATACACATAATGAGTCATAATGCAAGGATATCATATAAATGTGTATCAAGTACACATACATATAAAAATACTCGTGGGCTACAATCATATAGATCAAGCTGACCTCAAAAATAAAATCCAAGTACATCATCAATCAAACTGGCCCTACACCCCCTGCATCACCTCCTCTTGTAGTTGGATCCTAAGTGGAGTGGTGTGAGCCTACTGGTCTCTTTGAATGAGTCTTGGTCCTCTAGCTATGCTGGATGGAAGACTACCCTGAGGTGGAGCACTTGCTAACCTGTGACCCACCTGCACTTGGCCTCTCCCTAGGAGTAGCTCCTAGCCTCCTGATCTACATCTAGAGATAAGCTATGTAGGAGATATTATCATAAATCTATGCCTCATACTCATCTAGCAAGGAATTCATACACCTGATATTTACCCCTAGATCTGCCTTTGTAGCACCCGATGGTGTAGGAGGATCAACAACAAACTACATCCTAGTAGAACTGCCCTCGATAGTAGCCTACAATACTTTTATCTATTTTATGAGTTGTGTTATAGTGGAATATCACTACTATACCTGGATATTGGTTGACTGGAGCTCGACCTCTACCTCATGTAGCTATGCTCTCAGGGGAGAATCTCTCTCCTCAAGATCCAACTCCTCTTCCTCCTCCTAAGGAGCCTCCTAATCCTCCATTGCCACCTTCTCTGTTGGATAGCTCCATCTTTCAATCCTAGATCAAACTCTACACCTTGTTGGATCTATGCCACCATCATTACCATCATCCTTATGACCCATACTGCCATCACCATGCCATAATCGATCCCCCCACCACTATGCAAATGCATCTATAACTTCCCCAGTGACACCTGCATCAACTACTGGGGTGTCCTCCTCATTAGTAAGCTCTGTAATCCATGGTGGGGAAAGGTCTCCCTCTGCTATAAGGCGTCTGTACAAAACTAGGACAAGCGACATATCTTATTGTAATTTGTACTAACAAAGAATTCGAGAGTAGAAGAAATACTCCTTGATGTTGATCTTACAGATAATGAGCCATCGCTCATATCGCATCCTAGCTGTAAATCTGGATGGATCATCCCAAGTTGAGCACTCATGGTATGGACACCATATGATATCTTTGTCCTGCAACCTAGTGAAGGTAGCAATGTAATGGGGGATCTCCCCTAAAAAAGGATGAATCTTGCACTCCTCATGCCCTCAAGCCCATTTGGTAGCATAGAACTGCATCTAACTTTCGATAGCTATAATACTATCAAGGAGCCCTCTAGGATGATCTACATGGATATGCTCCCATCCCCATATCTACAGGATCAAGTTGCAAGCGATGCCAACACGATCCCCCCAGTGGATGTGACACAACTCATTGTAGTACTATGCTAGCAAATGTTGTACTTAGTATGGCACTAAGAGGGGGGGTGAATCAGTGTGGCATTCCAAAACATGAATTAACAGCTCTAAAAACCATAGCAATTAAAACTTATAAACAAATATAATAAGTACGGCAAGAGAACATCACACAACATAGATTTTTAACGAGGTTCACCAAAATGGCTACTCCTCAAAAAGAACGGCTGCTTGGACTACCATCCAAATCTAGCCTCTTACAAAGCACCAACTTTACAATTTGTTTACCAGCACCAATTGGAAGGAGCACCAACCCCTTATTTATCTGCACCAACAGAAAGGAGCACCAACCCCTAATTTTCCAGCACCAACTGGAATTCAATTTTGAATGAAAATGTTTGACAAATACCTTTGTTATTGCAAGACTCTAACTAATCTACTTCACCTTTGCAATCTCTGCACACTCTGCTCTTTCTTGCGCAATCTCTTCACACAATCTGCTGCACTGCTACAGCCAAACTTTGTAATCAACTTTGCCCTTTGTTCTCTCTGCACATTCTGCTTTCTCTGCTCACATGCTTTGCACACTCTGTGTCGTTCCACACTCTGCTCTCTGTGTGCATTCACAATCGCACTTCGAACAACTCGACACAACTAGCTCACATTATGCACTTCGCTATCATCTCGCCGATTCTATGCTATCTACGCTTTTACAACCGCATATCGCACTTCAAAATTCACCCGATGGATGCCTAAATCTCCAAACAGCCCCGCTTATATACTTGAGATTTTGAGATGAAAACCCTAATATTAGTCAGCTGATTATGCAAATGCAAACCCTAATCTTGGTCGATTGCAAACCCTAAACATGGTCGATTGCAAACCCTAAATGTGGTCAATTGCAAACCCTAAAATTTGTCAGCCTGCATTGAATGACTTCTGAACTGCCTGTCCACTGCATTATTAGATCTAACTGCTTGAGTTGACAACAATGACAAAACTCTTGCAACACCTTGCTCAACAATTTCCCCCTTTGGAATTGTTGGCAACACCTGTGTACATTCCTGTAACTCTTCTCCCCCTTTGTCAATAATACCAAAGGGCTGCTGCAGACTCCCCCTGAGTCCATACACACCATTCTCAGAACCACATTGAAATAGTTAGCAAAAATCATGGATATGATCAATAAGATGAACAAATGCACAAATGCCCCCCCTGAGAATTTGATCCCAATGGCTAGTCAAATTTTAGACTATTCTTGGGAATATGTGGCCACTTCAATTCATGTTGTCTTCTGAGCCTCAACCCTCTGTTGCTCTGCAATCTCAAACTTGTCCACTGATTTTAGTGAAAGCATACAATGATAGTTTAACTATCCAACTTTTTTCTCTGTAATGCAAACAGCATCTGCATATACATCTTGAATATTCTCAACAGACTTGAACCTACTAACAGCTGTTTGTCTTTCTCTGTAGTGAGAATCCAACAGACTACCTCAATTCTTTATAAAAGCACCTCAAACATTCATCACCAGGCTGGAAATCATCTGGCTGCACATTATAAACTTTTTCTTCAATCTTCCCATTCAACATGCTGATTTCACTTCTATCAACAGAATTGACAAGTGACTCACATCTGTACCAATTTTTGTCCAGCACTGCAATTTTACTGCCAACTCTTACTTTCAACTGTGCATGTCGAAAGAAGACATTTTGTCAAACACTTTATGGCCAACCGTAGTGCACCTTACTCAGCCTCAAACTTCTTATCCTTGAATTGGCATTATATTAAAAGTTAAAACAAAACTGTCTGTGAATTAAATATATTCACCAAGGTGTAATGAAAGATCTGACAATCTTCACATCAAGCGTCGAACAAAAACACACTGCTATTATTGAAACACAAATATGCAGCTGGGGCAAGCATTCTTTCAATAAAAAAAAACAATTTGAATTGTTATAATCCATAGCTATAATCAGTGGCAGTAAGAACCATCAACAAAACAACAATGACATAAGCAATACTACCAATGGTGAAGATTCTCAATGCAAACACTACCCTTCACGGCACTTCCACACACAACTAAATGAACAGCCAACACACTTGAAAATTATACCATAAAAGCCCAACTGCTGGTCTTTCATCCTCAGATACCCAGACAAATATACAGAAGAATTAAAATAAAACCTTTTTCAAAATGCTCCCCACGAGGATGTGTTACACGGAGTTGCTTAGTGCGATAGAAGAAGCGAGTCTCCTTTAGTTCAAGGAGACACGATTTCCTCTCTTCTTTCTTTCTCCAGACTTTCTTGACCTCGGGCTTGGATTTTTCACCTACGTCCCTATTTTGCATCATTGCATGAACTTGAATATATCTCTGGTGTGGTTGTCTCTTATGCATCCATGATGAATGATTGTTTTCCTTTCTTCTATGAACTCGATTTATTTCCTGTCTCGTGTTGTGTTCTTTGCGTCTTATGAAATCTATTGTTTTGCCTTAGATTTGATACATAAGCGCTTGGACAAAACCTTGCTATGTGCCCATGACCATTGCATTGAAAACATTGTACAAAGTGTTCACTCAGATATGCAGATGTATTTCGACCAGCATAACTCTTTGATTTATTATTTAATCCACAATAAGTTGCCTTGTGACCATACTGGTTACATCTGAAACAATAGCCATTAAAAGTGTTAGTATGAAAAAAGTGAGAGTGGTAGAACCTCTTTTGTTGTGGCTGCTTTTTTGTAAATCTCCTTTGATATTTTCTTTCTTTTGAAGATACGACTTTAACCTTTTCTTACTCAGACCCTTCAACAGTGAACTTCTTCTTCTCTGCGGAATTGGAAGATACAGGTTGTTCAGCTTCATATCCAAGACCATGCTTAATCGTGGAGCTTCTTTGATGACTTATCATTTTATCTAGCAATTATGTGCTCTTCTCGAATTTAAGATTTGTATTGGCCTCTTCTAGTTGTTTCTTCAATGAAACAATCTCTTCTTGTTTGTGGCAAATAATCTCTTTCTCATTGATCTGCGACCTGAGAGTTTCCTCAATCCTTTTAGACCCTTCTACTTGCAGCTTTAGATTACTAACTACTTTGTTAGAATCTTCTTCATGTTTGTTACACACATTGAATTTATCATTCAGCTGTGACTTCAAGTCTTCTTCTATTTTCTTGGCCTGTTGGAATTGTAAGAACAGATTTTCAATCTCATCCCCATATTCTTCCAATTTCTTGGATAGTCTTTTGTTCTTTTTCTTTTCTATACTCAACTCTTCAAGAGAAGAGATCAACTCACCTTCCCAGTCTACTTCAGCATTGAGGTTTTTATTATCTACTTCAGTGTTCACCCCTTCCTGCCTTTTTTGGTTCAATTTCCTCTACCACAGAAACTGAAACTGGCTGAGATGTCCTTTTGAAGGAGGTTCTATTCTTCTTACTTGGAGCTGTAATTTGATCTTCATTCCAATTTGCTTTTGCATTCATTTCTTATTTATTACATTCTTGTTCTGATTATATTTCTTCTTCATCTTCACTACTACTAAACCCATAACACTGACATTCATTATGCCAAAGTTGATCAAAACATTCTGAACCTTGAGAACCTGCATTATGACCGAGTTGACTCTTGGCCTTTTCTCCATTGTTTGATTCATCTCTTGAATCTACAGAAATAATGAATTTATCTTTATTTTCTTTTATGAACCTGTGTGATCTTTTCTTCTTGTGTCTCATGGTTCCATTCTTGCCTTTCTTTGCCATTAGAGTATTAATCCAAGATCAACCCTAGCTGATTTAGCCTTTAAAGGGAACTTGGCTCTGATACCAATTGTTGTACTTAGTATGGCACTGAGAGGGGGGATGAATCAGTGTGGCATTCCAAAACATGAATTAACAGCTCTAAAAACCATAGCAATTAAAACTTATAAACAAATATAATAAGTACAGCAAGAGAACATCACACAACATAGATTTTTAATGAGGTTCACCAAAATGGCTACTCCTCAAAAAGAACGGCTTCTTGGACTACCATCCAAATCTAGCCTCTTGCAAAGCACCAACTTTATAATTTGTTTACCAGCACCAACTGGAAGGAGCACCAACCCCTTATTCATCTGCACCAACAGAAAGGATCACCAACCCCTAATTTGCCAGCACCAACTGGACTTCAATTTTGAATGAAAATGTTTGACAAATACCTTTGTTATTGCAAGACTCTAACCGATCTACTTCACCTTTGCAATCTCTGCACACTCTGCTCTTTCTTGCGTAATCTCTTCACACAATCTGCTGCACTGCTACAGCCAAACTTTGCAATCAACTTTGCCCTTTGTGCTCTCTGCACATTCTGCTTTCTCTGCTCACATGCTTCGCACACTCTGTGTCGTTCCACACTCTGCTCTCTGTGCGCATTCACAATCGCACTTCGAACAACTCGACACAACTAGCTCACATTATGCACTTCGCTATCATCTCGTCGATTCTACGCTATCTACGCTTTTACGGTCGCATCTCGCACTTCAACATTCACCCGATGGATGCCTAAATCTCCAAACAGCCCCGCTTATATACTTGAGATTTTGAGATGAAAACCCTAATAGTAGTCGGCTGATTATGCAAATGCAAACCCTAATCTTGGTCGACTGCAAACCCTAAACATGGTCGGCTACAAACCCTAAATGTGGTCAATTGCAAACCCTAAAATTTGTCAGCCTGCATTGAATGACTTATGAACTGCCTGTCCACTGCATTATTAGATCTAACTGCCTGAGTTGACAACAATGACAAAACTCTTGCAACACCTTGCTCAACATACCTATAGGATTAAGGAGCCCTCTGGGATGATCTACATGGATATGCTCCCATCCCCATATCTACAGGATCAAGTTGCAAGCAATGCCAACACGATCCCCCCAGTGGATGTGACACAACTCATTGTAGTACTATGCTAGCAAAGACCTCCCCCATGCATAGATGATAGGCTCCATGCTGTCCACCAAATCTTGAACCATCACAAGGAGGTTCCACAGGAACCTCAAGTCTGAGTAATCTAGGATGAGAATGTTGCTGATGACCATCAGCAACATCGCATGCCTCTCAGAGAAGACCCTCGCCCTGTACTAGCATAGAATAGATACACTGCTATATTTGGTACCCTTGAAGGCATCCGCAATATGCCTCCTGAACACCTGAGAAAATACTGCATCATGATAATTAGTGGTCAAAGATACGATGGCCACTCCATCAAAATAAATCCAAAAAATCTTGTACACATCCTTCGATGTGATATTCATATCACCTGTAGGGAGGTGGAAGGTATTGGTTCAAGGATCCCATCGATGAATCGGGGCCATGATGTAGGCATGATCTGATATAATATAGGGTATCTTGGTCACATACTATAGCCCACGGGCCTTAAACCAGGCCCAATCCATAGCATCCATAATTGGAAGAAGGTCATTCAAGAGCTTCGGATCCCGAGCCCAAGCAATAAGAATATAAAGACAAAAATCAAGGTATAACTACAATGAATCTAAGGCATAAATCATAATAAAACATGAAAAATAGTGCAATTAATGATATAATATCTTAATTCTAAGTGAAAGAGCAATAAATGCACCTAATCATGCAGTAAATTTCAAAAAAGCAACTCAAAAGTTCAAAAAAATCAATTAATCACCCCAAAAATAAAAAATAAAAAATCAAAATCAAAAAAATCAAAAATTTTGCCTAAGGTTCCTGGCTACTCTCACCTATAGTGACCAAAAATCGCCTGCTGAGGCTAGCAGTTACCAAGCCCCAACGATCAGATTTTTGATCATTGGGATTTGAATCGGCTGCTACCATTGACAGCGGTCAGTGGGCTGAAATGGCTGCTTTGAGCGGCAACGATCGACGGGCGATGCGACAACCACGTATGCCCTAGGAAAAATACACCAAAAAAATTGCAAAATAACAAAAAGGGGGTAAGCCCACCAAAACAAATCCTAAACTAAACCTATCTACAGGCTTGGTTTGTTGCCAACAAGTTTAATGAGTTTCGTTTACTGATTACTTAATGTGGTTTATTTTTACCCAAAAGGAAACAAGCAGGGTTAATATTTGAAAGAGTACCTGAGAAGCTCCGGCTCCTCCACTCATAGATGCCTCACCCTGCGCAACCATGATCCTCGACGCAAAAGCACTCTAAGTCGCAGATGTCACTTTCTCTCCAGATCTCTAAAAATAAAATCGCTAGTTGGAAGAATGAAAAGTCAAAACCCTAGGCTACCTTTTATACTTACCAAGTCATGCCTTAGCTACTGCTATCCTCAGAGGCCTACACTTCTTGGTCGTTGATGTCGAGAGTGGCCAGAAACAAACATTTGGGGGTCGTTGGATCTGACAACGACTAGCAGCATAGAAAAAGCATAGAAATTCCTTCCATAAGGAATAGCAAAAAAAATTAAACAAGCATATTTTGATGGTTCATAATCATCATAATGATCAAAATAACAAAAAAAACACATAAAAACAAAATCTCAAGTAAGACACGTATCTAGTTTCTTACTCTATCAACTCGACAGTTGTAGAGATTTGCACTCCATGCAATCCGATCAGATGGGTAAGTTACCATAAGGCTACTTGGGGCAAATCATTCATTTTAGAATGAGGATGTACCACCTCAATCCCAAAGAAGACCAAGATGGTCGGACTGCTCCACGGGTGTGATGGAATCATCTTAATTCCCTTATGACATAAAAACACTAAGCCAAGTGATTCAACACAAATACTAAATAGAACCACTCATACTAACTCCCTAAGAACATTATTTGTAGTTAGACCGCTCCTCGAGATAGGGATGAATGGTCATCGTAAACAGTTGGAATCACACTTGGATGAGGGTTTGCCCATTAAAATAACAAGCACTAGAAAGGAACCAAACCAGTCATGTTTGTAAAGTGACTTGTCGCTTCATGCATTGCCCTTCCCTCATCAATTTGTTGCATGATGGAGTAGTTGAAATATTCAAATAATCATAATCAAAGTCAACCAAATATCACTCGATCTTACCAAAATTGCATTCGTCCTACAAATAATTGTAGACAACTATTATAAAATTTCCCATGTTTTTTGGGTTCATAAGCAAAATATGACATTTTTAGTTTGTAGCTCTCCTCCGATCGGATCTCATTGTAGTGACATAAGCTACCCGATTGTGTTTGAGGAATGAGTGCAAGTGAATATGTGCAAGCCCTGTGCTAAGTTAAGCCTTCAATATGTTGAAGCAATGATTAAAGGGTGCGTACCATCTTGTGTGATTGGGCCATCAAGTGTTGATCATACCAATGATCATCATACACCCTACAAACATAGCAGTCTACAATTTTTCTCTGTGTTGTGTTTTTCCCGCACATCGCATCCCAAAAAAGGGCATCTAAGAAAGTCAACAATATTGCTAAAGTCGTCAAGTGATAAAGTTGTTAACTCTGCCTCAAGCTGCATTAACCTAATTTGATCTACTTTTCCAAATAAGTTCTTTAGTTTCTCCTAAATTTTATAAGGATTTTTACAATCCGTAATGTGAAACCATAAGCTTTCATTTACATTAGTGCTTATAATACCCATTGTTTCATACAACTTCCCTTTATGAATAAATTTTTCATATATTTTTTCAAACTTAGGTTGCTTTTCTTCTAATAGGTGTGTGAGCTCTTTTTGAGAAATGAGATTTAATATTTTGGGTTTCCATGTATGGTAGTTATGAGGAGTGAGAGGATCAATTGTGTTCATTGAATTCATTTTGCCAAAGAAAATTGAAGTGAACCTATAGACACCTAAAATACGTCGTGTTTAGGGGAACTCCTCACATGGGCACATTCATAGATCATGTGACTAAACCTTGGGACCTTCCAAGTGCTAAACGTGGTTTTCACCACTCATTAGGGACAGTCTTAGCCCATACAAGCCTAGCCACTATGAACCAGATCGACTGGATCTTGGTCGCTAAATCTTAGATTGGACAAATCTAGCTATTGCAGATGATAGTGGCTAAGCCTTAAATAATAACTTGCCACTAAATTAGCTTAATCTCGAGCGAAAGTGGTAGTTTGCATGTAATAAAATTGATCAGGGGTAACTTTGCATTCTTCCTCATGACCAATTTACATGAGAGACTCAAATCCAGATATAGACTTCAGTTAATTGGTCTTCAAGCACAAAAAAAGACAAAACTTCTCATGCCAACATCCGGTGCACATGCAGGATTCAGTCCTAGGGTTTGAACATTGACCTAGCGCTTAAAACACTTTATAAGGTGTAAACCTAAGAGCACCAAGGATCTAAAATTGAATAGGTTGGATCATTGAGGAGACCTCAGGACCTTTTTTGAGCCTTTCTTGGAGAGCATAAACAACAAAGCCCTGTTATATTGGAGAGCAGATGTGAGCATCCTTGAGGAGTGACGAAGTACTAGACAACTGAGAAGTGATCATCCATACACATACAACAATCATTTAACATCAACAACAAGCCTAGATCCATAGCCTTGGAGCAATAGAGATAAATTTTTATCTTAGCAGCCACTGTCTCGGATAGTAGCCCACATGCCCAGTCTAGGGTTCCTAGCATTAGTTACATGTTTTCACATCATTAGCATAGATATAATTTCTTTCATTCATTTGTATTTATAGCATTAGTTTCTATTATCATTGAGCATATTTCCATTTATTGTTAGGGTTATTGCTAACAACCTCATTCGAGGAGACAATCTTAGATAGCTGAGCGTTTGCTATTTTTTCATGCTTGTAGGACTATAGGTTCACTAGACAGGTTATCATTATGTGAAATTAATAAGATCCCTCTAGCAATCAGACCTGGAGAAGGAAACATCTATAAGCCCTCATACAGTTTTGTGTGCGTCACCGAGAAGCCTGCAAGAGCGCATCACCCCTTGTGAGGGGATACCATACATCTGCTGCCCTATTTTATAAAATCTGTATCAAATTAATGGAATCCCTTAAAGGTATCTATATGTAACCAAACCTGAGAAAAAGCAATAAAAATTATTATCTATTCATTTCTTCGTATTTCGATTGTATCTTTCTTTTAATGCTTGATTAAGTAATAAATTGATCAAATAATATTCGCAAATAGAGTGGTGGACGGTGTGTCACTTCCCCGGGATCGCTACAGAACCCAAAATTCTCCCTTTTAACTTTAATTTTGCAATGGATATTATGGAACATAAGCTTTTAAAAAACACCAAATATCTCAAAATACTCTCCCTAACGAGAGGGAAACTATAAGTATTATTGAGGAGATTTGATATTAATTATAGGTAAATCAGAACAAATATGTCGGGCCTATATATATTTTCTCCTCAAATATCCGCCTTTACAAGAGGGAAACTATAAGTATTGAGTAGATTTGATAATTGAAACATAGGCTTTTAATCAGCCTGAATCATATATTGGTTACTTAATAACCCGCTCTTACGTGAGGGAAACTATAAGTTATTTAGTATTTCCAATATAGGTGCATAGTTGATTAATATATTTGTTGTTTAGAAATTGTTTTAATAAAGGAATAATGAATGGAGATAAAATATATTAACAAGGGTTAATTAAAGATATATCATCACTTAAAAAAATTATATAAATTAAGATATTCTTTGTCAAAAACTAATCAAATAAGTTCATCAATATAGAGACCTATTGTAAGAAAGAAAATATTGAAATAATATATATTATATATCCTCACTTTCATCCACTTAAAGAACTCTATATAATATTAAAGAACTTGGAAAGAAAATGAATTAGAACAAAATATAGAGATTTGCTTTATGAATGAATTAAAGAAAGAATAAAATAGAGTTATTTTATTAAGATATTTAATTTATTAAGGAATGTAATTTGAAATCAATTACCTTACCTATATTACCAAGATATATAAATTAATTACTTATAACAAAGGTAATGAGACAAAAAATAAAAGAGGCAAAAAAAAGGCAACAACCCCCTGAAGCTTTTTAAAATAAGTGCATAATTCGCACCTAAACCCCCCCAAAAAAACATTTTTTATTGATATTACAATATTATCCTTTTCTTTAAGTGGCCAATTTATAGGCACAAAGGAAAAGGAAAATAATTAGAGGTTTATGATATATTTTGGAGATAAGAGAAAAAGGAAGTTAATGCTACGTCCATCAACCATAGCGAGATAAGTCTGTGCTGAATAGAGAACTTAGCTTAAAACTAAATATTATCAAAATTATACCTTCTTTCCAAAATACCTGAAACCAGCTTTCAAAGCGGTGCCACTTGTGCACACAAAGGGACGGTGGTAAGAGGAGCATCGACCCTGAGACTTTAAATTTTGGTTATGGGCCCACCACATTTTTATAGTACTTTTATCGAATGCATTGGCTAAGAGGCTTTCTAAATCCTATCGAAGATGACAGAAAGCACCTTTGGAAATATCAAAAAAACTTGCATAGAGTGCTAAGTAGTGTTTTTCCCAGATGCGCTAGCTGAGAGGATCTCTGAAGTCTATCGAAGATGACAAAAGACGTCTTTAGAAATCTGTAAGAGACATTAGTGAAGGCACCCTAAAATATTTATCAAGCTTTGTATATATTTTAACACAAATAAAAAATCAATAATTTCAAAGCTTCTGCGAAGAGACGTCCGGGATGGTGCTACATAGAGAGTCATCGAATCACGGTGAATGCTGGGAATGATGATACCAATAAATGCATCTCAAAAAAACTTGCATAGAGCGTGAACTCCGAGGAATACGTTAGTGAAGTAACCACAAAATATATATCAAACTTTGCTTATTTTGGAATACAAAAAAATTAATATTGAGTGTCTTAGAGGATATTGACATTGATACAAACAAAAAAATCTCAAAACTTCTTCGAAGAGACATCTGGAAGGCACTATGCAGAGGTTCATTGAATCACGGTGAAAACTATGAATGTCGATAGTGAATGCACCTCAAAAAAACTTATCAAACCTAATGCTTATCACAATGCAAAAATTGTTATTTTAAAAGAGATGTAAATCGTGTATTTGCATAAGTGCATGTATGTGATAACTATATAAACAATATTCAATGCTTTCCTCAAGCACCATAGAATGAAAGAGGAGGAAAATCTATGAGTTTAATTAAATTTTTAAAATCAATTTACTTCGATTTTATATAACTTTAACTTGGAAATACCCGTTAGGAGACGATAGTCTCTAGTTGTGCACCATAAAAATCTTGGCAAATATGCCACATTTTTTATACTTGAAAATGGACTTTGGTTGTATTAACCAAATGTCCAGTTACAACATGGTATAACGGATCTAAAGTTAAAGTTACACGAAGTCAATTTTTTTTCCAATATTTTATGTTTCACCAAATATGATATACCTAAATTTAAGCCTTAATGAACGAACGTATCCAAGGAAACATTCGTTCATTAAGAGGGATTTTTAGATAGGCATAAAAGGATAACAATAAAAAATAGAAAATAAATTCAAATTATATATATGTAGAGACTGAGAAGAAATAATAATTTGAAAAAAAATTGAAGAGAATTTTACATAATATGGTAAAATAAATATAGAAACCTATTTAGATAGTTACCATAAACAAAATTCTCTAAAAAATTGTAGATATAAAATGAGTAATCTACAATAAAACCTCTTTTCCCTTAAAAAAACAAAGGAAAGAGATAATAAATCAGTTCATAAAACTACCTTCAAGAAAGAATGCCTAGCAGAATCTATCCTGCTCTAATACCATGTTAGAATTTCCCAAGAGTAGAACTACAAAGTATTACAAGATTTGAAGAAACAAAATAGAACTTATTGATTATTTCATGGATCAACGTTGTATAAATAACAAAGTTG
Organism: Wollemia nobilis; assembly: GCA_028583015.1. Classification (NCBI taxonomy): domain Eukaryota; kingdom Viridiplantae; phylum Streptophyta; class Pinopsida; order Araucariales; family Araucariaceae; genus Wollemia; species Wollemia nobilis. The sequence continues at coordinate 198,731 of JAQPPZ010016986.1, forward strand.
ATCATTGAGAGTCGTTGGATTACAACAACTCATCAAATCTGATGTAGAATTTAACTGAGAGTTCACCTGACTCATGAAGGAGTGGAAACTCAAGTAAACCTATCCTAGTAGAACTTAATAGAATAATTACTTATTCTAACACCAAGGTATGACAACATTTACTGCTCTTGAAAAGAAAAATTTAACACCGTTAATAATTAAACAAATCAAAAGCATCATTTATCTTAAATCAATATTTTTAAGTAATATCAAATCTATCTAAAAATTAGGATATTAAGGTCAATTTTTAATGCACTCATCACTCAATAAATACATAAAAAGGAGAAAATATAGATACCCAATTTTCAACATATCATCAAGACTTCAAAATTTACCAACATATTCATCATTTAGCCAATAAGGCATCTCAATCAAACCAAGAATCCAAATACCAAAATTAGAGGTATTTAATACTTTGAAAGCAAGAGTGTTGTACCTAAGGTGATACCATTGACATCACTACTAACTATTTGGTAGTGGTTTTTCCAATATCAAAATTTACCTTTTTCTACCTAGTTAGCTTAAAAATGAACCTTTTGGCATTTGTGTCTATATCTTTAGTACCATTGATGCTCATGATGCCATGATTATTGACTACCAAAATGTAAAGAAAAAAATGGTAGGCAATTGACATAAACCAACTATCCACAAAATCTAGATCTGACTATTCTAATCATGTCTTCCACATCATAGTACTAATTATCAATCAAATATAAATGAATTATTTTTTATCTCATCTAATCCTCCATCCCATTCTATTCAACCTTCCTCGGTATTACCCTCAATAAACCTGATCTTATCTATCTAAAATTGTCTTCTCTCTAACTTGCTAATATTGGATAGACATTCCAAAGGATCATCCAAAGGAGTCATTACCCTTTATAAATCCAATACTTGGGGAGTATAATTCATCATTATTTTACACATAGTAAAGCCCTATCACAATAATATCACTTCTCAAAGTAACAAGACTATCCAAATCTCTACTCTTTCTTTCTATGGCTTTCTACATTTGTACATGTACCTCATTAAGACTCCATTAGCATTCTTGCAAATGGTGGAGGTCAAAACTGGTAAAATATTAAAATCTAGGTAGCCTCTTCACTTAGGTCTATGGGGTTGTGATATTTAATTTTTTAATATTTTTATCTTTTATTTTATTTTTAATTTATCACTAAAACTATCTTAATTTATCTTGTTATTTAGATTTTTTATTTTATTTAAAATAACATATTTTTAATCAACACTTTATATTTTATCAAATCCCTATACCTTTGATGCTCAAAACCTTTTAGCCTATCACAAGTTAAATTATTAAAGCCTATTCTACTATGTTTATAGATAAAATTACTATAGAACGATAGTGATAGTTATGTTATTATGTTGTAGTTCTATCATAGTAGAGACTATAGATCTTACAATTGATATTCTACCATAGATGATAAAAGCATTGTTCTTTGTCAAAAACACCATTTATCACTATGTTGTGACAATTTTATTTTTGTGTAGATAGTCAAAAGTTCTAGCTTATAGATTTGTATTATTCTACCTTTGTGAATAGGAATTTTATGTCAACCAAGGCAATGACAAATCTTGACTGAACTTAGGGATATCTCTCTACATTTCAATCTATATGATTTATCTATTTTACAGGTTTTCTATGGATGTGGGAGTCACAAGTGAAAGTACCATCAATTGTCAAAAGCACCAATGGTGCTTCTACTTCAAGTAGTACTACTGTCACAAAGATAAAATTAAGGTAGAGGATTCCTTTTTGCATCCTTTATCAATTTAAGCCTAACTTATTGATATCTTGTATCTATCTAGTTGTCTACATACTTTTATTTTCTATTCTTGGTTCATTAAAGAAAAGAAAAGGAATACAAATCTTAATCTTATCATCATGAGAGAATCAATTGTATCATTACCTTATAATTAACAATCGAAGATACATAGAAATTTAGGTTTATTTACTTACATCTTGGCTTGTATGTTTGCTCAAAATTATAAAGCATCTTTAATTCAACATTTAAAGCAAAAATTACATAGTAAATAAGCCTTTTTGTTGAATTACATTTGATTTTATTATAGCTAGAATAGTGTCTAATTAATGTTAAGTAATCATAGCAATAGTTTAGAAAAAATGTGTGTGTGTATTTTTTTAACTAAATCTATGAAATGTTGGGTTGGGCTTAGAACTTTTCCTATTCTTGGAGTGAAATGTTGTAGATCCATAACCCCATGGGAATAAGGAAGCTCCATCATATGATTTATTATTTTAATTTAGTAAAGAAACCCATTAGGGTAGAGAAGAGGAGAAAAAATTCCTGCATCCTAATCAAATATAAAGGAACCAAGTTCTACATATAGAATAAATAAGGAAATAAAATATCCAACACTTTGTTATATTATATATGTTAAAACATCTTTATAAGCCATATATTACACAAATTTATTTATAATATTCTTGTTTTTTATTTTTAAAAAATTTAAAACAAATATTATAAGAAGGTAAGGGTGTATTATGTTTTATTCTCAAGATTCTTAATGCAAAATTAGTTTTTTAAGATATAATAATTATGTATTTTTTCTAAGGATATATGTTAAAGAAAATATTTTATATAAATCAAATAGAAATAAAAACAATGAAAAGATATAAAAAATACACAAAAAGATAAAATATTAACATAAATAAATTTAAGGCCAAGCTTTAAAACACTCATCCATGTCGTCTAGCAAATTCACTTTAAAGACACTTTTCTACGGAATATAATTAAAGACTTATATTCTAAGAGTCACGTTGATGTTAGGACTGTCATCATATATTTGATATTGTTACCTCATCTTTAAAAAACTAACAATTTTAATCTAATGAACTTGTTTAAGGTAATCATTGATATTAATTGGGTTTACCGGGCAAGGACGCCACTTGCATTATGGGTGATGTGACCCGGGTTCAATCCTCACAACGGATATGTATATGTATAAGAAGTATTTACTAAATAAACAAAAAAAAATCATTGATATTAATTTAAATAATTTACATAAGGTAAGGTCAGGTTTCATTTATCACCTAATTTAAAACTATTGCTAAGAAAATTACATCACAATTATTATTAAAAAGATTTGTCTAATTTATATTAAAAAACCAACTCATTTTATAAATAAATTTTATTACAAATAACTTAAATATCAATAGCCTTCCTTCCTTTCTTTCTAACGTGTAATCCACTTAGTACCTAAACCCATTCAACACATCAATAACTCATAAAAATCATTGATATTAATTTAAATAATTTACATAATTATGTAAGGAAGGTAAGGTCAAGCATAGATTTCATTTATTCACCTAATTTAAAATTATTATTAAAAACATTAGATCACAAGTATTATTAAAAAGATTTGTCCAATTTCTATTAAAAAAAATCATTTTACAAATAAATTTTATTACAGATAACTTAAATATCCCTCCCTTCCTTCCTACGTGTAATCCAATTACTACCTAAACCCATTCTAACACATCAATAACTCATAAATCCTCTAACATCTATTTAGAGGATTATTCAAGCAACTATTAGATCACTCGTACCTTTCATCAATAGTTTTAAAAAATTAAGTATTATTAAGAGGATTTGTCTAATTTATAAATCAAATCATTTAGTTGAAAAAACAACTCCCTTCCTTCACCAAAAACTCATAAATCCTCTAACATCTATTTAGAGGATTATTCAAGCAACTATTAGATCACTCGTACCTTTCATCAATAGTTTTAAAAAATTAAGTATTATTAAAAGGATTTGTCTAATTTATAAATCAAATCATTTAGTTGAAAAAACAACTCCCTTCCTTCCTTCATCCTCTAACATCTATTTAGAGGATTATTCAAGCAACTGCTGACACACAATTCTACATTCAACATTTTCTGCGGGGACAATAGAACTAACGATGTACAAGCAACTGCTGCTGCACGCCATCCACCCAAAGTGGGTCCGTCCTGAAAGAGTAAGATTATTCAGGAGGATTGATGATCGTGCGGTTCCGTGCTCGAATGCTGGGCCACGACATGATGTCGTAATCGAAAAACCCATATTCCAGGCTCATGGTCTCACTTTCCTTGACGCACATATATGCAGACAAAACCCAAAATACTGCGACCATCCCACATGCCCCAACCAGCGTATTGATAGTCTTTTTCCTGGGAAACGGCTTTCCGCTACTGCACCTCCGTATCTCAAGTTCATCTGTCACGAAATTTTTTATGTTGTTGTGTGTAGTTATAGAGCTCCATCGACTTCGTCCTTCCTCTTGCTTACTCTCGCATAGAATGGGATGAAACCCAAGCACAAGCACGAGAAGCAGCAGAAGCAGCAAGGTCTTGACGGAAGATCAAGTTTGCAGTTCTCCATTTGTGTGTGGAGTGTAGCTTGGCACCTATGGCGTGCATTTATCCATTTTGTAATGCACGTCGGACACATGATTGAAACGTTCATGTTCTGCTTTTTGTCCTTAGATGGGTGACACGTCTATTCTCGTGGAAAACTCAAACCTTGCGCTCATGTCAAGACAAAAACAGAATAATATTGATAATGTTTTGTTAGGAAGGGAACTTTTTTTTTTCTATTAAACATGTGGAACTTTATATTAAAACAAACTTTTACATCATAAGCTTATAGCATTTTAATAGGCTAAAACCAAGAATTAACTTGAAGGATTCCAGTCATAACAACTATAAAGTGCTGTTGTTTTTAACATACAAAACGTTGTTTTTAACATACAAAGTGTTACATACAAAGCGTTACATATTATAACAAAATTACATCAGAAGCTCATAGAGTGATGTTGTTTTTAACATACAAAGTGTTACATCTTATAACAAAATTACAAAACCATTTATATACATCAAGATCATGAATATCATCAAACATGGAGCATATAGACCAATCATTTGTCTTCAATTAATCCAAGTCCTCAAAAACTTTCTTTGATTTGCAACTGCCCTTCAATGTCCATAGCGACTTGTTGACCTGTAATAATATTTTGAAGCGTATGAGTCTCAAATGAGACCCAGTAAGATTTCTACAATGCTGCTGAAAAACTTCATCGTTACGAGATCTCTATATCATCAATAAAATTTCAGAGGATAACATGAGCCAAAACAGATTATAAGTTTTTTGCAACTGCTAAATATGCCCACAAACAACTTGCATTTTAAACTCAATTGAGTTACAATTCCAGCCAAGAATACCATAGTAGAAAAGAAGCCATATTTCTTTAGTATAATACACAATCAAAAAAGATATGACAAATAGTCTTTGAAACTTTACATAAAGAGCATATAACCAAACTGTTAGGATCAACCATAGTAGGCAACCTGTATAACAGAAGAAGCCATCTAAAAAAACTTTTTTTGGTTCAAGATGCCTGGACCAAATATGTTGCAGAATCAAAGAGTAATGACTAATAGATAAAATAAAACCCCATTTAGTGACAATATGCTGATAAATAATATTCGTATTAGTAAGCATAAGATATAGCTGCTTCGGCTTAGGCTTTATGAATTTAGAACCATCATTCCAACAGATAAAATCAAACATCTGTTGCTCATCAAAAACAAATTTAGGATTGATCAACTGTCTAAAATATTTCTGAAGCACAGAGTAAGTTCTCTGTTGGGAATCAGGTAGATGAAATTCCTATTTCAACATTTCCCAAGACTTCAAACCAATAGGACATAGAATATGCTCAAAAAAATAGATACCATTTTGAGCCCAACTACAAGCTGAACAACCTTGTAAAAGGGCTAAAGGCTTATTTTTATGTTTCAAGTTCCACCAAACATAACTCTTCACATATATTTTAAAGTTGGAATTTATAGGCTGAAACCAACCCTACAAATTAGATCTCACATGTTGCCAAGCTTTCCAGATAGTTCTAAAAACAACTGAACCAGCTAAAACACTACTAAAAGTGCCAAAAAGAACATCATAAAAGGATAATCCATGCCAAAACTTCCTTTTTTGAGGAACAACAACACAAATATTATGCCTAATTAAAACTTTCCATGGTTCCACACCATTAATGCTCTTCATTATCCATTTAACAGCAAGAGTCATACCCTGTTTATGCAGTCAATTAAACCCAAACCTCCTCTAAATTTTCATAAAGCAACCCAACCCCATTTAACCATATGCCTTTTCTTAATCCCATAATCACCAGCCCACAGGAACTGTTTAATATATTTCTGAATTTTAAAAATTTGATTAGCATTAAAAAACCAAACTGAAGCATAATAAATAGTATAGGAGGATAATATCTTTTGATAGATTTGAAACCTGTCAGCCAAAGAAAGTTGTTTATTTTTTCATTTATTCATTTTTAGAACAACTTTCTCCTTGACCCAGCTCCACATATCCCTTAAATTAGGTTGAACAACAAAAGGTATCCCAAGATATCTTACCTGAACATCAGGTCCACACCATTGAAGCTCATATTTGTTCAACCAAACAGGAGGATTAAAATTCCAACTCAAAATTTTGGACTTAGCATTAGATATTTTAGCTCTAGAAGCATTGCAAAATAGATCAAGTTTATGAAAAATATTAGCAAAATTATCCTCCACTAACTCCACAAAAAGATTATTATCATTCGCAAATTGCATATTAAGAAGCTCTTGAGAAGAAGGTAAACTAACACCTCTAATAGAAGGAACCAGCGAGTGATCTCTTAACAAGTAATAGAAAAGGTCATTAGCAATAATAAACAATGCAGGAGCAAGGGGACAGCCCTGCCTGATTGATCTTTGCAAAACAATAGGATTAGATAAACTCCCATTAAATTCAATCCGCGTAACAGCATCAGTCATAATATTTTTAACCATTCTACAAAAATTGTCAGGGAACCCAAAAGCAACCAAAACAACCATAATATACCCCCATTATATTCTATCATAAGCCTTCTTAGGTAAAGACATTGATCTTTATATTCGTTTTGTTGGAATCTTAAAGAGAATCTGACTAGGTAAAGTTAGAGAACTGATTTTAAAAATGGAGATGGTGGAGTTTAGATGTAAATAGATGGGAAATATGGGTTTTAATAAACAAAATATTGTGATGGATGACCTTGTAAATTTTGTCTATATTTTATGAACTAAAATAAAATCAAAACTTATATTGCATAGAATTTTTATGTATATGAATGAGATCAAATAATTTAAAATTCATCTTAAAGATAATAATTTATTTATCAAATAATATCTTGGGTTTATTTTAGGAATATTGAAAAAATCATAAGTGACGTCCTTATTATGTGTATGACAATAATATAAAATAGTTTAAAAAATTAGAAATACAATAAGAAAATGATGAAAGGGATATTTTTTTAAATACATTTTTTTTTAAGCAAAAATCTCCTTGTCTGGCCGCTTTGGTTTGAGAGACCACGACCATGGGGTTCTACACCGTCAAATTCATCTGGGAGTCACGTTCGGCCCTACTCGCACCAACATTATCAATTGGATTTTGGGTACCCAATTCAACTTTTTGGTAGGGTGGAGATTCATAGGACTTTTTTTAATACGTAGAGAGAGAATATTAATTTAAAATTTTGATTTTTATTTTATAACGCATTCTAAATTTTAATAAAATTTATGGGTTAATATATTTTTGTTTCCAAAGTATTAGAAATATTCATAAATTCATATTTTTAATATATGAATAGTATAATAATATATTTGAATCTTACATCATGTTTTACTTTTTAGTGGAAAATTTACTATAGTGATCCAAATATAGGTATACGAAAACATAAGAAAAAAAAAAAAAAATATATATATATATATATATATATATATATATATATATATATATATTTTAAATGCGGAGAGGTATTCATTAACCCCTATCCAACACTTAGTTACTATAGTTTAGTTTGCTAAGTTTCCCAAATATCCCAAAGAGTTACATCTCACTCGATATCATACACGAGTTTGTCTATGTAAGCATTCTTTGTGTTACCACAAATAAGCTTATCTATCTCATCATTCTTGATGAGCTAAACTTATCATCTTTAGTACAGTCGAAGGTATACGCCCATCACCATACCATACACAAATCTATATGTAGGTATGTTATGCGTATTATGAGTTAAGCTATCCATATCATCTTCATGACGAGCTATCTTAACTCAAATGTAATCTTTTAGTTTACTTAGCTAACATTCTCCCCAAGGGGTCTCAATCCCTTAGTTCTTTCTACATTCACCCTATGAGGTCTTAATCTCTTAGGTTCATTCTACGTTCACCCTAAGATTTCATTTTATTAGGTTACTTTCATGATTAGCAAGAAGATAAATTTAACTCTATCTACCTAATAAAAAAAAGAAAAAAATTTATAAATCATACATGAGATACTTAGAAAGGAAACCACATTTAAAAGAAAGTAAGCATTAAATAGAAAGAGAAGCTAAATAATAAAATATAAATGAATCATAACGATAAATTAAAGATACACGTCCCATCCATTCAACAATTTATTACATATATTTAAGTATGGTAAAACATCCATACTTTTAAAGAATAAAGTAATACATTAATCATCTAGGGATATCTCTCTATAATTCTAGTCTATTTGAGCATAAGTAAAACAAACCGATGCATAGGTTTCAGATGTCATATTTGGTCTTCCTTGTCCTTCCATTGTTCATTTGAGGGTAGTAGGGGATCAGAGAAACTCATGGTTACATGATAGTCATACTTCTAAATGCATCTAGTAGTAACACAGTAACATGAAACTAGTGTGTTTATAATTACTTTGCCAAATTGTAACTATAATTTTTTATTAAAGTAAACATCCATCTACTATCTAGTTGATGTCATAAAAGTATTTTTATTTTTGTTTTCACATCTCCTTCGTCCAAGAGAATCATTTCAACACATAGAACTAGATTATAAGTCATACTTTAATTAAATCATTTCACAATCTTTTATTCAACATAACCAAAGTCCCATAACTTTATTTATTTAAACAAACTAGGTTCCTTTATTCAACATAATCAAAGCTCCCTAACTTCAATTATTTAAATAAACTATGTTATTTTATTTAACATAACCAGAATTCCATACCTTCAACTATTTAAATAAACTATGTGTAGCACCCTAAAATTGGTGCAGTAAAATTGGAATAATTACATTCACCTTAGTAAATAAATTTAAATTCAAATTTAACCTCCCAAACCGCCCGTTAACCGTCGAGAAACCCGTTTCCTCCTTTTCCGTGCCATTTTTAGCAGTTGTTTTGACCGTTTGACGATATCGTCTCCGATCAGACGATATCGCCCCAGATTTGACGATTTCGTCTGGACTAGAACGTCCAGACGATTTCGTCGCAAAACTGAATTTGCATAGTTGGAATCCATTCCAACGGGTCTCCAATCCGGGCAGAAGCGTGTCTGCGCCGTTGGGACCCTTCCCCCGTTGGAGATCTCCCAAATTGGGATGATCTCCAACCTCCCAACAACTATCCTATGCCTATTTAACTCTAAGACTTTTCCCTCCCCAACCCCTCGCTGAATTTTTATGCAAATTGAACCCTTATGCTCTAAAACATCGTAATTCATATTTTGCATTAGTCCTATAGTCATTTCATTGCAGGTACACCACTGGTTTTCAGCCGGAGCCAGTACCTATCGTAGCCGACGAACCTGTCAAGATCGGAGGCGATCTCGTCAAATTCGGGACGATCTCGTACTGATGCGAGACGATTTCGACTACAGCGCACATCGAGGCAATCAGTGCCTGGAGTTTGTTCTTCTGTCTCTTTTCTCTGTCATTTTATGTTGTAAATTAGATTGTTTATTCAGTTTTTATATTATATTGCATTTGGAGTTCACCCATTTTGTCTAAGTTTACAGATTAAGATCATATTCTCGCTATCTAAACATAATTATTTGCATTTACTTCTGTTCTTGTATATTGTTCAACACTCATATTACTTGTTTTACATAGTTTTCCCCTGTTTGCAAAATAGAATTTCTCGTATTTCGCATCTGTTTGTTGTTTTGCAGGTCTCTGATGAATTCGTCTGACGAATTCGTCAGATTTCAGACGATCTTGTCAGTTCAGACGATTTTATCAAATTGAAGGCGATTCTGTTGAATTGCGGACGATCCAGACTGCTTCAAGCTTCAGAAACTCCATCAGACTTCCGGATCAGGTAATCTTCATTGGCCTCCTGCAAATTCTCTTGTTTCTGTTTTCCTTTACGTTTCGTTGTATGCATTTAAATTGCATTTTCATGTAGTTTAAGTTAGAATCATTCGGCCAAACCTAGGATGAATGTTTAAAAATAAAACGAACTCATCAAAACTCATTCCCAAAACCTAGGCGTGGAAACTGCCATCAAATGTTTCCTGGTGAACCCACCATCCGTCGAAAAATCACCAAAATGCACCTCCCTTGAGAGGCGGGACCTTCGCAAAGTCCTCTCGTCCGAGGTACCGCACCATCCTTTTCCCATCCTCCTTCCGGGCGCGGATCCAATAGCCTGAAGGTAGGGGTGCGAAAAATTTGGAGCGATACATTTTGGTGAACCCGACGTGAATGCATCATAACCTTTTGAACAAAAACAAACAAGACAAAAAAAAAAAAAAATTTAGATGCATTTTAAAACATTTAAGGTTCAAAATCATGTTTAGATGGTAGCTCCTAAAAAGAGGTTAGCAGTTACTATAAACGTAGTAAACCAATTAGCGGCCATAGAAGTTAATTCTGTCCTTAGTGTCCCTGAAGCAAGTAGAAATCAATCCTTGTGGGACGAGCTTATCAGGAGACTTAGTATCATTTCATCTAGGTCCACACAACTTAAACAGATTAAGAGGCTAGTCTTGGATAGAATCCTGGATCCTCATCAATTAGTGTTCTATCATGAACTTCAGAGAGCTTGCCATAGGTGGTTAGCCTATAGGAGAGCTTTAGTATCTTCAGAGTTGTTCAGCTTCGAGGAATACCTCGAGAATGCAGACATTGTACACCGATTCCTAGGCCTTGTAGAGGACCAAGAAGTTGTTCTCACAGATAGGGAAAGATGGAGTAGAGTTCCGCGAGCTGTGCTATATCGAGAGTATTGCCATGAGCTTTACTTTTATCAACCAAAATCTGAGACAGACAATATCACCATAGCCCTTTTCATCAAATTCTTAAAAGAAAACTTTCAATTTGAAGAAGAACATTTCATGACCCCTGAACAGCTTGAACCTATTAATGATATTCATAGATTATTCATAGAAGATTAGTTCATCTACTTTTAGCCTTATTATTATTGTGTGCATTTCTTGTTTCATTTGCTGTCTTTATTATATTGTTTCAAAGAAAAACTAAAAAATCAAAAAAAAAAAAAAAAAACATAGTAAAAAACTTAAACATTTCATTTACAATATTGCATTAGGTATATATAAATATATACCTTTTAATTTGTTGCATATATATATATATATATATATATATATATATATATATATATATATATATATATATATTTGCTGAAATCAAAACTTAGCACCATGACTAAACTTAGGAATGGTAAAGAAATTTTAGGAGAAGGAGAAGATTGGCTACAAAATACAACTGAAAACCCAAATGTCCTTCTTGGAGATACAAATCCGGAAGGTGAAACTCTAGGTCAATCGGATGAAGACTTAGGTGAAGATAAGGAACAAGAAGGAAGTGTTAAAGAATCTTCGTCCCCTAGAATAGCTCCAAATGGAGGCATCACTTTTGACAACGCAGAACATTTTCAAAAATTTCTTAATCAACATATCGACATCCTTAATGTGGCAGTCCGTATTGATAAAGGGGAAATTAGTGATGCTCAAGCGAGTCTTAGAACGGGCGATTGATATGCAAACTAATCCTTTGTCTTTCATTGATCAAGAAAGTGATAAGGGTGGACCATCTAATGCGAATATGGTCACTATAGCCCAAGCCATGACCAAACAACAGGTCACCCAACCTCCTAAGCAACCTGTTACTCAACCTAAAATCACTCCCGCACAAAATAAAATTCCCTTCACTACTTCCTTCCTCCAAACAGTTGAGCAAAATGCTTTAAATAGACAAAAATCTAAAACAAAGCCAAATACAAACTTTCAACAATCTACAATACAACACAATCCAACTTCAAAACTCCTCCATAATATCTTTCCTACCAATGTTTTACACAATAGTAACATGGCATCTAATCTGCATGTTCCTCCATCCTACGCCCATAACACTTATGGCAATGCCCCACCAAATCAATATGGGGGGCAAACTAGTAGTTTGGAAGCTATGGTGAAACAATTGGCTTCACGTATGGACCGAGATAGATCCCTACCGTCCCTCGTATAATTATCGAGAGATTTGTAGCCAACCATTGGATCCCATAGTGGTAGCTCAACCATACCCTAAACATTTTCCCATGCCCGTCCTGCCTATCTATAAAGGAACCGAAGATCCCATAGAACATCTTCGCATGTTTAGGATAGCATGTCATGACATATCGCATAACGACTTGCTATTACTAAAAATGTTCCCCAAAAGTTTAGGTGGAATGGCGTTAGAGTGGTATTATCAATTGCCCACTCATTCCTTAAGAAACTTTGAAGAAAGCAATTGAGTCATTTGTTCATCAATTTAGTGCCTACATCGAGAGGCATGTAACTATTAAAGACCTATACAATTTAAAACAAGATAAAGACGAATGTTTTGCTGATTTCTTAGCAAGATGGAGACAATTGACAGGAAAACTGCACTTTGTGCTACCCTATAGGGAAATGTTAGACATTTTCATTAACAATTTACAAGAACAACTTTCTTATGAGCTATCAACAGCTACTTTGACTACCTTCGATCAAGCTATAGACTTAGCTCGAAGGGTAGAAGATGCCCTCATTAGGAGAGGCCAACTTAGAAAGAAGGATGATGAGAAAACATCTAGAAATCAATATAAAAACAAACAAGGTTGTCGGTGATGGAGTCACTGACAGCAGAAATGTTGCTAATGTCAATGCAACAAAAACAACAAAAAAATTCATCTTGAAACCTCCTGATAAGCCTCCTCGAGAGTTCACTAGATTAAACCAACCTTTATCAACTATTTTACCTCAACTTCTTGAAAGAGGTTTAATCCAACCGCGACTATCCGGGAACCCGACCCAAGCATACCCGGATATAGAGCTGATTTGCACCGTGATTTTCATAGAGGTCCTGGACATTCTACCAACGCTTGTAAGAGATTGAAACATAAAATACAAGATTTGATTGACAATAATGAAATGGAAGTGCAAGCCTTCCAACCTAAACAAAACCCTCCTAATAATACCCAAAAGACTGTTCCCCAAAATCAAAATCAGAATGCCAATCAAACTTTAGACATATTTCAACACCCTTTACCAAGACATGGTAAAGAGGTAGCCAATCAAATTGAACATCACAATGTTCCCCCTCCTACCCGATATGTAGGAACCATTAGCGGGCAATTACTTGTTCGGGACTCTCACACATTCGACACAACCTTATCCCCGGTTACAACCAGGCTCTTACATAATTTTCAAACTTCGATTCTAGCAATATAGAGTCGGATAGTGAGAGTGAAGTAGACACCATTCAATCGAATAGTTCTGAAAACGAATCAGATCCTATTCAACCTATCACGAGATGCTAATGTTCCGGAAGAACCATTTCCCGGAAGAGTCACTACTCGACCTTCTTCTAATGAAGTCCTTCCTTATGAACAAGCCATAAACTCTCAACCAAGACCCTTTCAACGTCATCACTATAACATTGTAGGTACCATCGGAGTCGTCACTCGACAACAAGCTCAAAATCCCCAACAAGAACCAAACCAGAACGATGGATCAGCTCCATTTGTTCTGAAAAATCCTAATAAAGGAAGTCATGCTCCTATTGTTCAAACTAAACCCCCTTACAACATTAATGAGCAATTGTCTAATACCACCGCCAGAATCTCCCTTTTAGATTTATTAAGATCCTCCCCCACCCATAGGGATGAATTGATGCTTACTTTGAGCCAGATGATGGTACCTCAAAACATCCAACCCGAAGCTATGGCCAATACTATCATCACGCGAGAGATTGATTGTATTGACTTTCGGGATAAAGATATCCCACAACACAGTTTACACAAGGATAATCCCTTGTATATTACAGCTTTAATTGGGGATGTAGCTGTCAAACGAGTCCTGATTGATAATGGCTCATCTCTAAACATCTGCACCTTTGACTTCTACCAACGATTTGGTTTTAGAAGTGATGAAATGAAGAAGACTGATATGATTATCAAAGCCTTTAATGACGAAACACAAGAAACGTGTGGAGTCATTACCCTCCCATTGCAAGTTGGTCCTAGAACCCTTGAGACAACTGTGTTCATTGTACATTGCCCAAAATCGTACAATATACTTTTGGGTCACCCTTGTATTAACGCCATGCAAGCAGTCCCATCAACTTTACACCAATGTGTTAAGTTTGAGTTTAAAAATCAGTTGGTCACTATTCATGGTGACCCTAGACCTTTTGATATGTGTGCATTGGCAGAACCAGTTGGAGTGCAATTTTGCCTTGCTCTGTCATCCACATATCCTAGTTCTTCTTCATCTAAAACTGTGAAATATAAACCCATCATTTCATCTATTCCTCCTCCATTAACTTCATCTTCCCATATAGATCAACCACCTGCTAAACAAATCACCGTAGAACATCAAAAAGCTCTTAAAACTACAACCAATTCTTCAAGTTCTAATCCCATAAATTCAAAACCTTCAGACACATCTATCATACCTTCCACATCTCAAAACATAGGTAATAAGCCTTCTACATCTTATGCCCTTTTTGATGATCTTTTACCAGATTTATCTACAACCTTAATATCAAAAAAAATGAATGATTTCATGCAAGATTCAGACCTTTTAAATCAATTGCCGCCATCTCCTCGTACTTTGGGCCTCCCACAACCTATGGGAAGTACTTACCAAGTCGGGAGTTGCGCCTTCATTTACAAAGGATATGACTGGGGAAGAATCCCTCGGAATATCAAAACCCATCATGATGGATATGCTCGGTGCTATTTTACCAACGATTATATTAAAGCTAAACCCATGATGCTTAAAATGGGATATAAAGGGAAAGGCTTAGGACCTTTCCAAAATGGCATGAAAGAACCTTTCGAGGTAGAACCATGGCCTCGCCCGATGTGGTGTGGGCCTATTACCTAGTAAGGGTCAACCCTTTCCTTTTGAGGATGATGATCATCTCATATGCTATCAAGACTATTTGGATAGACATGTTGATTTACCTCTTAAAAATCCATCATTTTCATGCAACATGCTATCCATAGCATACCCTGAAATGATTGCTGACCCCGATGAAGAGTTGGAAGGAGATATCTTCCATGATGTCTCTCGTTGAAGAGATGTTGTATAACGGGTTTTATTTTGATGGTTCTATACCAACCATAGCTCAACTTGAGGCCACCGACCCTCAGAACGAATTATCTAAATTAACTTTACAAGAGTTACAAGAGTTGGGCGTTTCACCTGCCCCACCTAATTTTGAAAGAGATCTACACATGGAGGTAGAAAATGTCCTTAAAATTAATATTGGAACTGAGGACAACCCTCACATAATCAACATTGGAGCAGAACTAAGTCAAGAAAAACAAGAACAATACATTGCATTTCTTAAAGGGTATGAAGATGTCTTCGCTTGGACATATGAAGATATGCCAGGTCTAGACCCTTCTGTAGTCATGCACCACCTAGTGGTCCATCCGGATGCTAAACCTGTTAAACAAAAACTTAGAAAAATGCAT
Organism: Wollemia nobilis; assembly: GCA_028583015.1. Classification (NCBI taxonomy): domain Eukaryota; kingdom Viridiplantae; phylum Streptophyta; class Pinopsida; order Araucariales; family Araucariaceae; genus Wollemia; species Wollemia nobilis. Next base: position 214,630 of record JAQPPZ010016986.1, read on the forward strand.
CCCAAAGTGGCTCTGCTAGTCAAAGGGGAGTTAGAAAAACTCCTGAATGTTATCTTCATACAAGCTATTGATTATGCTGAATGGATCTCCAATGTAGTTCCAGTCACCAAGAAAGAAGCCACCAAAGTTAGGGTTTGCACAGATTTCAGAGATATTAACGCTGCATGCCCTAAAGACGACTTTCCTCTTCCAAATATGGACCAAATTATTGATTTTACTATCGGAAGTGGGATGATGTCCTTAATGGACGGATTCTCCGGCTATAATCAGATCAGGATAGCTCCTGAAGACCAGGCTAAAACAGCCTTCATTACCCCCTGGGGTACCTTTTGCTGGAAAGTGATGCCCTTTGGCCTAAAGAATGTCGGGGCAACTTATCAACGGGCCATGACCTACATCTTTCATGATATGATGCATGATATCCTACATGATTATGTAGATGATATTATAGCTCGCTCTCTTATTGAAGATCATCATTTAGACGATTTAAGAAAAGTTTTTAATCGATTACGAGAATATCTCATTCGATTAAATCCAACAAAATGTATATTCGGAGTTAAATCCGGCAAGTTATTAGGGGTTTTAGTTTCTTTACGTGGTATCGAAATTGACCCTCTCAAAATTGCGGCTATCACTGATATGCCCGCACCCACTAATATATCTGAATTACGAAGTTTACAAGGTAAACTTCAAGCTATCCGTCGCTTCATTGATAAGTTGGCGGACAAAACTGGTCCCTTTCTTAAACTCCTTAAGAAGGACGTCCCCTTTAATTGGGATACGGAATGTAGAGAAGCTTTTGAACTTCTCAAGCAATATCTCCTTAACCCTCCGGTGCTTTCACCGCCTAAATCCGATCGCCCATTTCTTTTATATATTTTGCTTCAGATTCTGCCTTAGGAGCTATGTTAGCTCAGCTTGATGATGAAAAACGAGAACGCGCTAATTATTATATTAGCCGAACTTTCGTCAGTTATGAAACTCGCTATACAGCGTTAGAAAAGTTATGTCTAGCAGTCGTGTTTGCTACGCAAAAATTACGACATTACATGCTTAGCCAAAAAATGTATGTCATTGCCAAATATGATCCTTTAAGATATCTCATGAGTCGACCTTATTTATCGGGTCGCACGACCAAGTGGGTTCTTGCTCTAAGCGAGTTTGATCTCACCTTCATAGGACAGAAGTCCGTTAAGGGTCAAATCATAGCAGATCAATTAGCTGCTGCACCCTTAGAGTCTACTCATCCCCTCATTATCGAGTTTCCTGATGAATGCCTTCAATTAGAGGCGAGACCTTGTTGAACAATGGTCCTTATACTTTGATGGAGCCCGATGCATGAGTGGGGGTGAGTGCGGGTATTATTTTAATATCTCCGCAAAAACATCTTATTCCTCTCGTCCTTCAAACTAACCTTTGCTTGCACCAACAATACTCGTTGAGTATGAAGCTCTAATCCTTGGATTACGAGCCGCTTTAGCGCTTAAAATTAAAAACCTCTTAGTTTTTGGGGATTCCCAATTGGTTATAAACCAAATTAATGAAGTTTATCAAACCGAGAGATGATAAACTTCGCCCATATAAGGCCTATGTTTTACAACTAATGGCCTTGTTTGATCAAGTTACCTTGGAAGCCATTCCTCGAACTAGCAACCGTGCAGCCGACGCCATGGCCGCCGCTGCATCTCTCTTGCCCTTGGAGTTAGACGACGAATATGCCACTATCATCATTCGTCGACTCCAGGAACCCGCTTCACATAAGTCATGCTTAGAGCCTTTGGATGTGTTTCTAATCAAGGAAACCACTCCTGAACTCTGGTATACAGACATATTTGATTTCCTCCAAAATGGGACTTTCCCTGCTAATTCTAATCGCAACCGGCGTCGGTTATTACGTCGACGAGCAAGTCGATTTGTAATCATTGGCAATACTTTATATAGGAGATCTTTTGAAGGTATCCTATTAAGATGTCTAAATTTAGAAGAGTCTAAATCAGCCTTAAGTGAAGCCCACGATGGATCTTGTGGAGGACACTTTAGTGGTAGCGTCATTGCTAAAAAGCTCCTTCGGATAGGATACTTTTGGCCTACCATGGAAACGGATGCACATGAATATGTGCGCCATTGCGACAAGTGTCAAAAACATGCTGACCTTGTCCATGCGCCCGCACAAGAGCTGCAGAGCTATTTCTTCTCCTTGGCCCTTTTCTAAATGGGGCTTGGATATTATTGGTAAAATTAACCCTGTGTCTTCTGATGGACATAAGTTCATCATAACCGCCACTGAGTATTTCACGAAGTGGGTCGAAGCTATGCCTTTAGCTTCCTGCACTGGTTCACAAGTCTCTAAATTTATTTTTAATCAAATCATCTGCAGGTTCGGAATTCCTGCAAATCTCATCTCTGACAATGGAACTCCATTCAAAAATAAAGATGTTAAAAAATTATGTCAAAAATATAAGATTCAACATCGCTGGTCTACTCCCTATTATCCTCAGGGTAATGGTCAAGCAGAAGCTTCTAACAAAACTCTAATCAAAATTCTCAAAAGACTAGTCAATAAAACTGGCCGTGGCTGGCATATTCAATTATATCCAGCCCTGTGGGCTTATCGAACTAGTGTTCGAACCCCCACGAGCACTTCACCATTTGTTTTGGTATATGGTGCCGAAGCAGTTTTTCCATTTGAATTAGAAGTTCCTTCTTTGGCTCTGCTACTTCAAGACACCGAAGTAGGAGATGAATATCGCATGTCGTGAGACTCGATCAGCTGGAACTCCTAGACGAAAAATGCATCAATGCTTTAGAGCATCTCCGTGCATACCAAAACAAGCTTAAAAGAGCATATAATAAGAAAGTTCGTCATCGATCCTTTGAGATTGGCGATCTTGTTCTAAAAGAAAATCAAAAAAATACAAATGCAACCAAAGAACCGAAAGGTAAATTTGAGCCCAACCCGGCTTGGACCATACATCATTACTGCAAAATTTGAATCGGGAGCATATAAATTATCTACCTTAGATGGTAAAGAACTTAAAGAACCCATGAATATTTTACATCTCAAACGTTATTATGCATAAATTTGATTATTTCATCCATGTATATATTTGTTCAAAATCATTCAAAACCCTCAAAAACATTCATAAAATCTTCAAAAATCTTCAAAAATATTTATCGCATTTATTTTGTAAAGTTTCTTTTGCTTTAAAACAAAAATCAACATAAAAATCCAAAAACAGCTATATGCTTGACTCTTTCGAAACCAAAACAATATATAGAATAAAGAGAGAGTCAACATTCTCAAAACTTTCTCAAAATCATTATTTTCTTACAATTACTGCAGTTATATGTTTCAACTTATTTTGGATAAAACTAGCATTTATTTGGCATCCCTCACTTGCACACTCACATAATAAATATCTTGATTTTATCTGGCATGATTACTAATCTCTCTTATATCAAAGTTCACAAAAATCAATTAAATAAAGTTTGAGCATAGAGAATTGATCTTGGTATTTACTTAAACCAAGCACATCTTTTCACAATAAAATGATTATATTTGTAATTTCCATGTTTTGCTACATAGTAGAACCGATTTCTTGAGTGAAAAGTTTCCCCTGCTATCCTATCATGCACATGGTCTAGAATCTTTGAGAATTGGCAAAAGGACAAGCTCACCCCTACCCAGAATAAAAATCCCTTGCTCTACAGCTAATCCGAGCAAGTATCCCTAGAAAAAGAAAAAGAAAAGAAAAGTTCAAGAAAAAGAAAAGAGAAAAGAAAAATGTTATTCTATATCATTCCAGCAATATTTCAAGCACTATCTCAAAAATCAAGCAAAAGAAAAATAAGCAAAGTTCAAAAGAAAGCAAGAAAGCAATAAAATCCCTTTCCCTACCCTTTGAAAAAAAAAAAGAAGGGTTGATGAGCTTGAATCCCTGGAATTCTCAATTATTCGAAAACTGTGAGGTAAGCCCCATAACAGGTGGTTTGTGCCCAACCTGCTTGGCCTTGGGTAACTCCTAGCGTGGCGATATGTCTGTCACATTAGCGACCTTATTTTGTACAGACCTATGTCTGCTTATGGATTAGCTAGCTCTTGATAATCCGATCTACATAGTAGCCTAGTATGGTTATATGCATCTACATCATGGTTAATGAACACTTAGTTGGTTTATTCAAATCACTTGTATCATAGTATCTTGCTCAAAACTGGTAACTGAACCATACAATTGCACACACATTTGTATTTGAGAGATTTTGTCTATCATTATGATAAATCAAGATTGGCAATGAATTCACTTATGCACATGGGATTCCTTATAAATCTAATTTTTTCAAAATACTTTGAAATATTATTTTTGCAACTTGTTTGGAATAATCAAGTACAATTATTTACCACAAAGACAACTATATAATAGAAGAAATCAAAAATTTCAATTAAAACATATCATATATATCTTATCGACTTTCGCGACGATGGTATAATTCCAAAACCAAAATTGGAGTTTTATGCTTAGCGCAAGTCCTCATTTTCATCTTTTCTGTTCATTAAAAATCAACCATGCAATAAAACTATTTTCTTTGATCTTCGCGATGATGGTATAAGTCTATACCTACATATTCTATACCTAGCGAAAACCATTGTAACAATATTTTCTCCAATTTATCAAAATTCATAAAAACCATATGACTTCATTCTATTACACAAATTATGCTTTTCAAAAGCAAACACATTTTTATTATTTCATATCATTATGTCAACCTTTGCATTTTGCAATGATGGTATAATTCTTAAGGAAATATTCAACAATTTTATCACACTTAGGAATTTATGCCTAGCAAAAATTATTTTACAATATTTCATGCATAATATTTTTATGGAAATCTGAAAGCAAACCATCATCATCATCATTTGCATCATCACAACAAAGTCTTAAGACAGTCTCTTAAGCACTCTTTTCTTTTAACAATATTTCTATCCTAGGGACTAGCTTGACGACCGAGTGAGCAACGACTCCATGAAATGGTCTATAATAGCGACAATGTCCTTTGAAATTATTGTTAGAAATCTCTTTTTATTTTATCACATTTCATTACAACCAATCAATTTGTTACATCAGATTATTTCATTTAAAATATTTATAGCATGACATCCAAGTTATAATATTTTCCAAAACGACATAATTACATGAATCATCAATAAAATCATTACATCAATCAACTCAATCAATCAATCAAACATAAAAAGCATCATAAGCATCACATAAGACAAGTCATATGATCAAAAAATATCTCATCTATATATATCAACGTAATATATACATCATCAAAACTAGATTGGTATGCCACAATCTGTACCTCGGCATACTCAATCCTCTATCAATACAAGTATAATACAATCTCAATGGCAGTATCCCGCCCTCTAGCCTCGAGAGCCTCTAGAGCTCTCGGCCTCATCTCCTCCCCCGCCCTGCGGAGGACGAGGTGGTCCCATCGCAAGCATGTGTGGTACTGCGAGTCCTCGTCATCGACCGGGATGAGCTCCTCGTCGACCCTGTCCTAATAGGATCTGCTATGGCAGGTGGCAGCTATACCCTCTGGCCCTCTGGCACTGCCTGGTAGTATAGCGCCTGATAGAATGCAGTCTGAGAAACCGACCGCGAGCAGCTCCCGAGTGCTTACCCCTCCGCCTCGTGCCCCGAGACGAGCATTCTCGTCTCGTAGCCGCGACACCTCCGCCTCGGTGCCGTGCGACCGCATCCCGTAACGTCCCGCACCCGAGCTCGCAGATGATCTCTCTCTGCCCGGAGAGTAGCCATCTCGCTACTCTCTCCAATGTCCACACCCTTGCCCTTATCGGGCGATGGTGGCCTCTGTGGAGATGGGGGTCTCGCCTCCCTCCTCTCCCTCTCCCTCTACCGCGGCCTCTCCCGTGCCTGTGGCCTCCTCTCGCTCTCCTCTCGCCGTGACCCCGGGCTGCCTCTACCGCCTCGGCGCCGCCTCCCTATCCGACGCACAACCGCGTGGATCGGTCCCTCGTGCCCTCGTCATCCGAGGAGGGCGGATGCCTCGTGTACTGGCATCGTAGCCATCGGCTACCCTCGCGTCGTCCCCATCCACCGGCCGGATGGGGGCATCGTCTCGCGTCCCGGCTCCGTAAGCGCCGCATGTCGGAGCCCCGCTAACTGTGGTGTTATCCCGGACAGTCCGAGAAAACTCGTAATCCCCGAGAGATGGGATCCCCTGCTGTAGACCGAACCGTCGCAAAACTCGGTCATAGCGGTGGAGCTCCACCTCTCCCCTCTCCATCCGTAGCCAGCAGACTCGCCTGATGCGAGCCAGCTCCTCGTGCGTCCTCTCGCCCACCCCGGATGCCGCCTCCATGGCCTCCGGGTGATCTCGGTCCGGGGACCAAGTCATCCAGAGAGTCTCCGGGACACCGGCAGGTCGATCCGTCGCCGTGCCCCTCTCCGGAGCCACCAGGAGAAGACTCGGGGCCCTCCCCGTCAACCCCTCGTCGCTGGAAGCCCTACCGGCCTCCGCACCGCAATGTGCTCCCAGCACCAAACCTGTAGGAGCGATGTCATAACCAGACATCGGCCGCCCTTGTATACGACCCCATGCAGGATCCTATACAATCGGCATAGAACAAAGCTGCCCCAAGCAAATCTGTAGCCATGATCGCGCATGTCGCAGATCACATCTGCCAGCATCCATGGTACCCTGCAGCCGCTCTGGTGGCACAGCAGAAGTCCACCAACCACCCCAGCCAAAACTCGTGTCAGTGTAGATGCCCCAGGCATCTGGCGAAGTGCCTCGATGTTCACTCCGCCCTTCTCCAGGGCGAAGCTCGGGTCACCGCAGAGTCGTCCCATCGCGTGGCCCTGATTGGCCGCAGGTGTGATCATCCTCCCTTGTATGGGGATTCTAAGAATCCTCCATACATCCTCTAGTGTGGGAGTCATCTCCCCGTCGTGAACCGGAAACATGAAGAGCCCGGTACCACCTCTCCGCTAGGGCCGTCAGCAGCCCCATGTCTCGTAGATACTTGTGGCATCTCTCGCCACATGTAGTAAGCCGGCTCGTGCCAGCCGATCTCGCTCCGCCCGTGTCGAGCGGCCAAGTCATCTCTTAATCCTCCATATTTCCACTCCTCGCTCTTTAGTAATCCTCTCTCGCAAGCATAAACATCAAAACAACAAACAATCATTAATAACAATTTTAGCAATCAATAATGCAACTTAAAGATCAAAATTTTGCAATTGATGATATCGCCCACTATTGGCCGATATCGTCCGAAATTTGAGCAAAATCGTCTCCAATTTCGCGTGTCGAAATCGTCTTTAATTTGACGAAATCGTCCCTTTTTCGCCGATTTCGCCCTTGGGCGAAATTGACGAACTTGAGACGATTTCGTCGAACTAGGGACGATTTCGTCCGGACGACGTCGATGGCCAAAAACGGCCGCGATGCTCAAAATTCACCTAAAAATCCATCTAAAAAGCATGTAAAATCAAATTAAATCAATTCTAGATCGGTTTAAACCCTTACCCGTAGACCGCGGCGGACCTCTCGCAGATCTCGTGCGCTCGTCTCTACCATTTTTGCTCCAGAGCTCTCAAAACAATAAAATGAACAAGAACAAATGAATTAGGGTTTTACCCTATTTTTCTTAATTTTATTCAACAAATAATTTTTGCTTTTTCGCGTTTTTACCTCAAACGTTCGATTTGGGTAAAAACACGGAGGGGGCACCATAGTAAGTTGTCGTACGATTCGACCAAGAATCGTCGCCTAAAAATGGGAATAATTTTTTGCTTTCTCGTAGATCGAGAAGAACTCATCTTTAACGCATTTTCTTCGGAAAATTCGCTAAAGAGGGGGCAAAATGTAGCACCCTAAAATTGACGCAGTTAAAATTGGAATAATTACATTCACCTTAGTAAATAAATTTAAATTCAAATTTAACCTCCCAAACCGCCCGTTAACCGCCGAGAAACCCGTTTCCTCCTTTTCCGCGCCATTTTTAGCAGCTTGTTTTGACCGCTTGACGATATCGTCTCCGATCGACGATATCGCCCCGCATTTGACGATTTCGTCTGGACTAGAATGTCCAGAAGATTTCGTCGCAAAACTGAATTTGCATAGTTGGAATCCGTTCCAACGGGTCTCCAATCCGGCAGAAGCGTGTCTGCGCCGTTGGGACCCTTCCCCCGTTGGAGATCTCCCAAATTGGGATGATCTCCAACCTCCCAACAACTATCCTATGCCTATTTAACTCTAAGACTTTTCCCTCCCCAACCCCTCGCTGAATTTTTATGCAAATTGAACCCTTATGCTCTAAAACATCGTAATTCATATTTTGCATTAGTCCTATAGTCATTTCATTGCAGGTACACCACTGGTTTTCAGCCGGAGCCAGCACCTATCGCAGCCGACGAACCGGAGGCGATCTCGTCAAATTCGGGACGATCTCGTACTGATGCGAGACGATTTCGACTGCAGCGCACATCGAGGCAATCGATGCTCTGGAGTTTGTTCTTTCGTCTCTTTTCTCTGTCATTTTATGTTGTAAATTAGATTGTTTATTCAGTTTTTATATTATATTGCATTTGGAGTTCACCCATTTTGTCTAAGTTTACAGATTAAGATCATATTCTGCTATCTAAACACAGTTATTTGCATTTACTTCTGTTCTTGTATATTGTTCAACACTCATATTACTGTTTTACATAGTTTGCCCCCGTTTGCAAAATAGAATTTCTCGTATTTCGCATCTGTTTGCTCGTTTTGTGGTCTCTCGATGAATTCGTCCGACGAATTCGTCGATTTCGTACGATCTTGTCGATTCGGACGATTTTATCAAATTGAAGGCGATTCTCGTTGAATTGCGGACGATCCAGATCGCTTCAAGCTTCGTAAACTCCATCGGACTTCGCGATCGGTAATCTTCATTGGCCTCCTGCAAATTCTCTCGTTTCTGTTTTCCTTTCTGTTTGCTCGTATGCATTTAAATTGCATTTTCATGTAGTTTAAGTTAGAATCATTCGGCCAAACCTAGGATGAATGTTTAAAAATAAAACGAACTCATCAAAACTCATTCCCAAAACCTAGGCGTGGAAACCGCCGTCAAATGTTTCCCGGTGAACCCACCATCCGTCGAAAAATCACCAAAATGCACCTCCCTTGAGAGGCGGGACCTTCGCAAAGTCCTCTCGTCCGAGGTACCGCACCATCCTTTTCCCATCCTCCTTCCGGGCGCGGATCCAATAGCCTGAAGGTAGGGGTGCGAAAAATTTGGAGCGATACACTATGTTTCTTTTATTTAACATTATCAAAGTCACATACCTTCAAATATTTAAATAAACTATGTTCCTTTATTTAACATAATCAAAGTCCCATACTATTAATTATTTAAACAAAATATGTTCTAATATTTAATATAATAAAAGTCCAATACCTTCAATTATTTAAATAAACTATGTTTCTTTATTTAACATAATCAAAGCCCCATACCTTCAATTATTTAAATAAACTATGTTCCAAGGTTATGCATAGTGGTGAATATTCGCAAATTTGGGCGAATATTATGATTTTAAAAATTGGAAATCGGCGAGTATGAGGACCCTTGACGTTGGCCCATTCGCCTAAAATTTTTGGGACCAATTTTTTCTTAGGGTCAATTTGCCATAATATATATCTAAACATAGGCATATTTGTACTCGTTGGAAAGTTATTTTTGAGCCTGATGTAATGGTGGTGTTTTAATGAAGTTATAAGGTGATTTAGTACATCAAAATTTACCCAAAATATGACATTGCTTTTTTAGGGCTTTAAATGCCCTAAATATTGATGTGAAGATGATTTATTTGATTTTCTTAAAATTTGCCTTTATTTTCCTTGATTTCAATTAGAATTCGCCATTTTTTACAAGTACATTTTGAGTCCAACCCCTTATGCATAACCATGCATAACACAATCCTTGGACATTCATCTAGGGTAAATCAAAATTTACTACAAGGCATAATAGAGTCCTTAAAGTTTTATGTGGAGCAAATAAAAAAATACTACATAGCCTAATAGAATCCAAATACATTCATTTGGGACATATATAAAAGTCTTACATGGCATAATAAAGTGCTTGGATATTTGTCTAGGGTATATTGGATAATCCTATATGTCACAATAGAGTCCTTGGAATTATCCATGATTCATCAAAAATCAAATCTAAAGTCCCAATGGACACATCAAAATCTCATAGTTTACATATAAAAAAAGTTCCTTGTTGCATAATAAAACTCATTGATCACTTGTTCAAGGAAAAAATATATATCTAAAGTCCTATATGGCATAGCATAGTTACTTGAGAATCTACTCAAGGAAAAACTAAAGCCCCCTTGGGCACAACTAATCAAATTATCTTATACATAAACTATATCCATCATATAATAAAAATATTTTTGGGTATACCTAGATCACATCTTTTGTATCTAAATGATGTCATAAAAAATTATATAAAAAGTCCCTTTTGGGGCATAATTATCATCATACAAAATACTTTATTTTCTACCCAAGATAAGTCCTTTATCTTTAGTTGCTATAAGTTCTTCATTACTATTCAAGGCTAATTTATCATTTTATTTCCATACACATAATCTAAATCATTGAATATCTCAAAATATTTTTGTTCTTAAATATATTATTTAATTACATCATATCTAATTGTCTTTGTTTTTTTTTTGGGAGGAGAGAGAATTTATTTAGAATCTAAAACAATACATTCCACAAGGATTTCCAAGTGATCCAAGCCAACACATCATACAAAATACAATAAATCCACCAAAGAAAACCATGAATCATTCTGAAAACAACTTCGACAGGACACAAGAACCCATGACAATCAGATTCCTCCACCTTAAAATTATCTTTCCTGGTCCTCACGAATAAACTGATTAAGGAATTTGATTTTTTCCTTATCAAGATCATTCCAGCTATCAGCTTTCTAGTAAGGGAATATTTCATAAGCCCACTTCGCCAAACAATCAGCCACTCTATTCCATTCTCTTGGGATATGAACAAGAGAAATTTCAATAAAATTCCCAGCCAAGCTCAAAATTTGTTTCACTCTTCTAGCCATAAACTAGGAAGAATCCTAAAAATGCTTGTTGTTTAGAAGAGACACCACTATAATGGAATCATATTCATAAATAACAGTTATCCATCCCAAAGAAAAATTTATTTCTAAAGCATGGAGAATTGCCAATGCTTCCATATGATTATTCGAATGAATTTCCTTGTACACAAAAAAAAATAGGTGGGTCACACCCTCACTATCACAGCCAATTTCTCCTATACCAACATTACTTGGGTTACCCCTGGAAGAACCATCTATATTTATTTTGATAACACCCCTAGGGGGGACTCCACTTCCCAGATCTATTGACCTTCAATGAACCAATCCCCCTAACAGGGCCTCTGTTTACAGTTAGTGATGATAAATAAATATCCAATCTATTGATAATATTCTAGTAGGAGGAAGTAAGAGTAGAAATTAGAACACACTTGGCCTCAATAGTCTCCTTAACCATAATTTTGACTTTGGGCCATACTTGTAAAGCTCCAAGTTGACATCCCTAAAAAAAAAAATTATTGCATTCCAACCAAATCTACCAAAAGATAAAGGAAGGACCAAAATCCCAGGCAATTTTAAGACATGAAGCAGAGGTAGGGGGTCTACCCAAGCTTTCTTAAAACTAAAAAATAGAAGTAGCATGGATGATGGGCCTTTTCCATATCTACCACCACGAGTTCTAGATCTTCAGGGAATATGAGCATTGGAAGAAAATTTGGGGAATGGTTTCCTAATTTTTTCCACAAAGAAAACATAGTGAAGGACCCTGAAAACCTCTTTTCTAAATATTATTCCAAGTTGAACATTTATTTTGACATAAAAGCCAAAAGAAAAAATTACATTTGGGCCAACCAAATTTATTCCAAATCTTCTTCCACCAGGGAGACACAATCTCCTCTCTTATTTGCATAATAAGGGTTTGATAACCCAGAGCAACAATGTATTTTCATTTTGAATTATAGCCCCAAGCAAGAAAATTAGAGTCTTCAATGAAACAACATGGTATCTCAGCCAAAATAGAAGCCAGAGTGTCATGATCCTCAAGACATCCACCCTGTGGCCAACCTTGCAAATCACACCAATATTGAGTAAAAGAACTGCGAAGAGGACTTTTTCACTTGAAGTCAGCCATCTTAGACCAGCCCGCATCAAACAAAATATCCCAAAGAAGATGAAGGTGGGAGAAATAAGAAAGTATAGGAGGATGACTCTACCAAGAATCTTCCCAAAATAAGGCATTTCTTCCCTTATTAAAAATCCAAAAGAGATCTTGCTTAATAAGCATGATACCTTTTTTGAGAGTGTCCCAAACAATGGAACATTTCCCCCTAAGCCCCAATCTCGAAATCTCATCAGTCAGAGCACCACCAAAATATTTGAGCCTAAGAATTTTAGCCCAAAGCTGACCAATATTACTACACCACCTCTAATAAATTTTAGCAGTCAAAGTGAGACTATTCAAATTGGATTACCTCAAGCCAAGACCCCCCATCTCTTTAGGGTAACACATAGTATCCCAACAGACCATGATCCATTTATTATAGTCCAGGTTTCTTGCCCATAAAAATTTTCTAGAAACAAAATCAAATTCTTTGAGAAAGCACTTAGGAGCAACCAAGATAGAAAATCTGTAAATAGGCAAAGCATGAAGGACAAACTCCAAAATCGTTAATCTACCAGCAAAGGATAGCCATCGAAAAATCCAATGATTAACCCTTGATCGAAATCTATCCAAAATACTTTTCCAGTAAGCCCTTCCAATTTTTTTAGAGGAAATAGGAATCCCTAGATACTCCACTGGCAAACATCCCACCTAAAAACATAGAATATTAGAAATCATACATTGAATTTGACCATCCATATTGAAGAATAATATCTTTGATTTTTCTTCATTAATCATTTGACCAGAGACAGATAAGTAAATATATAAAGCCTTCCTAAAATTCACTGCTTCCTCAATTTTTCCCTCCCCATCAAAGCAATATCATCGACAAACTAAAGATGAGATTGAAATAATAATTCTCTGCCATATACCATCCCTAGATAGCACCACGATTCTAAAAATTCTTGATAAGTCTACCCAAACCTTTAGCCATAAGGATGAAAATATATGGGGACAAGGGATCTCCTTGACAAATCCTCCTAGAGGTAAAGAAGAAAGCAGACAGTAAACCATTGATTAAAACGAAAAAGGAGGCTGAAGTCACACAACTCATGACCCATTCAATCCAATTATACAAGAACCCAAAATCTTAAAGGATGTTCTAAAAAGATCAACTAACCCTGTCATAAGCCTTGGATATATCAAGATTAATGAACATAGCCTTTTTCTTAGAGATATCCATAGAGTGAATAGCTTCAGCAACAACCACCACACTATCCAAAATATAACAATCCTTAACAAACCCACCTTGCTCATGCGAAATAAGATAACCAAGAACTTTCTTCATCCAATCCGCAATAATCTTGGTAATAATTTTGTAAGTAACGTTGCATAGGGAAATAGAACTAAAATATCCCAATGAGCTAGCATTTTTTGATTTACGAATAAGAGCAAGGAAGGTTGAAGTAATAGCTTTAAGCATTTTCTTATTGACTTAGGATTCCTGAATAACTTTTAGCAGATCAAAAGATAATAGTTCCTAAGATTCTTGGAAATTTTCCATAGGGAAACCATTAGGTCTAGGTGCTTTACCCTTTTTCATTTGAAAAACCACTAGTTTAAGTTCCTCCATCGATATGGGATCCATTAGCATCTTATTCATATCATTAGAGATCAGCCTAGGAATACAATCTAAAATAAAACCTTATATTAACAACATCATAAGGACCCTGCTCAGAGAAAAGAGAGGAGAAGAACCTGACTACTTCATTAGAGATATCTTCAAAGGATAAGAGATTTTCCCCTTGATAATAAGTAAGTGACACTACAGCATTACCATTCCTATTGTCTTTAACCGAATTGTGAAAAAAATAGGTGTTTTCATCCCCTTCCAACAACCAGTTAATCCGAGATTTTTGCTTCGAAAATATATCCTCAAGAAGCTCTCATTCAGAAAGATAACTAGAAAGGAAATCTTCCATTTCCAATAGATCCTTTGTCAATACTTCATCTTTAATTTGAAAAGTGATCTCCTCCAGGATATCCTGTAGTTGCTTTTTCTTCTGAAAAATATTTCCAAAAGAAAATCTATTCCATTACTTGAGTTTGAATTTGACAAACTGGAGGCTTATAAAAAAAGTAAACATAGCAGTGTCATATTTGGGTTTCCCTTCGATCCACTACCTCTCCACATATTCATACAAATCATTATCCCAGAGCCACATAATTTAAAATTTGAAAGGCAGACTTCTTAGCAATATGAATATCAAGTACTAAAAGAGAATGGGCTAGTAATAAGAGACCCTCCAACCTAGAATATCTGAGAATGAATTCCAGCTATCATCAAACCAACTATTTGAAGTAAGGAACCGATACAATCTTTCAGAAATAAAATCCATTACACATATTCTATTAGTCTAAGTAAAGAGACCATTATGAGGCTTCACATTAACAAGATTAAGGAAAGAAATATTGTCCTGCATCAAATTAGAAGAGGGCCCAAACTCTCCACACCACCATTCTTCTCCTCTAGGGACATGATAGAATTAAAATCCGAAGCCACAATCCAAGGATAATTGGGAGCAAGAGATCGAATGAATTTAAGATGACTTTACCTAATAAATCACTGGGGATATACACATTAGATAGAAGAATAGAAGATCAATATGAAAAGCAGGTAGTAACCACATAGAGATAGTTCCTTCTACCCACCCACCAAGAGGGAGTTAAGCTTCGTGTATCCCACAAACACGTAACACCACCCATTGAACCCTGGGCTCCAATAGCAATACAGTGACCACCTTTCCATATCTTAGAAGCAATTCTAACCATATCTTCACAATATAATTTTATTTCCTAGATGAAAAAAATATTAGGTCTATGATCTCTGATCAAATTTTGAGTAGCTTTTTGTCTAGGTCTGCTATCCAAACCCCTCACATTCAAAGATATCACTTTTATTTTTGGGAATATAGAAGTGAGAATATAATATTTTATAACATCAAAATCAACTAAGGATTCCCCTATCATTTTCACTTTTTCTTTATCTTTCTTTCTTCCTTCTTTTACCACCTTCTTCATCCCACATTTTTTGATAGTTTTTGGGTGAATACCTAACACAAAAGAAACTTTATTTTTCCCTTTCTCTCTAACAATCCTCTCCTGGGAGGATTCAAACCTAGTCTTATACTCATTTACCTCAATCATATTTTCATTCAAAGGGGAATGATCAAGAATTTTATCAAGATAATCTGACACCTCTTTGGACTTATCTTCATTTCCTATAAGAGGGTTATTAGGAACCACCCCTTCCTTATAAGAAATTTACATTTCAAAATAAGGATTTAGGAAAGAACAAGTACCTGGCTCTTGAATACAAGCATCCATATCATGTCCATTCCAGACTTGCTCCTCATCATGTGGCTCCTCAAAAGTCTCAAGCACATCAAATATATTACAAAAACCTCCCTTCCCGAAACCTTTATTCTGATGAAAAAAAGGCCTAGATATTGAATGAGACTTAATAGAAATAAATCCATCAGAACTGGGTATCTCATTAACCATAGGAGCCTTTTCTATTGCTTTTGTAGATGCATCCTGAAAGTTAGATGAAGAGGATGAAGGCTGAGAATTCACTTTATTACAGTTTATCTGAAGATGCCCATATTCATGGCATATGCAGCATCAAAATGGAAGAGCTTCATAATCTAACTATTGGACCCAAGACATGTTTCCTATTTTAATATCCAATGATTCAAGCAACGGATTATTTAGATCTACTTCAAAACAGAGTCGTGCAAAAGAAGCAAATTTCCCATCCAAAGTTTGATGAGACAAACCAACCGGTTTTCCAATAATATCTACAATACAATGAAGAATATTCAGCCTCCAACATTCCATAGGGAGTCATGGTAAATGGACCCACACAAGAATCCTAGAAGACAAATCCTCCACTGGATCAATTCCTAAATGCTAGAGTTTGATAAATAATCCATACTAATTATGAAAGTAAGGACCCCCTTGAACACTTTACTATGATCTGTCATATGGGATAACACCACAATAAAATACCCATTAGCCATAATAATAATCTTCAAATCACCTTTAGGGCTCCAATTTCTCCTAACCCAATTTTCTAAAAAATGCATAGAAATTCTAAGACCCATGAATTTATATATGAGTGCATGCTCAGACAAATGTAAAACATCATCTGCAATAGAATCAGGACTGATAACCAAGACAGGACAATCTTTGGCTTCAAATTCGAAGAGGAATTAGAAACAGGATCTAGGGTTGCATGCAAAAAAAATGATGACATTTACATATCAAAAGAAGAGGTATCCTTTTTCAAAACAACATCCTTAAAAGACAAAGATCAGGGGTCACCAGGACCCACCAAATTTTCCATATCTAAATCCAAACTACATCACACCTTTCACCAGCCAACACGTTGGTTTTCATAGAATTTTTCAGCATCCAATTACCTTTGTTTTATAACTAAGCATGCTTAGTAAATTATTTTTCTGCATTTGTTCTTTTGTAAGTTATCATCATCAACCTTTTTCATTCCATCATCTCCTCTTATAAATAACTCGAGTACACACACATAAGTAAATCAATATTTACTTTAATAATTTACCACCATCAATAATTTAAAATCATCAAATTTTAGGTAAATTTACCTTCTCAAGCAAGAGTTGGAGAATTTTTCATATTGGTATTTGACACATTTATCTTCTGATAAGTGTATAAAAAATAAAAGGTTGCAAACACCAAAAATTTATCTATTCAAGTTTAAGACATATCATTAATTTTTACATTAGACTACTCAAATTGTGTCAAATTGAATGAGAATTACATCAAATATATAGTGACTATTCAAATCTTAAATTTACCTTCACCAGTGACCTTGAGTAACATTAGTTATATTCAATTTAACTAGAATTAATAATTTTCTCCACCAATTAAAATTAACAGTAAGCTAGATAATGCTAGTATTAAAATTTTAAAATTCTATAGATGGTGTCATACCAACCTACTATTTCACCATTCAAGCTCTTTGAGATATTAGTGTTGATTTTACATTTATTTCATAGTGCTTTTATTAGAGTGATTTTTTTAGAAAATGAATAAAAATAAAAGTAGGTAGTTAACTAGTATTGATTGCCTACATCTAATTTAGCCAAATCATTCATTCTCTAGTAAAATGCATCTTAAACATTACAATTTTCTACAAATTAGGGATTAAGAAATGAAACTTATCTCTTTTCTTGCTTTATATCAACCTCCAAATTAGAATCAAAGCAAGCAAATATTATATTTTTAAAATAAATTACAATATAGATTTCAAATTGTCAAGGGATGTTGGCAATAAAACATTTAAAATCTTGGATTTTTTATAAAGCAACTCCTTTGGAACGTCAATCTCTCTAATAAAAATTACACTCTCTTATAGAAATTAAAACTTTGATTAAATCTAACTCATTTTTATGTAATCTTTTGCAATTCTTTCCTTTTGTATCCCCCATTTTCTACCATAAGCTTTTGATACATTGGATTTTTGGAAGGTAAAGGAGGAGGGAACTAAATGTGGACATGGAGTTCTACTATATATCACTCTATCAATGCACAAGCAATCTCAATTTTCTTTGCTTTGAGTTCTAGGGTTATTTTTGTTTGAATTCATAGCATAATTTATGTTAGTTTCCCAATATTATTATTATTTCTTTATCGTTTTAACCATTTTTTTAAATTTCGTACGATTTTGCAAAAGGTTTCTTAATCTAGAGAGAACAAAGTTTTAATGATTTTATAAATCTAGGCCATGTTTTTCTATTTATTTTGTATTAGATATATCTATTTCATAAATATCTTGCTTTTACAATTGTAATTCTATATGCATTAATGTAGGGATTTTTCTTGGAATTTTTGATATATTTGTAAACTATAAGTTGTAGGTCTCAAATAACAAATTATAGGTTCAATTTGAGAAACATGTCCATTACCCTTGACTATAATAGATAATAGCATCAATCATAGTTGTTACTTCTATAATCTAGGTCCTGGATCAACTAGCACTAACAATATAGCATTTTTATCTAAAATATAATGAGTTTTTCCCTTTTTAAAATAGTATATGTTTTAGTTCTCCACTATAGTCATTGTTATCATTATATCTCTAGAAATTGTAATTTTAACTTATATTGGCAGAATGATTGTATTTTAAGCAAATTTGAATAATTTATTCATAATATCCAATATTTTAGTAATCATAATATCATAATCTCTTTATGCATAGAATTAGTATAGGAATACCTATTGTTTATAAGATTTATTGTAGGCTCATCATATTGTCTTCATAAACCCGCTAGCTAGATCAACAAGATTTTAACCCGACCACAAATGATAGTAATTCTAGTCATAGATGGTGCTTCTATTAGTAAGATCCAAATCTACTAGTGGCACCCTTAGCCAATATGTTTGTCAAAAAAACCCTCAAAATGTGTCTCCCCAAATATTATATATTAGAAATATGAATAGTTTGGCTAGAATCCTAATTAGGTATCATTAAATTATATATATTGAACTAATTTATATTTTATCTTCATATTGCATGTTAAATTATAATAATGAAACTAAATACCACTTAGGTTGTAATTGTAACTTGTCTTTTATTTAATTATATTAATATATCTTGAAAAAACAGATAAATGCTATATATGAATCATTTTATATTAGCAAATTTTTTAAATTAATTTTCATTTTGGCTATCTTAGTTTAATTTTAATTTTTATAGATAGATAAATATTCTTACAAAAAGGACTTAGTCATGTTTAATATACTAGCTAATTGGGTCTTCTAACCTCCTTTAATTAAATCTAATGGAATTATTAAACCATCCTTGTGGAAATGGAATTCCAAAAAACTCATTTATCTAATTGAATTATGGAACCACTCTCATAAAAATAGAATTACATGAATATCATGATGAAAGAGATTACTATTCAATCTATATGATAAAACATAATATCTTTTGAGTCGGTTATTACAAGCCAAATATCATTTTGGTATACATTTTAGTGGGTCAAGTTGTGTAATATTGGTATATCTTTCTCAAGAAATAAGGAAGGAACCATTGTCATTACAATCATTCATTATTTCTCAACTATTTTAGCGATGGGAATTAGACTTCATTAGTAATATCATCCCATTGTTGAGCATTGTTGAAGGCTAGATTTTCATAGAAATGGATTATTTTCCCACATGGGTAGAGTCTATTCTAGTCAATACTACTAACCAAGAGGCTATCATTCAATTCTTATAAGATATTTACAAGACTTGGTGTGTCCTTTATACTCATTATTGAAAATTTGAAAGTGTATTTAGGTTCAAAGTTGATTCAGTTTGCATATTAATATGACATCATTATAAAGACCTCTTCAAACTATTACCCTTAGGAAAATAGTGTATCTAAATCAAAAAATAAGGATATGGTTTCGATATTCAAAAGAAAAAATTTTGAATCATAAAGAGAATGAAATATGAAATTTAGGAAAAAACTATAGGTATATAGGATAACCCCAAATACATCCATAGAAAATTCATCATAAAACATATATTCAAAACAAGAGTGTTGCTGATCAACTTACAACTCCTATCACTTGAAATGGACAAACAATTGGATCTTCGAGATATTGATATCATGCCTATGTAAGAAACGTTAGATGAATTACTATTTCTTGAAGAAAAGTATGAGAAGACTTTCAAGAAATATGGACAACATAGTTGACGATTAAGGAGTAGTTTGATAAGAAATATATAGGTATTGAATTTAAGGTTAGTGACCTAATGTTTAAGGGGGTGTAGTTTGGGTTAATCTAATTTGACACATGTATAAACATAAATATTTATTTATTGTAGAGTAGCCTATGTCATATCATTAATGTGTGAAATGTGAATACTTAGAAGTGTTGGAAATACCAACAAGGTTTGTTGTCATTGATGTCAAGAAGAAAGCAAGGTTTGTCATCATTAATATCAATAAGATGATGACCAAGTTTCAGTGCCATCCATACATTTATGTCAAAAGGTTGATGTCCAAGTTTCGGTGTTATTAATTTCCTCTAGTGACTTTCCTAGCAAGGCAAAGAAGTAGGTTAATGAAAATAATAATATTATAATATTTTCCAGTTACAAGTTGGTGTGAAGAAAAATTAAGGCCAAGGAATGATAAAATTATTATTCCTTCAAAAGACCCATGTAAAGATTTAGAAAGCCCTAAGTTTAAATTATTTAAATTTAAATATTTTACCCAAAGGTAAAACTTAAATTTAAATTAATTTAAAAGCACCATAATTCGAAAATCGAATTTATTCAAATTCAAAATAATTAAAGCACTGACTTGGTTGAAAAAATAATAAAGCATATAAAAGGTGGTAATTTCCACCTTAGGAAAGTATCCATGCAATCAATAGAATGTAAAAGGAAATCGTGCGCCAAGGCTTGAGAGGGAAGAATCGCATGTGTTTAACCCTTTAAGGAGGTATACCAAGGAACAAGGTTGAGAAGAGCACATTTTACATTACAAAGGTGCTAGCTAGCACGGTTGGCAGCCAAGGCTATAATAAGTCACTCACAGACGACATATCGCGGGTTCGATCGGTGTGAGTTGTTTTTGGGCACGACAAAAACATATTTTAAGCTTTTGCACCATCGAAGGAAGGTAAATAGGGAGGCGTGAGCCTCAACCATCACGTGAGGGTACGTAGCCCACTTGGTGGGTGCACACTGTGCGGAGGTGATTGGGAGAAGGGGATCGAGTGTTCGAATCCCACCAAGGCCTTTTTGGGTAAATTACAAGGTATGCACTAAATTGCTAAGGTCTTAAGTTGCATCCAAAATTTGTAAGGGAGGAAATTAATTTTTAATTTCCTAAAGTTTTTATTAAATTTAAATTTGCTTATTTAAAGGGTTTATGAGCTATAAAAGTGAGATAAAAGGGTAAGCAAAGTTTTAAATTTTGGTGGTTGATTTTTTGGTGATTAAAGTTTATAAAAGGAGTAATAAGGTGTGCCAAGGGTGTTAGATGTTATTTGTTGAAATAAAGTCATATTATAAAAATTTATTTGAAAGGAGAAATAAGGCATAGTTGATTTTTGATATTTTGGCATGGTGAAATATTTTTGAAAGAAAATATTAAGGACAGATTTGTGATATCTAACCATTGAGATTGTCAAAGAGGTTGAGTGTGATTGAGACAGGTTTTGAGATCAAATCTTCTTCAAAACAAAGGTATGGGCATATCTTCCTTGTGAGTGGAATATTGTTGGATTTTGTGAATGCTAAGTTGGAGTGAAAAGGATTGTTTGATAAGCATTGTTGAGTTTGGTTTTGAGATATCCAATGTTGATTGATGTGGGTTTTTTGGAATGAAATTTGATGCTATAAACCTTGTTTGATAAGCATTGTTGGAAATATTGAGTGAGCTTTCATATGCTTGATTAGGGTTTGTGAAAGAACATGAGTATCATTGTTATGTGAAGTTGAGAATTATCTTGAAGTCAAGTTTGAGTTCCATAGTGAGAGTTGTTGAAAGCATTGTATGAAACACTTGCTTAGGGTTTTGTGAGTAAGCATTGTAGAACAAGCTTTCATTAAGTGATTGGTTGAGTGGAGTTGATTGAGCATAATTGATTGAAAGTGTTGGAGTGATAGTTCAAGTTCTATGAAACAAATTATTCTTTATTCTTAATTGATTTGAAGAGATTTTGGAAGTGATTGAGTGTTGTGTGAGAGTGAAACATATTGAGTCTCTAACCATTCTCTATATGTTTCTATGGTTAAACAAGAGAGTTTGAAAGTGATTGAGTATTGTTGTGAGTGTGAAGCATATTGAGTCTCTAACCATTCTCTATATGTTTTTATGATATTAAAACAAGATTATGTGTGAAACTTGTTTATGTGATTGAAGAGGTTTTATATGATAGAGATTGAGTTGAGTAAGCTTTTGTGGAAGCTTACAATCAGATTTGAGCAAGTCTTGGTGAAAGACTTATCGAGAATTGAGGAAGTCTAGTGAGGACTTGTAGAGAATTTGAGGTAAGTCTTGGTGAAGACTTGTTGAGCAGATTGGACAAGTTCTAGTGAGGACTTGTAGAATAGATTTGAGGTAAGTCTTAGTGAAGACTTGTTGAGCAGATTGGACAAGTTCTAGTGAGGACTTGTAGAGCATATTTGAGGTAAGTCTTAGTGAAGACTTGTTGAGAAAATTGGACAAGTTCTAGTGAGGACTTGTTGAGTAGATTTGAGGTAAGTCTTGGTGAAGACTTGTTGAGTAGATTAGAGCAAGTTCTAGAGAGGACTTGTTGGACAGATTTGAGGTAAGTCTTTGAGAAGACTTGTGAGCAGAGTTGATTGATTAATTTGTTCAAACCTTGAGTTAAGGTTTGGGGCAGATCTAGAAGAGTTGATTTGTGATTGGATCAAGCTTTGTGTTAAGGCTTGAGGATATATTTGAGAAAATATATTGGTGTAAATTTGAGGATAGATTTATGCTAGACTAGAGAAATTGGAGCATATTTTTGCTAATGATTATGTTTAGGTGCAGATTTGAGATAGATATTGAGAAGATTTATGCTAGACCGAAGATTTATTTGATATTAAATTTGTTAATGAAGGACTATGTTTAGTACAAATTTGAGGATAAATATTGAGAAGATTTGTGCTAGATCGAAGGACTGTATTTAGTATAGATCAGAGATAGATATTGAGTAGATTTGTGCTAGATCAAAGGATAGTGTTTAGTGTAAATTTGAGATAGAGCTGAGAGTAAGCTTTGGAGGTGAGAGAGTAAAGGATAATAGTCTCTAGTGGATAGAGATCCATTAGCTAGGGTAGTGAGGATAAAGGTCTTCTAAGTGAGGATAGAGTCTTCTATGGAGAGAGATCCACAAGCTAGAGTAGTGGAGGTAGTAGTCTTCTAGAGGATCACCATCCAAAGTAGAGGAGAAGGAGTTCTCCTGTGGATAGAGATCCATGAACCAGCAAAGGAGATTGGTGTCTCCTATGGGTAGGTATCCATGAACTTGATTAGGGGATTGGTGTCTCCTTTGGATAGAGGTCCATAAACATTGTAATAGGGAAAGGATTCCCAAGAGATTTGTTGAGAAAATTTTAGTGAAATATTTTCTCCGTGGAGTAGCCCACATTGGGTGAACCACATTAAATTGGTGTCTCTATTGTGTGTGGTGATTTATGCATTGCTTTGATTACTATTGTTGATATTGCCATTGATATATTGGATAATATTGTTTGAGGAAAGAAAAGTAAAAAGTGGTCTTATATTGTTCACCCTCCCTCTCAGTATAAGCTTGTGTTCTTCAATTGGTATCAGAGTGGGTTCCTTCGAAAGAGTTTAACAGCTTGAAGGAAAATCTCACAAGAACACAAATGGATTCTCAAAGTGGATCTTCAGGGAATTCAACACCATTGTTCGATGGGAACAATTATGCACTTTGGAGTATAAGAATGAAGATTCACCTAATGGCACTTGGAAATGAAATATGGGAAGCAGTTGAGAATGGATACATACCACCAACTACTCCACCTATAGATAAAGATGGTAAGCTCCTACAACTGAATAATTCAAAGGCAATGAATGGAATCTTAAGAGGTTTACGTGAAACAAAGTTTATAAAGGTTATGCATTACACATCAGCAAAGGAAATTTGGGATAAGTTGAAAGGTATATATGAGGGAGACAAAAAGGTCAAAAGGGTAAAGTTGCAAAACTTCAAGAGAATATTTGAAGACCTAAAAATGAAGGATGAGGAAAACATTGCTGCATACCTACTTCATGTGGATGAGGTTGTTAACTCCATGCAAGGACTTGGGCTTAAAGTTGAAGAAACAGATGTTTGTGATAATATTTTAAGGTCACTCCCAAAAAGGTATAGTGAAAATATTTCAGCTATAGAAGAGTCAAAAGATATTGAACTTTTGACAAGGGATGAATTACATGGAATTCTCACAACTTTTGAGATGAGAATAAAAGAGGAACCTATTCCCCAGAAAGAAGCAGCCTTCAAAGTTACTAAGAAGACAAAGGGTAAGAAGTCAGATTCAAGCAATGAGTTATCCAGTGATGAAGAAGCAAATTATGGCAGAAGGAACAAGGACTCAAGAAAGTATAAAGGTACGAAATCAGTTAGATGTTTTAATTGTGGTAAATATGGTCACTATGCAACTGATTGTCTAGAGGCTAGAAATAGCAATGATGAAGAGAAATAGGATCATAAGAACAGGGAAGCAGGAAAACATAGGTACCAAAATAAAAGTAGGGATGGACAAGGCAAACAAGAAAATAAGTTTTTCCAAAGGCATAAGAAGAGTTTTTATGCAGACAAGGCAAGTAAGAGTTCAAGTGATAGTGATGGAAGCTCCTCAAGTAATGAAGAAGAAGAAATTCTATTTATGACAGTAGAAAAATAAAATGTTAGAAAGAGAGGTCCAATGATTCTCAAGTGTTTTAGATGTGGTAACTTTGGTCATCTTGAAGATAGTTGTACAAGGAATGGATTCAGTTTCAGTGAAGATGAATATGAAGATGCTCTTGAAGGACTAGAAGAAAGTCTTCTTATGGCAATAGAAGAAGAAGGAAGTGCTTCTAGTGGAAATAAATTAGAAAGGAATGAAGATGATCCTAAAGGCAAACAAATAGAGGAAGAATCAGAGGAAGGAGAAGTTGATCTTGAGGGTGAGCTTATTTTTGCCCTTGATGCATTAAGAGAGGTAAGAAAGCAAAACTCAAAACTCAAGCTTAAATTTCAAGAATGTGATGAAGAGAAAGGAAAGCTTATAGAGGATCTAACCAACTCAATAGCTAAGACAAGGAGATTTAAAGAGAAGTTAGAAGCAAAGGTTTTAGAATGTGAAAGGTTAGAGCATGAGGTAGCTTCACTAAGGAAGGAAGTAAAAGAGTCTAAAGATAAGCTACACAGGTTTGGGAGAAGCTCAAAGACCTTGGATAAGATTATCAAGGTACAAAGATCTTCATCAAACAAGATAGGACTTGGTTTTGAACAAGAACATAGAGAACAAGGAGAGGAGTCAATCTCAAGCTTCAAAGAAGAAGAAGCTTCAGAAGAAGAGAGTGTAAGAGAAAGTGAGACTTATGAGGATGAGTTGGACAATAGAAAGTTCAACAAGGAAAGGAACAATGCACAAATGAGGAACATATGGAATAGGAAACAACATAGGATAAAAGAGACTAAGAGACCAATGGGGTCAAGGCAAGGTAGTTTCAATGGATGATGCTTCTCATGTCACAAGTTTGGGCACAAGGCTACACAATGCAGGACACATGAAAGACAGGAATATGGAAACTTCAGAAATAGGCATCTCTTTCAAGGGTATTTCTACTCTTATAATCAGTTTGGTCACAAGGCAATAAATTGTAGGGTTCATGACAGGAATGGATATGGCTTCACTAGGAGAAACCCCAAGATATTTGCACCTTCAAGGAATAACAATATTAAGTGTTATAAGTGCAATAATGATGGGCATACAACAAAGTGGTGTAGAGCAAAAATTCCAGAGACAAGCAGGAACATGAATATTTAGAGGAATTAGAAGGATCAGTTGAGGAAGAAGGTGGACAAAGGTAAAGATCAGTGCATGTTGGGAGTAGAGATACTCCCACCCTAAAATTAACCACCTCAAGAGGAGGTGGGGGAGGGGCTAAGCTAAGAGTCTTATTCTTAGCCCCGAGCCCCAAAGGTGACCCTTTGCCATTGATGTCAAAGGGGGAGAGATTTGAGTTAGGGGGAGAGCATTCAATCAAGGGGAGCAGTTTCTCAAGGGGAGTAGAACTAAAAAAGGTAAAGGAAATGGTAAAAGGAAAATGGGTTGCCATCAATGACAAAGGGGGAGATTGTTGGAAATATGAGCAAGGTTTGTTGTCATTGATGTCAAGAAGAAAGTAAGGTTTGTCATCATTAATTTCAAGAGGATGATGACCAAGTTTCAATGTCATCCGTGCATTTATGTCAAAAGGTTGATGTCCAAGTTTTGGTGTTATTAATGTCCTCCTGTGTTTTTTTTAGCTAGGCAAAGAAGCATGTTTTTTTTGGTAGATAAGATACTATAGCATTAATATCGGGTTTTACTAGTTGACCC
Source organism: Wollemia nobilis (assembly GCA_028583015.1). NCBI lineage: Eukaryota > Viridiplantae > Streptophyta > Pinopsida > Araucariales > Araucariaceae > Wollemia > Wollemia nobilis. The sequence continues at coordinate 241,041 of JAQPPZ010016986.1, forward strand.
AAAACCTTTTACAAAAATCAGCCCAGGGTTGTTGATGAACATATCCTTACTAAGGATCCTATATATGTAAAATCTACATGTCGCCAAAGCCATTACATCCGGTAAGGCACATAGCCTGTTATCAAAAAGAAACTTCCCATACAACATTTTGGGTATACCCCAAGAAAACACACATGCATCATAATTACAAAAAAGAAACAGACACGGATCCCTTCCTTGAGACAATGGAGAAACAAAAAGCTGCAGACACACATAGCAGAGTACTAAAAAAAACTCCCACAAGCTTTGTATTGACAGTTACTCTTAATAATTCTTTGGTAATTGCTTTCTTCCGTATATGACATGCTTTGGTACCACATACTGTCTTGGCCAATCAGCCTTGGAGAAGTGAACCTGCTGGCTAGATTTATGGCGGTGGCTATCTGGTGGTCCACGTGGCTTTGGTTCAAAGTCTTATATTGTCATTTCTTTCCTTCCCTGTGATTATCAACCAACCTCAAATTACTAATATGACTAGGAGCCATGTTATCTAACATGTGACTGTCCCCATTAGTCTTTGTGGTATTTCCAAGCAACATCCACGAAGACTGACAACTCAGATAATTTTTATTGTGAGTCCAATTCAAAAAAGAGACGGGAATACTCCTAGCCTTCGAACTTACAGTGCCTTCCCTGTTGGTAAATTTGACTATCATTCTTGGCATTCTTGTTGAATAAGCTCCTCTACTTCACTCGGGACACCGTGTTCCCATTTGAAAAGTTTGTCACCATCGACACCCAAATTGGCCAACTTATCAACAATTTTGTTAGCTTCCCAAAAGACATGTTGGGCTTTTCTATCCTGTCTTCCCTAGAAAAGGATCCTAGCCTCTTCAACAATTGTTTTAATCCTCCAAGGAGGTGTTTTCCAATTATTGAGGAGATTTATAACATGCATAGAGTCTCCTTCTACGATCAAATTGCCTTCTAAGTCTTGAGTCATTTGAAGGCCTCTCCACATAGCTCTAGCTTCAACTTCGTTGTTTGTCCTTGTTCCCAAATATTTAGAAAATGCAAGCATCATATTCCCATTATGATCTCGCACAATGCCACCAGTGCCTGCTCTTCCAGGATTGTCCTTAGCTGCTCCATCAAAATTAAGCTTAAACCAACCCGTAGGAGGTGGAGACCACTTAACATTGGCTCTGGGGTTGACTACCCTAGGCACAAACTCATCTAACAAGGTTAAGCTTAAATATTGAGCAATCGTGGTCTCCTAAGATGAGGTTTACAACTATCAAAAGGGATAAGGTTCACATTCTCGTTGGCAAAGGATAGGATCCTGGCAATGATAGTTTGATGATCATGGATAGACTCATTAAAGACTCTATGGTTCCTTTCTAACCACACCTGCCAAAGATAGTGATTGAGACAAATTTTCCACATGTATCTAAGTCTTTGGCTTGAAAAGGGGCAAGGCCACTGGACGAACAAATCAAGTACGGTGGCTAGTTTAACCCATGAAATATTGAAGGCCTGAAAAACCCCACTTAGGACAGTCAAGGAAAAAGGGCACTCAAGGAAAATGTGATAAATGGTCTCCCAATTAGCCTTGCATAGATAACAATGATTAGTGATACAAATACCTTTACGCATCATATTATCAATGGTTAGAATTCTTCCTTGGATAACCAGCCATGAAAAGACTGCAATTTTTGGAATTAAATTTTTTATCCAAACTAAGTCCTTTTGGAGGACAAAATCCTCATCATCAAGCAGAAGCTTGTAAGCTAATTTAATAGTGAACTGCCCATTTTTCGTAGGAGCCTAGGTCACTTGATCTTCCTTGGGTCTCATGGGGATAAACTGTTGCCCGAGAATGTTACAAAGATCATTTGATTCCGCTTGAAATCCTTGAATCCTTATTTGTTTCCACTTCATTCTACCTCTGTCCTCAACCATATAATCGAAGACTTTTTTGCCAATGAGTTCTTCTGTGATATCTCTGATTCGGGCTAAGTTGAGTATATTTTTATTTCTTGGTTTCCCACCCGTCATTCCAAGCAATTTATCCTCTCACCATTGCCTAAAACCCATCTTAAACCTTTTTTGATGATTTCCTTACAATTGAGAATTGCTTTCCAAAAAGCAGAACCTCTGATTGGAACTGAGTCACTTAGAAATTCCATATTTTGAAGATACTTTCATTTGATGATAGTTGTCCATTCATTTTCTTCACCAAAAATGAGGCACCATGCCTACTTAGCTAGTAAAGCTAAATTTATATGAGCAATTCTCCTCAGACCTAAGCCCCCATTTTCCCTGGGTCTGCACACTTTGGTCCATCCTACAAGGTGTATCCTTTTTTTCTCCTCTGATCCAGTCCATAAAAATTCTTTTTGGAGTTTCTCAATTTTCTGGAAAACCTTCATAGGGGCTTTGAAAACGGAGAGGAAATAGATTGGAATGCTCTAAAGAGAGGCCTTAGTGAGGGTCAGCTTTCCTACTTGAGATAGAATATGACCTTTCCATCCAACAAGTTTTTTTTGAATTATTTCAATAACCCTGTCCCACATTGACTCTCTCGGAGAACCAATGAAAATAGGGAGACCAAGATACAAAGTGGGGAGGTTTGCTATATCACACCCTAAAATTTTTGCAATCCTTCCTTACCTCTGAATGGGGGTGTTCAAGAAATATAACTTGCTTTTACTGAAATTAACTTTCTGACCAACAACGTCCTCGTAGAGTTGCAGGATGTATTTAATTATTTTGGCCTCAACCACTGATGCCTTAGTCAATATAAGGGTATCATCGACGAATTGTTGGTGAGAAATAGCCCTAGTGAGAGATGTTGCCTTGATTCCCGATATTAGCCTTGAACTGCAAGCATTTTTTATGGTTCTACCTAAATCTTCTACCACAATGATGAATAACATGGGGATGATAGGGTCCCCCTGCCAAATTCCTCTGTGACTTTGAAAGTAACCAGCAGTTGTTCCATTAACTAGAATCAAGAACCATGCTTTAGAAATACATTCTTTGATCAAATTAACCCATTGGTGGTGAAAACCAAACTTAAGGAGGACAACAATCAGAAAGTCCCAATTTAGCCTGTCAAATGCTTTGTTCATATCAAGCTTGAGGGCAAAAATAGACCTGTTAGTCTTATGAGCAGAGTGCAGAGCTTCATGAACTGTGATAACTCCATCCAAGATTGACCTACCCTAGACAGAGCTTCCCTGGCATGGATCTATGATGTGGGGTAGAATATATCTCATTCTATTTGCAATGGCTTTAGTTAGGATCTTGTAAGAAACATTGCACAGACTGATTGGCCTGAAGTCAACCATAGATTCAGGGGTTTGCTTCTTAGGAATTAGAGAAATAAAAGTAGAGTTGAGACCTTTTGGGATATGATTGCTTGCTTGGAATTCTCTGACAACAAAAATTACATCCTCACTTACGATGTCCCAAAAATCTTGATAGAAACGAGGGGGAAAGCCATCGGGTCCCGGGGCTTTGTCTAGCTCCATGCTAAACAAGGCTTCCTTAATTTCCTCATCAAAAAAGGGAGCTAGAAGCTTAAGGTTTATATCCTCATTTATTATGCTAGGAATGGATTGCAAGAGAATATCTTTGGCCTCCTCATTGCATTGTGATTCCTGACCAAGGATAGAATTGAAATAAGTTACTGCCTCCTTTCTGATTTTTGTTAAGTCTTGAGTAATAGAACCATTTGCTTTTTTTAAAATATTTATCTTGTTATTACTTTTGTTTCTAAGCGTGGTGATGTGAAAAAACTTGGAATTTGAATCTCCATATTTCAACCAAAGAGCCCTTGATTTTTGCCTCCAATAGATTTCCTCACAGGCCAAAATGTTATGAAACTCTGCTAGTTTTGTCCGTTCCTCCTGCCTAGTAGTTTCATCAGCATCACCATGTTGGATCCTCTGATCAATTATATTCAAACTTTCAACAACCTATTTTTTATTTTCAAAGAGGTTACCAAAGACCTCTTTGTTCCAAGTTCCAAGCTTTTCCTTAACAAACTTTAATTTGCCAAGCAAGTTTAAAAGTTGCACTACCCCTGATAGGTCGCTGCCACCACCGACTTAAGTTATCTCTCAAAACTGGAATGTTTGATCCACATAGATTGAAATCTGAAAGGTTTCTTGAAGGACAGAGAGTTAGGGATCTCCAACAAAATGGGATTATGATCAGAGGCAATTTTAGGAAGGGCTTGTAGGGTAGAATCACCGAACAGAGTTGTAGCCTCCTTTGATAGAAAAAACCTGTCAAGCCTTTCTTGAATGAGATGACACCCTATCCGTCGATTGCTCCAGGTATAATTTGCTCCTCTAAGTTTTACATCCATCAACATGTTGGAGTTCACAAAGTCATTGAACTCATCCATGCTCCTGATAGGTGGTCCATTTCCACCCATTTTGTCTGAAGGGTAAAGAGGAGTGTTAAAATCCCTAGCCAGAATCCAGGGGACATTATGGAAGATTTCACTTAGATTGCCTAAGTACTCCCACAGTAGAGCTCTCCCTTGAATTGAAGTTGGGGCATAAATATTTGAAAGGATCCACGACCTGTTATTGTTTATTTCCTTAAATAAAACACTAAGAACCCTGTCATATTTCTGAATAATGGTGCCTTCTACTATTCGGGGATCCCACAAAGTCATAAGGCCTCCAGATGCTCCTCTGGCTGATTTGCAAACCATCTCCCCTTGATTCCAAATTTTTTTTGCTATTTTTTTTATTGAATCTCATCAGTTTTTGTTTCTTGCAACATGATAATAGTTGGATTCACTTGATTTCTTATTGCACTGACTTCCCTGTGTTTGGGCAGGCCATTGAGGCCTCTCATGTTCCATGAGAGGAACTTCATTTAGATTGTTTGGGATTTATTCCTCTCCCCCTCCCTTGAGGGGGTTTTCCTAATTTGTTGTCTTCAAAACTCGGAATAACCTATTGAAACAAGGTTCTCTGTTTTCCATTGGCAATGTCATTATCAGTTTTAATTTTTTGATGCTCAACATTTGATATTCTCCCTCTTATTTTTTCACTGCCAAAATCTATAGGAGACTTCACAGTGCTTCTCGGTTTTTTTAGGACTAAACTGAGGGGAGGTAATTTGTTGTAGAACCGAACTACCATATTCCTCAGTCTGAAGAGTTTCACATATCTCCACCCCTACATCCAAATATTCTCCTTTTTTCCTGTATTCCCCTGGTCTACGGGACGACCCCTCAATAGGATTCACTTGGCTCCTAGTGATGATGTTAGGGAGATGAGATTTTTTATTTTCCAATGCCTCAACTTTCTTCCTAAGTTCTTTAGCATTAGGGTTTGGATTTGGGATGCCCACTGGGCTTGAAGTATTTTCAGCATTGGGGTTTAAGGATATTGACTTGGATGTGGATTCTAGAGATCGTGCATTAGGGTTTGGCTTTGTGATGCCCATGGGGCTTACAATAATTTTAGCATTAGGGTTTGAGGATCCTAACTTGGATGGGGATTCGAGAGAGTCAGAAAGGTTAGCCTGAAGGTGTTGGGCTTCCATGTCTTCTGATAATCCTCCTACTCCCATATTGGATAGAATTGAAAATTTATTTGAAATTAGAGGATTGGAACTTACCTGAGTATTTTGGTTGCCAACAACCTATTGTTTTCCTTTGTCTTGCTGGGACCCTGCACCCTCTCTTTTCTTTTTTTGGTATAGTGGAAATAATAATATTATAATATTTTCGGTTACAAGTTGGTGTTATGAAAAATGAAGGCCAAGGAATGATAAAATTATTATTCCTCCAAAAGACCCATGTAAAAGTTTATAAATCCCTAAATTTAAATATTTTACCCCAAGGTAAAATTTAAATTTAAATTAATATAAAAGCACCATAATTCAAAAATAAAATTAATTCAAATTCAAAATAATTAAAGCATCGACGTGGTTGAAAAAATAATAAAGCATATATAAGGTGGTAATTTCCACCTTAGGAAAGTATCCATGCGATCAATCGAACGCAAAATAAAATCATGTACCAAGGCTTGAGAGGGAATAATCACGTGTGTTTAACCCTTTAAGGGGGTAAACCAAGGAATAAGGTCAAGTGGAGCACATCTTACATTGCAAGGTGCTATCTAGCACAGTTGGAAGCCAAGGCTACACTAAGTTTCTCGTAGGCGATAGGTCGCAGGTTCGATCTGTGTGACAGTCATTTTTGGGCAAGGCAGAAACAAGTTTTAAGATTTTGCACCATGAAAGGAAGGTAAAGAGGGAGGCATGAGCCTTAACCATCGTGTGAGGGAACATAGCCCACTTGGTGGGCGTGCACTATGCGGAGGTACTTGGGAGAATGGGATCAAGTGTTCAAATCCCACCAATACCTTTTTGGGTAAATTACAAGGTATGCGCTAAATTGCTAAGGTCTTAAGTTGCATCCAAAATTTTTAAGGGAGGAAATTAATTTTTAATTTCCTAAAGTTTTTATTAAATTTAAATTTGCTTATTTAAAAGGGTTTATGAGCTATTAAAGGGAGATAAAAGGGTAAGCAAAGTTTTAAATTTTGGTGGTTGATTTTTGGTAATTAAAGTTTATAAAAGGAGTAAAAAGATGTGTCAAGGGTGTTAGATGTTATTTTCTAAAATAAAATGATATTATAAAAATTGATTTGAAAGGAAAAATAAGGCATAGTTTATTTTTGATACTTTGCCATGATAAAATATTTTTGAAAGAAAATATAAAGGATAGATTTATGATATCTAACCATTCATATTGTCAAAGAAATTGAGAGTGATTGGGAAAGGTTTTGAGACCAAATCTTCTTCAAAATAAAGGTATGGGCAAATTATCCTTGTGAGTGGAATATTGTTTGTTGATAAGCATTTTTGAGTTTGGTTTTGACTTATCCAATGTTGTTTGATGAGGATTCTCTGAAATGAAAGTTGATGCTAGAAATATTGTTTGATATGCATTGTTGGAAATATTGAGTGAGATTTCATATGCTTGATTAGGGTTTGTGAAAAGACCATGATTATCATTGTTATGTGAATATGGAATCATATTAAGTAAAGTTTGAGTTCCATAGTGAGAGTTGTTAAAAGTATTGTATAAAACACTTGCTTAGGGTTTTCTTAGCAAGTTTTCTTTCATTAAGTGATTGGTTGAGTTGAGTTGATTGAGCATAATTGATTGAGAGTCTTGGAGTGATAGTTCAAGTTCTGTAAAACAAATTGTTTTTTATTATTTATTGATTTGAAGAGAGTTTGGAAGTGATTCAGTGTTGTGTGAGAGTGAAACATATTGAGTCCCTAACCATTCTCCATATATTTCTATGGTTAAACAAGAGAGTTTGAAAGTGATTAAGTATTATTTTGAGTGTGAAGCATATTGAGTCTCTAACTATTCTCTATATATTTTTGTGAGATTAAAACAAGATTCTGTGTGAAATTTATTTGTGTGATTAAAGAGGTTTTATGTGATAAATTGAGTTGAGTAAGCTTTTGTGGAAGCTTACAATGCATATTTGAGACAAGTCTTGGTGAAGACTTTTTGAGCAGATTGGACAAGTTCTAGTGAGGACTTGTTGAGCAAATTTAAGACAAGTATTGGTGAATACTTGTTGAGCATATTGGACAAGTTCTAGTGAGGACTTGTAGAGCAAATTCGAGATAAGTCTTGGTGAAGACTTGTTGAAAATATTGGACAAGTTCTAAGGAGGACTTGTTGAGCAGATTTGAGGTAAATCTTGGTAAAGACTTGAGAGCAGTTAGAGCAAGTTCTAGAGAGGACTTATAGATAGGTTTGAGGTATGTCTTTGAGAAGACTTGTGAGCAAAGTTATTTGATTGATTTGTTCAAACCTTGATTTAAGGTTTGGGGCAGATCTAACAGAGTTGATTTATGATTATATAAAGCATTGTGTTAAGGCTTGAGGATAGATTTGAGGAAATAATATGGTGTAGATATGAGGACAGATTTGTGCCAGACCAGAGACAGAGATTGATCAAATTTATGCTAGACCAAAGGACTATGTTTAGGGTAGATCAGAGATAAATATTGAGCAGATTTATGCTAGATCTAAGGACTGTGTTTAGTGCAGATCAGAGATAGATATTGAGAAAAATTTTGCTATATTGAAGGATTATATTTAGTGCAAATCAAATATAGATATTGAGTATATTTGTGCTAGACCAAAGGACTATGTTTAGTACATATTTGAGACAGAGATAAGAGTAAGCTTTGGAGGTGATAAAGCAGAGGATAGTAGTCTCTAGTGGATAGATATCCATTAGCCAGGGTAGTGAGAATAGAGATCTTTTGACTGAGGACAGAGTCTTCTATTGAAAGAGATCCGTAAGCTAGATTAGTGGAGGAAGTAGTCTTCTAGAGGATCACCAGCCAAAGTAAAGGAGGAGTTATCTTGTGGATAGATATCCATGAACCAACTAAGGAGAATGAGTTCTCCTATGGATAGAGATCCACAAACCAACAAATGATATTGGTATATCCTTTGGACAGAGGTCCATAAACATTGTAATAGGGAAAGGATTCCCAAGAAATTTATAGAGAAAATTCTAATGAAATATTTTCTTCATGGAGTAGCCCACATTGGGTGAACCACATTAAATTGATGTCTCTATTATGTGTGGTGATTTTTGCATTGCTTTGATTATTTTTGTTGATATTGCCATTGATATATTGCATAATAGTTTGGGAAAGAAAAGTAAAAAGTGGTCTTATACTATTCACACCTCCTCTGAGTATAAGTTTGTGTTCTTCAATAAGATAACAACTCCAAAGGCTTAGAAACTATCTATTTGGATAAATGTGCATCACCTAAAATATATTTGATTAATCTAAGGTGTCCACCGTGGTTTTGTGTGTAACAACACACCAACCAAAACCAAGAGAGATACTTTTTATTTTTAAACAAGTAAGGTTCACAAGGAAGTCCTAAAGTATATATATTCCAGTATTCATAAGGTATAACCATATTTTTAGTTAATGTTACTATAGACAACACTCAAGTAGACAAAGAGTAGCCAACATACCATATTTTTTGGGTTCTCTTTTCTAAATCTCATCATTTAGAAAATATGTCAATAATGGTCCCCCACCTTTTTTATATCCTCACCAATATAAGACAACTTGAGCATGTCATAAGGATTATCCTTTAATTTCCATAGCACTTAAAGGAAGACACTTATTCCACAATCCTACATACATCCATTTATGTATAATCGTTGTGGTGTAATGCCTCATTGCTTAGTTAACACACCTTCATCGGCTAACTAAGGTCATTACCATCACCTAGTAATAAACATGGTCACCTGATATTCATTGTTAAACTACCACCACCATACTAATTTGTAAATGATTTCACAAGACCTTGCCAGCTTGGGAGCACTTAAGCCTCCCCTTTAAAGGTGTAACATTCACAAATATCTAATTATTGCATCATTGTAACTCCTACCAGATATACAAACACCTAGTTATTGCATCACCACAACTACTTCCAAGGTTGGGTTACCTTATTGACTCAAGGGCTATAAATATTTTTGAAACTCACCCAAACCCTCCCCAAAATCCAAGAATATTGGAACAATTAAACTATAACATCTCTCCTACAAAGCAATAAAGTGATATGAGTAACAATAACATAATGCCAAAACTAGAATAAAGCAATAAAGTGATATGCGTAACAATAACATAATGCCAAAACTAGAATTTAAACTTATCCATTTAGTACTAGCATTTAGTATTTAATATAAAAATAATTATCACATATAAAGAAAGTATATTTCTAAAAACATAAATCACAATGTAACGCATTCATTCATAAGTGTTGTAATATTTTCCAAAAACAATAAACACAACATTTAACTTTCCCATTAACAAAAATAATATATTCCAAGATTCCTCCAAATTGATAACATATACTTTTCTCTTATTTCTATCAAGTCTTGATGTACTATAGCCAAAATTTAAGACAACATTATCTTTTTTCTCAAAATTACAATAAAAATCCTATTCCAAACAAACAAGCTCTTCTCCAAGTTTTATAATACATAAAAGCCATAGTTCCATCTCTTCTTTTGTGGTTCATTCCTTTGGAGTCTTGCCCATAAACTTGGATAGCATATTAGGGATTAGCACAACTCTTGAGAAATGCATATGCAACTTAACAAGCACTATTCAAGGAAAATCAACCATGCAAAATGCAATCATACAAACAATGAGAGAATCTCATACTTCTCTCATAATGATTTTCTTATCTACTCAAGCCTCAAGAAATTCACTATTAAGATACAAATGTTTCCAATCCTATATCCCACATAAATAAAATCCAAAATTACTTCTATCATACAAACATAATAAATCCCTTCTATTACTAATTAAAAAGGAATGTCTTGCTCTACTAAGTTAAATAATCATTTCATTTTCTTCTATCACTATACAATACTTCTCTATTTACTTAGAAAAACAACTATGATACAATTATTATAAAATATTTACAACCAAACCTCTTATCATCAAAAGAACAACCTTAACCATAGATTTATTGTCTACTAGTATCTATTACTAAGACAAGATAATATTAAAAAAAATAAACCACTAATCTAAGAAGACTATAAGAATAAATAACCTTCCAGAATAGATGTGATATCACACATCAACCAAAATATACAATAGGCACTAATAAAAAATACACATGGTTGTGGAAGCCCAAGCAACCTCACTAAACATGGAAGTTCTACCATGGACCAGCCTACGACACTAACGAAAGAAAACAACAACAACATTCTCATATAAATAAGGTGTCCTTTCTAACCAGGAAGACCCAATTTCCTCAGCATTTTTATAGACTAAGGACACAAAGCTATCAAACAAGCTTCCTCCTTAATCTTATCTTAAGGACAATGAATTATACATGCTTGAAGGAGCAAAAGACAACACCCTAAAAAAAGCAAAAGCACTACACTTTAAAACAAATAAACCAACATGCAAACTACAAGACAATAATAATCTTATTAGAGGTCCTTTGGTAACTAATCTTATGACGGGGCACCGAAAAACAGGGACCTTACAAAATCTGCATTCTCATTCAAATTTCAAATATTTACATGCATTTAAAATAAAATAGCCCGCAGGCTTACAATGGCCGGTCTCGGCTTCGGCTCTGTTCTCCCCTGTTCTCCTCTCTCCAATCCCTCGAACTCCCCTTTTTTTTCTCCTCTCCCCTTACCAGCAATTTCTGAGTTTTTTTTTTTTTTTAACGAGGCCTCCTCCCCCCAGGCAATCAATGCCTCCACCAAATATAATTTCAGATTCAAATTTCCCTCCTCCGGGATTTTTGAAATATCAGTCTTAAACGGCCATCTGCCCGATCTACCAAGGTACCGGCATTAATGGTCTTCCTACACTGGCCGCGTCGTTCTGACCGTCCTTGCACTGTCAGCTCCTCCATAATGGCCATCGCCTGTGTCTGGTTCAATGTTCGTACCTGTCACTCTACCAACAATAAAATATACGTGGCCGTGGCCCTTCTCTGGTTTCAACACACGCAACTGTTTTTCATGTAGAACTGGCCACGCCTCCTCTTTTACGTAAAAATTTGAAACACGCGCCCTTCTCAAATGTTAAGTTACACGCGGCCGTCCACGTGTCAACTCTGTCCTTTGCGACCGTCTGCTTGCTTTTCCCCTTTGGGTCTTGCCCAGCCTTCTAAATTCATTAACTTTCGTGGCTAACCAAAGTGTGCCACGTGTCGACGTTTGACTGGCCGCGACATCGCGACAGTAACATCCCCTTTGCCTTTGCATTGTACCATCATCGCGATATCGCGATGTCAACATCCTCTCTGCCCTTATGCTGAACCAACGTCGCGATATCGCGACGGTAACATCTCCCCTCTACCTTTGCGTTGCAAACGTCGCGATATCGCGACGGAAACTCACTGCCATATCTGCATTGGAATAAGGTCGCGATATCGCGACGTCGCGATATCGCGACTAAACTGGATTGCGCCCCGCCAAGCCTTTTGAGGTCGCGATTTCGCGACCTCTCCCAAAGCTTCAAGAAACTTGCCTTCAATGCTTCTACAAAATCCTTCTCCCTCCCCCTTGGAAAACTCCGAAAATAAAACAAGTGCTAGGAACTTAGAAAATTTTAAGAACATTTCTGGAAAATGCAAGATTGCTTCATCCCCACCGGATGCTCCTACATCAGACACCCCGGGTAAGAAGGAGAAGTGACCTTCACTTCTACGTTGTTCGGGCTGCGTCCCTTGCAATATCTCCGAACATTCATCAACCTTTATATCCGGCTCAAATCCCGCTTCTTGGCAAAGTTTTCTGCCCTCTACCAGGCAAATTCTGGCATTACTGCACACCTTCTCATCTTCGGTCTGCAATGGCTTCAACTTGTGCCGCATTCCATCTTTCACCAAGGAATAAGTATTTGCACGGCCATCATGCATTGCACTCCGATCAAACCTGCCATGGCCTCGCCCAATAGCAAATGGCATGCATCCATAGGGAATACATCACACAGGACTTCATCCTGGTATCTCCCAATCTGGAATGTGACTAAACACTGTTCCCGGACCCAAGCTCTGTGGTCCTTCCGCAACCACGCAATCCGATATGGGTGCGGGTGTCTCCTTCTCTCCAGCTGCAACTTAGTAACCATCTCCTCGAAAACTAAGTTGTCTGTACTTCCATTGTCGATGATCACATTGCAAACTTTGCCTGCACTTTTGCATCGGGTACGGAACAGGCTTCTCCTCTGTTCAGATTTGTCTTCTTCCACCAGCATGGTCCTTCTCACAATCATGGCTTCTCCCTTTTCAGCTTCTTCAGAATGTTCTGAATCAGCATCTTCAACTGCCACAACTACTCTGGCGGGACCCACCGGTTTCTTGTTCGTCTTTTCTCGATGTTGTGGACACTCGAATGCACGATGCCCTTCTTCACCACAGTGGAAACATGTTCCACGAAATACTCCCCTTTCATTCTCGCGTCCAGATCTACCCATTCCTCTCGGGTAGTTATCATTCTGAACTTGCGGTTTTGGGTCTTCCTCTTCTCTCTGATCCCGAATGCTGCTCTCTTCTTCCTTCTTCTCTTCCTTTCCTTCTTTCTTTCCACCGTTCTTTCCTCCCGGTTCTTTCACTTTTGGCTTGCTTTCAAACCTTCGGTTCAATTTTCCTTCAACCTTTAAAGCAAACTGGTAAGCGTCTTCGATGGTGCTTACCCGAACCAAGCTCAACTCCTCCTGCACACTCGGTCTCAACCCATTGATGTAACGGGCCACTTTTTCCTTGCTAGCTTCCAAATGCCCGGTCCTGATGGAGATTTTATAGAATTCCTCCGTGTATTCTTGAACTGTCCTGTTCATCTGCCTCAAGCTTTGCATTTTTTTTAGTAGATCCAGTTCATAGTCAACGGGGATAAACTGCCTTTTTAACTTCTCCACCATTCTGTCCCACCTCGTTATTCTCTCCTTTTCTCTTCGGTTTCTCTCCAGCTGCACCCCCTTCCACCAGATGCTAGCATGACCCTTCAGTCGGGTCTTAGCAAATCTGACCTGGTTAGGGTCTTCAACTTCTTCGTATTCGAAGTATTCTTCTAATTCATTCACCCAGTCTATCAATTCCTCTGGGTTCAAGTTCCCGAAATACGTCGAAACCTCTAACTTCGGCCTCTTCCCGATCTGGGAGATGGCCTTGTATAGCCGAGCCTGTACCGGGTCTACATCTTCCTCCTCTTCTTCAAACTCATTCTCCTCTTCCACCTCATCCTCACTGTCTACATCCCTTCTCGGCTCACGTCCTCTGCGTAGTTCTTCTTGCAGGGCCTGGACTTGCCACTACAATGCTCGGAAATCTTCCGCTGCCATGCCTCTTCCACCCATCGGGTTTCTTCTCGGAGGCATCTTCACCTGAACTCAAGCCCTCCCACACGTCCTGGTACAACTGCCTCTCTCTTTCGACGGTCTGTTGTACGCTCAGGAGCTACGGGCTCTGATACCACTGACGGAGACGGGAAAAATAGGGACCTTACAAACTCTGCATTCTCATTCCCATTTCAAATATTTACATGCATTTAAAATAAAATAGCCCGCAGGCTTACAATGGCCGGTATCGGCTTCGGCTCTGTTCTCCCCTGTTCTCCTCTCTCCAATCCCCCGAACTCCCATTTTTTTTCTCCTCTCCCCTTACCAGCAATTTTCGAGTTTTTTTTTTTTTTTTAACGAGGCCTCCTCCCTCCAGGCAATCAATGCCTCCACCAAATATAATTTCAGATTCAAATTTCCCTCCTCCGGGATTTTCGAAATATCAGTCTTAAACGGCCATCTGCCCGATCTACCAAGGTACCGGCATTAATGGTCTTCCTGCACTGGCCGCGTCGTTCTGACCGTCCTTGCACTGTCAGCTCCTCCATAATGGCCATCGCCTGTGTCTGGTTCAATGTCCGTACCTGTCACTCTACCAACAATAAAATATACGTGGTCGTGGCCCTTCTCTGGTTTCAACACACGCAATTGTTTTCATGTAGAACTGGCCACGCCTCCTCTTTTACGTAAAAATTTGAAACACGCGCCCTTCTCAAATGTTAAGTTACACGCGGCCGTCCACGTGTCAACTCTGTCCTTTGCGACCGTCTGCTTGCTTTTCCCCTTCGGGTCTTGCCCAGCCTTCTAAATTCATTAACTTTCATGGCTAACCAAAGTGTGCCACGTGTCGGTGTTTGACTGGCCGCGACATCGCGACAGGCCGCGATATCGCGACAGTAACATCCCTTGTGCCTTTGCATTGTACCATCGTCGCGATATCACGACGTCACGATATCGTGACGTCAACATCCTCTCTGCCCTTATGCTGAACCAACGTCGCGATATCGCGACGTCGCAATATCGCAACGGTAACATCTCCCCTCTACCTTTGTGTTGCAAACGTCGCGATATCATGACGTCGCAATATCGCGACGTCGCGATATCACGACGGAAACTCACTGCCATATCTGCATTGGAATAAGGTCGCGATATCGCAACGTCGCGATATCGCGACTAAACTGGATTGCGCCCCACCAAGCCTTTTGAGGTCGCGATTTTGCGACCTCTCCCACAGCTTCAAGAAACTTGCCTTCAATGCTTCTACAAAATCCTTCTCCCTCCCCCTTGGAAAACTCCGAAAATAAAACAAGTGCTAGGAACTTAGAAAATTTTAAGAACATTTCTGGAAAATGCAAGATTGCTTCATCCCCACCGGATGCTCCTGCATCATCTTATGCCTAAATTCTTTATCATGTTATCCACTGCTTTTTGCTATAAGCAAGAACTTTGAATGTAGAAAAACAATGAATAAAATAAATCCTAAAGCTATAGCCCTATCAATTAGAGAAAACATAGGCTTCTAAAACTATTAAAGGAAGCAATGAGTCAAGCACAAAATAAGGAAATACAAGCCAAAACCATGTCAAACAATAGATTCAAGACACTGAGTCAGGATTATGCATAAGGGGTTGGACTCAAAATATACTTGTAAAAAATGGTGAATCCTAATAAAAATCAAGGCGAATCCTAAGAAAATCAAATCAATCATCTTCACACCAAAATTTGGGATATTTTAAGCCCTAAAAAGTAAGGTCATCTTTGGGACCAATTTTAACCCATTAAATCACCTTATAACTTCATAAAAACACCACCATTAGATTAGGCTCAAAATGAGCTTTCCAACTAGTAAAAATATGCCTTATATATATATATATATATATATATATATATATATATATATATATATATATATATATATATATATATATATATATTATGGTGAATTAACCCTAAGAAAAAATTGGTCCTAAAAATTTTAGGCGAATGGACCAACGTCGAGGGTCCTCATATTCATCAGTTTCCAATTTTGAAAATCCTAATATTCATCCAATTTGCGAATATTCGCCACTATGCATAACCCTACACTGAGTAAACATGAAGGCTTAAGCACACAATCAAATGAGAATACCTTGTTATGCTTTCCCATGCTCTATCACATTGACATCTCCTTTCTTCGCTTTATTTTATCTTTTCTATCCACTTGCTTCTTTTTTCCCAAAAAATCCCCCCCAAATTTTGGCCATCATTCATTCAAATAGAGAGGCAAGGAGCTCAAAGTATTGACCCATCTTCTTCAACATACCATATGCTACTTTAAAGAACGTTTAAATAAATATGCACTCAACATACAAAATTGCCACCTTTAGTTCTTAATTAAGACCTTTTTCTATTTTAAGAAATAGAAAACCTCCTCTCTTCAATTCCAAAAAGAAACATCATCAATCGTCTAACCAAAATGCTGGGGGTAGTATACAATGAATAATACTTTGAGTTTGATTTTCTTTTATATGCTCCATCTAGCTAGTCTAGGTAGGCTTTTAAAATTCAATTATACCTTTAAATGTTGAATTTATTTCTTTGACCTCCCCAGCTTAGTGTTTTGCTTGGAGAGCTTACACCTTTAATGCTATCCTTTTTTCTCTATCCTCCTCATTTTGTTTTCCCTTTTCCATTGTGGTTGATCTCCTTTAAGCTCCCTACGATTGTTGTTTGTTAGGTGGAAATCCTCTACTCTTTTTTCTTTTTTTTAGGATCTTTTTAGCTCTTTTTTATAAAATGTTTCAGATTCCTTTCAAAATCTCTTTTTTATCTAATAAAAAAAGACTCTTTTCTATTATAAAAAAAAAAATCTAATTAATCTATTAAGAAGAGCCTACACTATTAATTGATTATTTGATTCATTCAAATAATTCACTTCACTATTAGCCTAGGATAATATCTCAATCAAATTAATTTTCCAACCAATTAATCTAATTGATTAATATCGAATACTTAACATTTGAATATTGACGTCAGTATTACTAAATATTGATAATGCCATATTATTATTAATATTACTCAAACAATATTTATAACTCAAGCATATGCATCCTATTACTAACTTGCAATTTCTAAGATACAACTAATATTAAGCACAACACTGTTTTATCACTGAGTATATGATTTTAATATAACTACCATATTATCGTCCACCTACTAAGAATGACTCCTTTGCAAAAGCAATCTCCTTACCCACTGTTGCATTCAAACAACATACTTATGAACAATGGACCTACATGAAGGGTTTATTTTTACCCTTAAGCTATTTATGAGTATGACATCCATCATTTCCCACTTCCTCCCAACTCTTGGTGGTTATCCCATACCAATCCACCATATGAGAGTACCTAGTCTTGCAACCATAATATTCATCAATAGTATCATATTCTCCACATATCATAAAATAAAGCATAAAGTGAAATTGTTAACACATCGTAATAGCATAAAATAATATTATGCTTAAGATCTTCACACATTAATACATAGTCATTTATCAATATCAATTTTTGCCAACAAGGGTCATTACATACTCACCCATTGGACTAAACACATTTCTTTGTATTTTCTACAAATAAAGCATGCATATATCATCCAAATAAATATGGGAATTGCTTACCCATTTTCTCAACATCTTCCCATGTGGCACAATTTTTAGAATACTGGTCCAACTAGACCTTACATTGATCTAGGGTTTGTTTCCTCAACATCTTGGAATGAAACCCTAGGATTATTACTAGTCACACCTCAATGGTTATGGGATATATCATATGTAATTTAAAATATTCCAAACATGAGTAGGGTCAAAAAAATATTTTCTAAGTAGGGATATGTGGAAAGCATCTTTGATCTTTAACAAGTTGGGTGGTAAGGCAAGCCTATAGACTACTAGACTAATCTTATCAATGATCTCAAAAGGTCAAACATTTTCATGCTCCATCTTAGTTTACTTGATGGCACTTTTATGGGTCTAACCTTTATGAAAAAATTATCTCCCATAAATAATTTTCTTTGTTATCTCTTTAGGTCAACATAGCTCTTTTTACGACCAACGGCTTCCTTGACCATCAGTTGGATCACTTTGAGATGCTCCTCCATCTCTTTAATAGTGTCCAATATGATTTCCCCTCTATCTTTTGTATTATCCCATGATAGAGGTGTTTTGCATAGCCTACCATACAAGGCCTCAAATGGACCCATTCCTAAAGATGCACGGTGTCCATTATTATAGGAAAATTCAATAAGATGCAAAAAGTCTTCCCACTTAGAATTTCAATCCATGTAATACATGTGAAGTATATCTTCCAAAACTTGGTTCAGCCTCTATTTTCCCATCTAATTCTAGATGGTATGTAGAACTAATTCTCAACTTCATACCTACTCTACAATTAAGAGCCTACAAATTTTTTGATGAAAACCTAGAATCCCTATTTGATATGATTACCTCAGAAAAACCATGTAACCTAAAATTTGTCTTAGTAAAATTATTTATCGTAACTAGTGCATCATCCTTGATGTTTCGTAGTATAAAATATGTAATCTTGATCAATTTTTCAACCACCACAAGTATCACATCATGTTGGTACCTAGTCTTAGGTAGACCCATAATAAAATCCATAAATATATTCTAACACTTCTAAGTAGGTATATCAGGTGGTTATAATTTTCCTATTAGGTATCGATGTTCTATCTTAACCTTCTAATACTCTAAGAATATAGTATTAAAACTAGTAATATCCTATTTCATTCCTAATCAATAAAAGATATTTTTCATGTTTTATCTCATCGTTGCGCCTCTTGGATGAGCAAAATATGGATAACTAGGTGCCTCTTGCACAATAATTATCCTTAAATTTCTACTTTTGGGTATGACAACCCTATCCTTGAAACATAAAAGGTCATATTTTATATAAAAATCCTTATTTACCTCAAAGTTTACCATGATTTCAATGCAATACTAATCCTATAACTGCATTTTCTTGACTTTATCCATCAATTCTATATGACTTTGGGTCAATGCTAATATATACCTTCTCCTACTCAAGGCATCAACAACCTTGTTTTCTCTATATTGCATTCAGCATAGATTGGGTAAAAATATACCTTATACTTTGGTGGTTTATCCTTAGCTCAAATGGTTTTCTCAACAAATAGTATCTCTAGACCTTTAGTGTATGCACAAGTGTTGCCAAATCTAGGTCATAGGTAGCATAATTCAACTTTAGCTTCTTGAGTTTCCTAGACTTGTATGCTATTGTAGCTTCATTTTAATAAAACACCCCACCTAAGCCTTCTAACTAAGCAATGGTACATACTATAAAATTCCCAAGAAGATCTAGTATGTTGAGAATTGGCATTGTAGTCAAATTATTTTTTAGAGTTTCAAATGCAGTCTCACACTTATCCATCCATTTGAATTCCTTTCCTTTTCTCTAAAGTTTGGTGATATAGTAAGAAATTTTTGAATAATCCTTCATGAAAAACCTATAATAACCAGTGATTCCCATGAGGCTTCTAACATATTTGTGGTTTTTGACAAACTCAAAATAGCCTCAATTTCGTAGGGTCTATAGAAATCCCTTATATAGATATAATTTATCCCAAATACTAAACTTGTGAGACAAAGAAATCACACTAATACAACTTCTCATATATTTAGTTTTTCCTCAACATCTCTAACAATAACCTTAAATATTGGTCATATTCCTATTTAGTGTGGAAATGTATTAATATATCATCTAGAAATATAAAAATAAAAATGATCTAGATATTTCTTGAACACATTGTTCATCAGATTCATAACATTTACTAGTAGGTTTGTCAACCCAAATGACAACATTGTAAAATCATGGTTCCCATACCTATTCTTAAAGATTGTTTTGTGAGTATCCTCCTCTTGAATTATCAGCTGATGATATCTTGATATTAAATCATTTTTTTAAAATATAGTGGCATCCCTTATTTGACCAACAAGATCAACAATGCTTGGTAAAGGATACCTATTCTTGATGGTTACCTTATTCAACATTCTATAGTCAATGCAAAACCTTAAGAAACCATCATTCCTTATCATAAATAACATTGTATCTCCCCATGGTGACACACTAGGTTTAATCATACCCTTTTCCAACAAATCTTGAAGTTGCACTTTCAACTCTTGCAACTCAATAGGGATCATTCTATACGGTGTCCTTGAAATAGGTTTAGCTCCTGACATTAGTTCAATAATGAAGTTAAATTTACATCGAAGTGATAGTCCTAGGAGATCTTCTAGAAATATGTCCCTAAATTCATGTAAATTGGATGCTTCTTAAATATCTCCTCATCCTATTTTTCTCCTATCTTGTCATTTATCTTGAATATATACAATATGCCACCTCTTTTAATATCTTTCTTTTGTTGCATTTCTGACAAAAAATGAGATGGAAAATATCTTTGCCTACTTTGAACCTTTATTCTCTTCTTATCCTTATCGATATAATCCATCTACCTCTCTTGAAAGTTGATTAAGGATCCATGAGCCTTCAACCAATCCATCAGTAGGATAATATTAAATGCATGGAGTGGTACAACATATAAGTGCCACATAGTGGATTCATTGAGTAGGGTAATTTCAACTATAGACAAGTGTTGATCCACTAAGTAGATCTATCTAGACCCATACTCAAATTTTCTCACTTATGTAGAAAATCTAGGTCTTGTTGGTCTATAAATATGTCTAAGGAAAGGTTTGTGCCCATAGACCTTGACCAAAATTGAATGATCTAGAAGTTGTGAGTCTTCAATGGCCAATCTTCGGAGGAGGCTGGCTCCTTTGAAGTTCAAGCTAACTATTTATAAAGTATGGGGGAAAAGGGTGTTGAAAGAAATAAACCAAGCTGGAGCTAGAACTTATAGTGGTGTAGATTAGGCAATATTAAGATACATGCATAGTAAATATAATACAAATTAATAAGTGAATCACCTAACAAACCAACAAATTTTACTATCACCCATGGGACACTTGATTTAAATGTGTCGTATTTTATCAAACTATGAATTCTAGAACAAGTGAATGAACACAAGTATAAATATAGAAAGCAGAATAAAATCTTATGAGCATCCAATAGGTAAAAATTAGAAATAAGTATTCATCGATACATACATATTCTGCAAATGAATTGAACCAGAAGTTGGACAACGATCCCTTTGTATTAATATGTAAATATTCTTTCTCACATATGAATTGTAAAAGCCTAAGAGTTGACCTTTCTTTCCTTCTACATCCTAGAATTTATACTCTTTTACAATGTATTCCATTAGTGATGCATCATTGCTTAGAAACAGATTGTTGTTATGTTATAAGATTTTCCAACTTGTTGAACTGTTTGGAGGTATGGTTGCTCTAACTACCCAATAATGGCTTGATAACTTGCCCAAGATTTGTGTCATATTGAGTCATTGACCTTATTGTTTGCATCTGGTTTGTTGCTTTTTTCTAATTTTTTTTAGTTGAGCAACCCTATTACTCGCATGATGGCCCTGAGAATAACAATATTGTTGAGATGTCCTGATAGGTGATCTTGTCCAATAGGCATCATGAGATGATGGCAGTCCTCATGCAGGTAGGTTGGTGTTGACTTCTAATATTGAATTGCCTTTTCTTTTTCATAGTTGTCAAATGCTTATTGAGCTTACCTCCAAACTTACGCATAATTATCTCAAGGTAACAAAAATTTAGGATCTTTATAGGGTCCAACCAAGCATGGCACTTTCGGTGTCTTTTACACTAACCCAAATTTACCACCTTGATATTTTGATAGTGGTACAAATATTTGGTATCCCAATGGGCTTTGGTTGTTAGCTTTAGATGTAATGAGCAATGGGAGATAAAAATCACAAGATGTTGAATAATATAAAAGAAAGTAAATTTGCAAGATGATTGATGTATGTTAAATATCAATAATATAAATGAATACAATGTAGTTATGGAAGAAATGAACACTCCATTAATGAAGCTAATAAACTAGATTATACCCATCACCAATGTACAGTGATATACACAACACTGCACTACTACCTATGACTATGTTATAAGCAACTCTATCTATCTATGTCCCTCTTCTCATATCTATATGAAAATGAGGCCTTTATTATATAGGAATAAAGGTTCCTTCGCCAACAATCTACCTAGTTGTGCAAGGGATAAATTGCACATATACAACTTGCACATTAACACTTGTGCATTTATTATATTGCATGAAGTAACTAGATAACTTTCCCCTAAAGTAATCTAATATCCTAAGTATGTACCTTGGCAGATACATTTACATAACTCAAATTATGGAATAAACTCCATTTCTAACACCCCCTATATTACATTATTTGGGTATTCATCTTGATCTTGGTACTCTTCCTTAGTATTTTTGTAACATGTTCAAGCAAATAATTAGTGTCTCTACAATATGTAACATTTGTTGATAGATATTTCACCTCATACGTGTCTGTGGGTTCTTTCAGTTCTTCAATTTCTTATATCCTCTAAGCTAAGTTTCCCTTCTAATTTCTCTTCTGATATTCTAGTTAAGGATAATTGGTTGGTCATTGAAATTGCTACTAATGAGGGTTCCTTTGATATTATCAAAATTGATTCCCATTGTACATATGATTTGCTTGCTTTTGATTTTTGGTATTGTATCTGCAATAGTTGGTACTATGACCTTTCTTTCTACTTGTCTAACAATTTCATGTTTTTCATCCTCTTGTTCCAAGAAGCAATATTTCCCTGTGAATTATCTGTAAATATGTGACCAAATATTTATAATTGTCTGGAAGTGCTCTCATGGTTACTTGAGTGATAAATTAATCCTTAATTGTTTCTCCTAAAGTTAATAATTTTCCATTGACTTCTGCTACCTTCCTCAAGAATAGTTCTATACTCTCTCAACTATTCATATGTAATGAGTGAATTTGAGTTTGGAGATGAAGGATGGTCACCTTATTCTTTCCTTCAAACTTTTCTCTAGGCTTGTACATGCATCTGAAGATGTTTTGGCTGAACTGATATATGGTTGAATCTCATTCATGATAGCAAAAGTAATTATCATTAAGGCCTTTGAGTCATTTTCCTCAAACTTTAGGATTTTAGTTTCACCTATGGTAGGTCTCTGTGTTTTCCTTTTCATGGCATCCCAAAGTTCTTCATATACTAAGATTGCTTTGAATTTGTTTTTCCAAGAGAAATAATTTGTACCCTTGAGTAGTTCAGATTCTACTAGGAAGAATTTATTTGATGCCATCTAAATCACCCTAATACAAATTCTTAAATTTTGTGATCTTTCTTATGTCTCCCTAGAGATATAATATAGTGGTTTTATAAATATATAGTTCAATCTTGCTTTATTTTGTACAAATTTTGTAACGATCAAAAATCAACTTCTTAACACGTTATTACTCCTATTGAACTAAGCACTTTTCAAATTTAAAGAGTTTTTACTATTGGATTTATTTTGTCCCCTTAGAGAAGCTTTGAGACAAGAATATTAAAATTTTCCAACCTTAACAAAAAGATTTAATAATCCCTTTTTATATCCCTTGGATTATTTCTAATTTTCAATAACCTATTTTGGAATTGTAGCCTTTATGACTCCCAAATTTTGAAAAATAGAATACATTAATATTTACATATTTTAAATGAAATAATTCCAAGTAGTATTCCTTATTTCTCCTAGGTTATGCTTTGCAAATATTACAAAATTTTAATATTTGATTTCCCTAAGTTTTTCTTTCAAATGAATATTGTTTTTCTTTAATAATTCAATTGTATAATATAACCTTATAAATCCCTTTTTATGGAAAGAAAAATACATCGAAATTGTACCCTTATAAAATTGACAGTAAGCTATCCTTGGTCATTGTGAGTAATGGAAGATTCTCCACTCACATTAATATCGTTTGACCAAGAATAATATGCTTCAGTGTTTGCTCTTGGATTGTTCTCCAAGATGCTGCTAATCCACTATTGTGTAGTTATCGAGATACTATCGTCATACAGCTTGGATGTTGTTGAGTCACTTGTTGCCATTACTATATTCCATTGACTATCTTCTCACCTCCTTGACCACCCTTTTTATGGAATATAAGTCTTAAAATTTATGATAAGTGTCACAAAAATTTCGTATGAGCACTCACTCTCTTTTTTATCATACCACATTCTTTGTCTAATGCTTATTTCGCACTTTGTAACATATGAGCATTCGTGTGGGCACTTAAGTGAGGCTTGTAGAGGATAACAAGTGGCACCACCTCCTTCATATTCCCTATAGCTTTTGTGTGAATGTTTCTTGAGAATTTAGAGATAGAAGGGTATACAAACCGAACCAGGTGACATTAAGGAAAATTAACAGAATAAACCCTTCTTTAATTTACTTCCCGCAAAGCCATTACAACCATTCTCAAACCATAGGTTACAATCATTAATTTATATGAAGGGGAGGAAGGAAGTCGGAGGAGAAGAGGGAAGGGAGGTGGAGTGATAAGGGAGAAGAGGGAATATAGGAGAATGGAGGGATAAGGAGAATAATGAAATATCATGCCGACTAATGAAATGAAATTTGGCCGACCACTAAATAAACTTAGCCGACAACTAACTAGGTGTTCACACTGGCTACATTCCCCCCCTTAAATTTGAGAGGACTGACAAGATAGTATCTCAGCTTTACAAATTGAGCTTTAGCCAATGCCTTGGTGAAGATGTCTGCAATGTTCTCCAAAGTGTGGCAATAGTGAAGCTCAATAGTATCAGTTTCCACCATATCTCTGATGAAGTGGTACTTCATATCAAAATGCTTTGATCTACTATGGTGGACAGGATTGTATGCCAACTGAATGGCACTAATGTTGTCACATAATATCCTAGTTGGACCACTTTGCTGCTCTCCAATCTCATCTAATACCTTTCATAGCCATAGAGCTTGAGTACTAGCATGAGTGACCGCTATATACTCAGCTTCGTTGAAGATAGCGCTACTACTGTCTGCTTCTTGGAACTCCAAGTTATTAGTCCCGAACCAAGACTAAAACAGTTACCTGATGTGGATTTTATATCATCAACATTGCTGCCCCAATCACTATCACTAAAGAATTCAAGCTTGATAGTATCACTTCTGGAGTACTGGATTCCTAAATCCAATGTACCCTTCACATATCGCAAAATTCTTTTAGCTGCTTGCAAATGCAGCTCAGATGGATTAGACATAAATCTAGAAATAAGAGATACAACATACTAAATTTTTGGTCTGGTGTTGGCGAGAAACATCAAACTCCCAACAATGCTTCTGAAAGTGGTCACATCAACTTTCGATGCTCCATCATCCTTGCTTAATTGGATCCCATGTCCAATTGGAGTTGCAACTGATTTGCATTGCTCCATAGCAAACTTATTAATCATATCTCGAGCATACTTAAGTTGACAGATGAAGATTCCTGAATCTGTCTAATGGACTTCCATTCCAAGAAAGTATTTCATTAACCCAAGATCCTTCATCTCAAATTCCTGCATCATGGAGTGCTTGAACTCCATATTGAATTTTTCATTACTACCCATAAAAATGAGATCATCCACATATAAACAAACTATTAGGATGTCATTTCCTTAATTCAAGTAGTAGAGCGTGGGTTCATTTTTGCTTCGAATGAACCCATAATCTTGAAAGTACCCATCAATGCGTGAGTACCAAGCTCTCGGTGCCTGCTTGAGGCCATAAAGAGCCTTCTTCAGTTTATAAACAAGATGTTCCTTTTCTTTCTCTTCAAATCCCTGTGGTTGCTCAACATACACTTCTTCCGTCAAGTAACCATTTAGAAATGCACTCTTACATCCATGTGTTGACTTTCCATCCTATTCCTAAGGCAAGAACTTGACATCCATGTGTTGGACTTTCCATCCCTTATGTGCGACTAAGGAAAGAACTATTCGATAGTCTCCTGTATGGCTACAGGAGCAAAAGTCTCTTCATAATCAATTCCATATTTCTAAGTGAATCCCTTTGCAACTAATCTCGCCTTGTGCCTTTCGATGCTACCATCAGTATTAAACTTGGTCTTGTAGACCCACTTACACCCAACACGTTTCTTTCCTTTAGGAAGCTTCA
This sequence comes from Wollemia nobilis, assembly GCA_028583015.1. Classification (NCBI taxonomy): domain Eukaryota; kingdom Viridiplantae; phylum Streptophyta; class Pinopsida; order Araucariales; family Araucariaceae; genus Wollemia; species Wollemia nobilis. Next base: position 267,098 of record JAQPPZ010016986.1, read on the forward strand.
TCAGCTCCCAAGTGTCATTGTTTTTTATAGAGGTGATCTCCTCTTTCATGGCATCTTGCCAAATCTTTTGAGTACAATCCTTCTCATAACAAGAAGGTTCAAGCTGTGAATTAGTTAACAAAGCATAGTTAACTAGATCTCCCCTAGGTTCCTGCTGGGAGACATCCTCACCATACAAGTGCATATTTTCTAATCTTTGTAGAACAAAATTCATTTCACTAGCTTGAATCCTAGTGTATCTTTTTGAAAAAAAATTATCTAACATCTGATATGATGGATGATTCTGTAGAGTTATCTTACCTCTGTATGGAGAATCGATGTCCATTGGTGAGGAACTTACTGATCACTGCGAAGAAGGACTTGGTGAAGAAGTTGAATCAGAAGATGAACTTGGATTTGTGGGAGGAGACTGCTTTCCTTTTTGTGGTGTCTGTTGTTGCACCTGCTTAGAAACTACATCAGTGGATTCAACATCATTGTATATCTGGGGCTTACCCCATTCTCCCCCTTAATAAAAAATCACATCCTTGGAAATCACAAACTTTCTAGTCTTGGGATTATAGAGTCTATAAGCTTTTGTATTCTCATAGTATCCTACAAAGATGCATGCCTGAGTCTTTGGATCGAGCTTCTTGCTTAGCTCATCAGGAATGTGAGAATAGGTGAGCGAGCCAAACACTTTGAAATACTTCACATTTGGCTTTTTACCATACCAAGCTTGGTAAGGTGTCTGCCCTTCCAAACTTGAAGTAGAACTTCTGTTCAAGATATGTACGCTGGTCCTTACTGCATTTTCCCAATATGAATTAGTCAAATGCTTCATCTAAAGCATAGACCTTGCCATCTCCACAATGGTGTGATTCTTCCTCTCTGTGACACCATTCTGTTGTGGAGTGTAGGCAGCTGTGAACTGCCTCTTAATGCCATGTTGCTTATAGAAATTCAAGAACTCATTAGAGGAGTATTCTCCTCCCCTATCTGATCTAAGACATTTTACAAAATATCTACTCTCACTTTCAACTCTTGTTTTGAAATTGACAAAGCATTCAAATGCTTCATCCTTATGTTTCAAAAAATATATACAACACATTCTAGTATAATCATCAATGAAGAGTAGGAAGTAAGAGTTGTTACCTAGACTTTGGGTCTGCATCGGACCATAGATGTCTGTATGCACTAGCTATAGTGGATAGTTGGCCCGCCATGCTTGTCCATGAGGAAATTTTGATCTGGCATGCTTCCCAAGAGCACACCCTTCATAGACTTCTTTACTATCCTAAACTTTAGGAAGTTCGGTTACCATTGCTTGGGAAGTTAGCATTTTCAAACTAGCAAAATTCAAATGACCATATCTCAAGTGCCAAAGGACACTTGGATTGGAAATAGCAACATTTGCTAACTTATCTCCCCCTGGCTAGCCAAACTTTAAAGGAAACAATCTATTCTTTGACATTGGCACTTGTGTAATGATTCTATTACTATTATTTTTATCAAAAATAGTGCATTTACCCTCATCAAAAAGCAACTTGTAGTTCTTTTCTAACATTTGACCAACACTTAAAATATTATGTTGGATATGGGGTGTATAATAGATATCACTTACTTGTTTGACTCCTTCTTTAGTTGGAACTGCCATGTCTCCAATGCCTTCAATTGCCAATGATTTATCATCTCCCAATTTGATGCTGGATTTGTATGAGGAGTTTAGAGTAGCAAAGAGCTCTTCTTTGCCACTCATATGGTTTGAACACCCAGTGTCCAAGATCCATGTATAATTCATGTTTTGATCTGTCTGACCATATGAGAGAAAGAGATTTTTTGCCTCTTCCTCTTCTCCAAATTTTCCAAACTGACTGCTCTGGCTGCTACTAGTTCCTTGTGAAGTCTTTGTCCAAAAGTCATGAGCATAATGGCCAAGTTTGCCACAATTGTAGCAAGATTATTTTGACTTATCTCCTCCTTTGCCTCTGCCTAATTTTTTCCCTCTATTTTGTTGTCCTCCTCTATTCTATTGTTCACCATTGTTTGAGAATCCTCCTCTATTCTAATTTCCTCCTCTGTTAGGAGTTCCACCTCTCTGATTATTTTTGCCTCTACCTCTATACCTTCCTCTGCCACGGCCTCTACCTCTGCCTTCTTGAGAAGAAAAAGCTTTATCATCTCCTCCATAACTTGTGGAAGGAGTTTGTTGTAACCTCTCTTCATGTGAGAGAAGTGAGCCAATGAGGGTTTCAAAAGATAGAGAAGTTAGGTCTTTCGATTTCTCTATAATTATGGCAACTGAATTCCACTTAGGAAGAAGTGTCCTCAACACTTTCTTCACTATAACTTCAGGCTTTACATCTCCTAAAGTGACCATCTTATCTACTATGGCTTTCACATGCACGTAGTAATCACCAACCTTTTCATTCTCTTGCATTTTAAGAGTTTCAAACTCTCATTTCAAGGTTTAGAGTTTAACTTGTTTGATTTGGTCACTACCCCTATAACTTTCTTTTAAAGCATTCCAAGCAGATTCAGCTTTATAAAAGAAGCTATTCTAGGGAAAATACTTCTATCAAGGGCAGCTTGGATGTTATAAAGGGCAGAAGAATTATTCTTCTGAGCTTCCTTTTTAGCCCTTTTATCAGCAACATTCAAAACTGCCCACTCAACAGCAGTAGGTTCAGTATATCTCTCTTCAATCACATCCCAAAGACTTTTGCCTATCAAAAGAATTTTCATTTTAATTGACCAATACTCGTAATCACCACCATTGAACTCAGGGATTGGTAGACTAGTATTGGAAGCCATTTTAGAAAGCAAACTTTATTTCAACTTCAAACAAGTAGTACAAAGAAGTACAAAATAGATCATTGATTTAAATCAAATCTAGCTTTCTTAAAATGCTCACTGATTTTGCGTTCTTCTTCTTGAGGATTTACCAAAACTGGAAAAGTGAAATTATTTGCTTCATCATCACTAATTATAATGACTTCTTTTGCTGCTACTGGCTCAAGACATCTTTTGAAAACAACTCGTTCTTTAGTTGCAGGTTTCACCTCCACTAGTTCTTCTTCCTCTTCTCTGCTTCTTTTGCTTCTTCTTCTTCTTCTTCTGGTTCTGAATCAGGAGAGCATGGTGTATAGCTCTCACTTGTTTCAACTTTAGGCACTACGGGTGTATAACTATCACTTGATTGTCCTTCCGGTATTGTTTCAACCGTCTCGAATTCAACTATCCTTTGCTCGAAGATATTATCTTCAGAATTCGCCTCGTATCCAGAGTATGGTTTCCTCAGATGTGCTGTCACTTGGTTTTCTAATTGGCAAAACACTGTATGAAGTCCATACTGCTGGACTTTCCTATTAAAGAAATCAAGAGCCTCTCTTCTCAATAGAGAGAGCAAAGCATTATAGCATCCGTCTGACCGAATCATCTACCTAGAATCACACCGCATGAACTGGGTTACAATTATGATGCCAAAAAAAACTTCTACCTAAAAATATCTTTTCACCCTTATAATTTTTTTTTTTTAAATTCCAAAATTTGTTTTAATAAATGCCTTTTTAAAAAAAAATTAACAATTTCCTATATATATTTTTAATTATTCCTTTTTTAAAATAAATGTTTATTTAAAAAACATAATAATAAAAAATATATGGAAAGTATTAAATAATTTTTAAAAAACTTTAATCAAAACTAAATAATAAAAAAATTAAATAAAAAAACCTTTTTTTTTGTGAAATCCCCGACGGGATTCGACCTGATGACCTCTGCCTTCTACCCGAAAGGCCTAGCCGCTGCACCACGCGGTTGTTGTGGGCTAACAAAGACAACAAATAGTTTTAAACCCTGACATGGTCGGCTATCACAGAAAAAAAAATTAAAACTTTGTAGTTTTAACCCCGGTGGGATTCGACCCCGAGACCTCTATTCCACAACCAAGCAACTCAACCAGCTGCGCTACGCACTTCGGTGGGTAGAGAAAGGAACCAGCTGTTCCTTATACCGTCGATGGGAGGCAATTTTTTTTTTTTTAAATGTGGATTTATCCCACATGCAGTGGGAGGGAGGCAATAGACAATTTGTAAATGCGCGTGAGCGCATAAGCCTTTGATTGCCTTCGGGCAATCAAACCCTCAACTCTATGCTTGATTGAAATGCATACCAAGTGGCATTCAAACGCTTTGCATGAAGACATGTGCTATAACACTCCCAAGAAGAATATAACTCCTTTCATATGCCTTCTCTTAGCTTGCTTCATTTCTTAGATAGCAAGAAACCTTCTCTTTCATAGGTAATTTTATGAGGTACTATGGAGCTTCAAATGGAAATTTTGAAAGTGATATTGGTGTTTCCTTTGGTGGATGATCTTTACTAAGTTTAAGTCCTGAATGTAGCACCTTTTTCCCTTGTCTACTATGCCTTCAACATACTATTTTTTTGTGCCTTTTTTGTAGTGTAGATATTTGTTTGCTATGTTGTCCGTCACACATTGGTAGAAGAATATTTGTTGTCTTCCCTTCGTAGATGACCTCCCTTTATATATACATAAATGCAGCTTTATAATAACCTTGTATGGGCTTTGATATTGCAGGTTCATCTGTCCAAGATATGCTAAGAGTGAGCCCTTTGAGCGGCTCCTTTTACTGTAGAAGAGTGCAAACATTCATCCTTCCTTAGCTAGATACCCTATAGATGTTGTACATTTTGAGGCAACTTTATATCTACATTATTCCTGCATATAACATATTGTAGAAGTGCAATACCATGTAATATTACATGTATATAAAACTTTCTTTAATGCACCTTTTTCTTGCACTCTTTTTCATGTTTGAAATTATGTCTTTGTAATAGATTTTTGTATGCAGATATGAGGGTTTTGAGGATGTCTCTTTGGGTAGACTCCTTACCCTTTATTGCTTGTAAACTTTGAGGATAAATCCAAGTCTTTAATGAAGTAGATAGAAGCTTTTTGTAATAGTAATTTGTTTCCCATTGTAACAAGCAATTACCCTTCTAATGCTTTGTATTTGAGACTCACCAAGTCTCAATATTTAAAGCTTCTATTTATGTTTATGGTTAGTTGTATTTTTCTCCAAGTTTCAAAGGATTCTAACCTGATTTGGTGGCTCCTCTTGGCCACTATGAGTTGCAGATTTTGTGCACTAATAGTGTCTTTGGAAACTTTGACAAATTTTTATTTTGTGCACTTCTCAAGTACACAAAAGCTAATATTTTAAGAGCAATAGAATAGTGCAAATGAATCTAATAATATTTCATTTTTAATGCACTAAAAATTTCACCTTATCACTCTAATCAACTCTCAATAACATACACTTAATCAAATTTACTAAAACTAATCAAGAATAATCCGAAATGAACCTTCAATAATTATTCAATATTTTAACTACAATCAATATTGTAGGACTTAGTCTTATTTTTAATTTTTCAAATTATATGATAAGTAGTTGATAGAAGTAATTCATAAATATATCAAAATCCTAATCAATATTCAAATGAACCTTAAAAAGAACTTACTTTTTGCACTTTTGAAGACTATAATCTAATTACAACTCCAAATTTAGGTGCTTAAACAAATTTGATAAGTAATCCAATTAATGAATCTATTTACACCAAAAATTTTCTTACCTTTTTTTTGAAAGCTTCTATAACTCTTTTGCCACTTCTATAGAGGATTTAGATGTTGGTGTCTAGAATCACCAAGTTGTTGCTTCAAGTAGGATCTTGCAGCTCTTTGTAGATAATTTTGAACAACTCCTTCACCAAATGATGGTCTCAAAATTTCACTCATGAGCCTAGGATTTGGTGTCTTGTTCTCCTCTTATGTTATCCTCCTTTTATTGAATATTTGGAGAAGTATTTTACCTACAAAGTGGTACCTTCTTGTTGTGGGAGGTAATATTCAAATATTCAATATTTGGTGACTTCTTCTATCTTCAAGTCTTGTCGAATTTTGACTTCAGGCACGATCTTCTTCTTAATATTTTGAATTTCTTGAGGTCTTCATTGAATTCTTCTTCTGCTCATATTTGGCACTCCTTGCCAAAATCTCCTTCTCTTGGGCTTGTTGTCAGATGGCAAAAATTATCCCAAGTCCTTCACTATTAGGGGCTTCTCCTTGGTAGTGGTTTTCTCTAGTGAGTTCTCCTTTGAGAAATTCTTCAATCAGGCTCTCCTAGACTTTTTTGAATGCTCATTGAGACCCTCCCAAGGTCTTTGATCTTGCAGCTTCTACTGGTCTTTCCTTGAGACCTCTTCAACCTTCTACTCTTGGAAGTGTTGGTGGTGAGATATGCTTTTGGTTATCTAATTCTATATCTTTTGGATTCGATCATGACTCTCTTAGTCCTTATTCTTCTTCTAAGTTTGGAAGTTCTTCAATGAGATATTCTCCTGATCTCTTTTATTTTAGGTGTTGAATAGATTTTGAAGAAGATACGCTTCCTAAATTTCTTGTAGGAAGTTTTTTGACTTACTAAATCTTCTATACTTGCAACAAAGTATTATTACTAAAATATTTAGTCTGGTTCTGAATCAAATATTATCTATAAATTCTTCTTCAATATTAAAGCTTTTATGGACTTTTTCAGTATCAAAGCTTCTATGGCCTTTTTTATTACCAAGTCTTCTATGGCCTTTTTCAGTATCAAGGCTTATGTGACCTTTCTAGTATCATGACTTACGTGGCATTTCCTTTAAGGATCCTGTGATCCTTTTGTGTCAAGATTTCTATGGCCTATTCTTCAACTTTTGAATTTGTTCGATTCAGCAATGGAGATCTTCAGTATCCTAATCTTCGCCATAATTCTTAACTAGAAATCTTATTTTGTAAATTCTCTTACACAAGGAACTAATATCTGAACTATGAAGACACGTCGACATTAGAGCAACAAAATTGGATTTGGTATATTTCTATTGTAGGAGATCCCAATCCTTTGAGAATTAATTTTTTACAACAAAATAAATTTTAGATAATAGTTAGAAAATTCCAAATATCTTGGATGATCCTCACTAGATGATTTGTCAATCCAGTGGATTGAATGTTGAATCCGGCTCTTCACACGTTTTTCTTGTAACTCTGTGGAAAGACTCTAGTCAAAAGCAATCGAAGTATTTTTTTAAACTAAGATTTTTTTTAGTCCTCACTCATGACCCTCTCTAATTCTACCACCTAGATTGTTCTGAGAACTTTTGACAGTGGCTAGTCCAATGGTACATCAGTATCACTAATATACTCATGCTCAAAGATAACGGTGGTTTCCCTATTGACCTACACATACTAGATCTACCATAGCTCTGATACCACTGTTAGCTTTTGATGTAATGATCAATGGAAGATAACAATCACAAGATGCAAAATAATATAAAAGAATGTAAATTTACAAGATGATTGAAGTATGTTGAATAACAATAACATAAATGAATACAATGTAGCTATGGAGGAAATGAACACTCCATTAATGAAGCTACTAAATTACATTGTACCCATCACCAATATATGGTCATATACACAACACTGCACTACTACTTATGACTATGTTGTAAGTAGCTTTATTTATACATAATATGACAACCTTTGGCAGTGGGATGGGGATTCGATACCCCAATAGGCTTCGACTAGGTGTAGAATTTGTTGGTGTGTCCTATACTTAGCCATTTTTCTAAGGCTATCTTGTTACAATCTATAATGCCCAGACTTTTTCTAAATTTTCTATACTATTCATCATTTCAATTTCTTGCTAAAGTGCATGTCGATGGTGATTTAAAAATACCCACATTCTTGGTGATTCATTGGGACTTTTCATCTTGTGAAAAGAAAACTCAGACTAACTATCTATATACCACAAACACATAATATTGATAAAAACAAAGCTAATAAAAGAGATAAATAAATAAAGCTTCTAAATATAGAATCCGCTTAACTGAACAAACAACTAGAAAGAAAAGAGAAAATAAAATTATGATGACAAAATGGATAGCAGATTTTATCTTAAAATTTACAGGTGGTTGGTGACAGTGGGATGGAAATGATGAAACCAAAATAGTGCATGGGGATACCTAGAGAATGGAATATTTCCATAAAACCCAAGCTAAGACCTGAAGGATAGAATATGGAACTAAAACTAATGGCGTAAGTATGGATAGAAGCAGAAAAAGGGTAGCAAAAAATAAAAAGAAAAATACCTGAAACATGAGACACACCCACAAAAATGGAACTCCATGAGTAAATTTGGTTGTAGTTGAAGGTTGTTGTAGGTCCAAGTTGGGCACTTTAGGAAATTATCATTATTCCACTTGTACTTCATATCTTTTCTTATTTTATTGAATTGGCCTATTAAGAAATTCTTCATTACATCGTTTGCAAGCTTCTAATTCTCTTTGCTTTTTCTCATCCTATTGTCTATCAATGTTGGAGGATGCTATCCAAGTGTGGCCTAAAATAGGTGTATACCCTAAGCTTATTTGTGTGAATTATCACTTCATAATTATTTATAATCTAGGCAAATCCTGCATTAATATGATAGAGTAGTACATGATTTGATGTGCATCTAATCTTCAATACTGATGATCTGATGGCAATTACTATTTTTGTCGCCTTGTTTGTTGTACCAAGTATAAATTTTATAGTTTACTTTTAATTCTCTTTAAAATTGTTCCATTGGGCTTCGAAGTCATTATTTTTAAAAAGATATAATATAAATATACAACTAAAAAGCAATATAATACAAGAAGGTGCTATTCTCAAAATTCTCTAATAACCCCTCGATGGATGTTGGTGTGACTCTTCTTTTTGTAGAGGCTCTGTTTGTGCAACTACTTCTGATAATTTTCTATTTTGTGAAACAACCTTAGAAGGTATGATAAACTAGAGTTGTTGGTACATATTATTCCATCCTTTCGGAGGGGGGTTTAAGATTCCTCCAAGTTTAAAGATAACTCTCCTTAGCCTACCAATGTTGTCATAAGGAGGGTCACCATAATTCCCAACCAAGTATTGTGCTTTTGCTAGGATCTCAGAAAGATTGTAAAATAGTGAGAAGACTTTCCCCACTTATAGTGGTTCTGACAGTGAGTCAATCTCACTTTCATCCTATATTTTTTCATCAAACAACTGGGTGATTGCTTCTTTTTTTTGAAACATCGAGTTATCATCCCAATAGCTTGGTGCACCCAAAGCCTTGAGATCCTTTGTAATAGTACTCATTTCTTTAGCCTCCTTTTTGATGCTGGTGAATATTTTTCATCATAGATCAATGAGCTCATTTGCACAAGAGATCAAGTGGGCCAGAAGTCTCTAGTCCTCTGTCTATTTGTTAAGCTAATTTTTGAAGGTAGAAATTTTTTTAGGATATCTTAGCATTTTTCTTAACTTTTGTGCTTCTTGAAACTTGGATGTCAGAACCTTTTCTACCCTTTCTATCTCCTTTCTGACATCTTTAGAAATAACACCAATTTGTTTAAGCTTTGTATAGAAAGGGAGGAAGGTTGGCAGAATTGTTCCTCTTATCTTTCCCTAATAGTAGCCCTAGATCTATCTAAACCAATCTTTGGAGATTGATGAGCTAGGTAGCTTGTCTTTTTTGTGCTACAACTCATTCATGTTTATGGATAAGGGTTCCTCTTACTGTTCCAATTTATCCTTTAGCTCAGTCGGTGCTGAACTCTTATGCTCTCTCTCTCTTCTTATATCTTTTGAAGCTCAGCCTCCAAATGGTTGATTTATTCATATTTTAGTTGTAACTCCTTTTCAGAGGGGACCTTATCAATTATGCCTTTCAACTTGATGATATAATTATTTAGGGTATTATTATTCAACCTTTCCTTGGCAAGCTTGATTTCAAGGGTTTCAATTCTCTTTTCAGTAGCTACAAACTTTTATCTATTTTTTTGAATTGTACAAGCAATGTTTTGCCTTTGTATGGATGGCCCAGATGGTTTGTCTTTTATATCATGGAGATATATCTTCTGTATTATTCTATTTCCTAATATTTTGGTCTCATCTAGAATATAGGATTTTTTACTTTCAATTTGTCCACCACCTTAATCCTTTCTTCCTTGATGGAATCTATCATGTCATACCCCATGGTGAAAACTTTTTTTTCATTTTCTTGTAGCTATTCAAGTTTCTCTTCTTCCTTCCTCCATTTTCATTGATTTTATTTTTCTAGTCGAATGGTACATAAAATTAAGAATAGTGGTTCCTTAGTAGAAACTAGGATGATAAGAGTATCCAGGAAGGCCAGCAATGGAGTAAAAGGGTACGAAATTATGGATATTGCAAGGGGAGTACATTCCTGCATACTTTAGCTCTTTTGGATTGTAGATAGAGGAGTGGAATATGGAGAATGTGTTGGAGAATCTTGAAGGGTGTATTGTTGAGATAGTAGGATGAACTAAAGGAATGTTGAGACAATCTATTGAATAGGTTGCATTTATGAGGTGGAGACATAAGTAATGGAGAAGGATACTCTTCTACTATAATCTTGGTAATTGCAGGAATCATCCCTGAAGGTGGCTAAAATTAGTGTCATGGGGAGGCTAGGATTTAAATGGATGGACTTGGGAGAGAATGAGGTTTAGGAGATATACTCGTACCTTGCACTTCTAGCTCCAACTCCTCCATCTATATGGCATCAACTAATTTTATTCTGACCTCATTTCTTGTTTGCTCAACTTTTTCTTGTGCAACCATTACCTCACACATTTTTGCTTCTTCTTGTAATTATTACATCTTTTGTATCTGTCCTTATTTTTATTCCTACAATATCTATTTCCTTATGACTTTATCTATTTTAAAATTCCATGGACTTGAGCAATTCTTTCAATTATTACTCGATTTAAAGCTTTGACCGAAAGATTCTTGTTGTGCTTCTAAAGGTACTTCCACTATTTTGGGTGTAGTTGGTATTCTTATTTGGATTATGGATGAATTTCAAGGTAACAATTCTTCTTCTACCTCGACATCATCCATTGTAGGGGAGGCTAATCTATGCTAGAGGATTTTTGTTTTAATTCTTCTTCTTCCTCATATCTTATGTCTTTGGTTGTTTGTATCCTTAAGATTTTTGGTAAGAGTTATTTTTCATGCATCTGCTTCTAACCAATATATTCGGTATCAAACTTCTCATTGAACAATTTGTCAATATTGTCATTGGGTTTAGTCTTTTTGATCAAATTACATTCACAATGCATCACCCACCATTCTTTAATTTTGTATTCCTTCAAATCCTTGCTATCATTGTTTATTTTGATAAGATCCATATCAAGTAATTGGTCTCCATTCCTTTCTAGATGAAAACCCTCTCATACTTGTAATATGTTCTCCATGATGGTATTTTTTGCATCTCCATATAGTTGATCGGTGCCACTTGATCCTCAACCAAGTTCCTAAACTTTTCAATCTTTGATAGTGATAAATGCTTGAATACAGGTGCTTTAATATTTATTTTTAATCTTAAAGTATAGATAACTGGTGGATCATAGTGCCACATGTGCGACACTACAACAACTTCAAGACAATGTGCTTCACTCTTGACAGCTAAATATTTCCCTTTTAGACATTATGATATGTTCAAAAATGATAGAATGCTTAAATACTATAACCTCCTTGGATCTTGGACTAAAGCTTTTCTCTATTACATAAACCTCTATTCCTTTCTCTCTAGTGGTTTTAATCACTCTCCCACTCCGTCCATCATTGCATAACTATACTCCTACTCACACTCACTCCACTTCTACTGTTAATAATTGACACATCCATTTATGATGCTAACAAGAACCTCATTTATAAATCTTGAAATCTAGGAGTTGGATCAATTAAAAACAACTTGGTTTAATTGCAACGTCTAAAAACAAATACTTCCATCATGGATTCCAATTATTTATTCATCAATAACATGTAGAGGTATTTATTTGACAAGTATCCATATTCAAAGTCTTCTCTTCCTATTAAAATCATAAGGTAAGGCATTAGTCCAATAAGTCTAAGTTAAGGTGTGCAAGAAGAGTTAGCAAAAGTCCATAAAATAAGTACCAAATCAGTAACAAGTACCTTGCAAAACTCAATGGAGCTCAAAAATATAATTTACCATGAATCATTTGTCCTTCATAACTTAACACATGGAATAAATCAATCATTCCATCACCAAAAATATAACCATCAACAACACAATACAGCAAAATCTAAATCCAAACATTCCTTCAATAAAGCAACATAGCAAAACATAAGTCCATCCAAACGAATAGTCTACCAAGGGAGGGTTATGACATCCTCCTCCTTTAGGATTAACATAGCCCTCTGTGTATCACAAAGTTGAAAACATGAAATAACATTTACGACGTATTTTTAAATAGAAATGGAAAATATTTTTACATATCTGATACTTTCCCCCAAGTAGCATTTCTCTCGAAGTAGTGGTCCCATTGGACCGTGCATTGCTCCATGGTCCCTTTCCTCATTGAATTGGAATGAAACTCAAGGATATTTACTAGGTCAAACATCTATAGCCTTCGGGTGTGCCATCTATAGTTTAGAAAAGTCCCACACATGATCAGGATTAGCTATATACTTCCTAAGAAATGAAATATGGAAAATTTTGTGAATCTTGGGCAAATTGGGTGGTAAGGCAAGTTGATATGCCATAGGGTTGATATTTTCTATAATTTCGAAAGGACCAACAAAATCAGGATCTAGTTTTGTAGATTTAATGGCACTATTCCTTGGTCTCGCCCTAAAAAACACTGTCGCCTATTGTAAATTCTCTTGGTGATATTTTAATATTGACATAATTTTTTTGATATAGCTTCTTTAAGCTTTTATTTGATCATATTTAGTTGTTGCTCTATTTTCTTGATCATTTCTAGTCCAAGCACAACTTGGTCCTCTAGATTATACCATGATGATGGTGTCCTACACCTTCTACCATATAGAGCTTTGAATGGAGCCATGCCTAAGGTCAAATGTGACCGTTATTGTAGGTAAATTCTACCAAGTGTAGGAAATCTTCCCATTAGGTCTTCTAATCCATATAATACATGTGAAGCATGTACTCCAATACTTGGTTCATCCTTTCGATTGGCCCATCGGTTTCTGGGTGATATGCAGAGCTGATGTTTAACCTAGTGACAATGGCACAATGTATATATTTCCAAAAGTTAGATGTAAATCTCGACTCTCTATTTAAAATTATCACTTCCGAAAAAACCACGAAGCATGATTATTTCTTTGGCAAATCTATTAGCCACAACCATGAAATCATCCTTGGTATCCTAGGTATAAAATGCTCAACCTTGATTAGTTTATCAATCACAACAAGGATTATATTTTGTTGAAATTTGGTCTTTGATAAATACACAATAAAATCCATTGATATCACCTATCATTTTTGTGTAGGCACATCATGAGGATACAATAATCATGTAGGGTGTTTGTGTTCTACCTTAACTTTTTGGCATTCAAGATAATGAGTGATATATTCAATTATATTCTTTTTCATTCCTAGCCAATAGAATATTTTCTTCATATTCTTCCTCATTTTTGCACCTCCTAGATGAGAAAAATAATGAGATTTGTGTCCTTCATTCATGATCATTTTCTTCAAATCACCAGCCTTAGGTATTACTACCCTATTCTTAAATCACAAGAAACCATCCTTGATGCTGAAATTCTTACTTTCATCAGATTCCCTTTCCATAGTTTCCCAAATTTGATTAAAAAACATATTCTGATGTTGCATTTCCTTAACTTGTTCCATCAAGTCTATATGGATTCGAGACAAGACAACTATGTGTCTTCTCCTACCGAGTGAATTGACAACATTATTTTCCTTCTCTTTCATATATTCAATATCAAAATCATATTCGACAAAAAATTCTATCCACCTTCTTTTCCTAGCATTCAATAATAGTTGAGTAAATATGTATTTCAGACTTTGATGGTATGTCCTTAACTCAAAGTGTTTTCCTACCAAATAATATCACCAAATTTTGAGAGCAAAAACCACCACTACAAATTCCAAATCATGGGTTGCATAAATGACCTCATGTCATTTTAGTTTCCTAGACCTGTAGGCTACCATTGCGTGCTCCAAAACCTTCCAAATATACATCTGTACACACATGAAACCTACCCTAAGGGTCTTGTATATTTAGTATGGGAGATGTAGTGATTTTTTATTTGAGCATATCAAAACCTACCTCATATTTATCCGTCCACTTGAACTCTTTTTCCTTCCTTTGAAGGTTAGTTATTGAAGCGGTTATCTTGGAATATTCCTTCACATAACACCTGTAATATCTTGTCAAATCCATGAAACTTCGAACTTTCATCACATTTGTGGGTAACGACCAATTCAATATAGGTTCTATTTTCTTTGGATCCATAGTGATCCCTTCTACTGATACAATATGCCCTAAATATTGCACTTTCGACACATAAAATTCATATCTTGACAAATTCCCATATATCCAATTCTTCCTTAGCAGCTCCAAAATGATCTTAAGGTGTATGTCATGCTCTAAATTATTCTAGGAATATATCAAAATATCATATAAGAACATAAGAACAAATGAGTCCAATAGCTTCCTAAAATGCTATTCATCAAGTTCATAAATGTTACTGGAGCATTCGATAGGCCAAAAGGAAAGACAATAAACTCATAATGTCCATAACAATATTTTAAGGCTATCTTATGGGTATCCTCTTATCGAATCTTCAACTGGTGGTATCCAAACTTAAGATCAATCTTTGAGAAGATAGTGGCATCTTTAAGTTGATCAAAGAGGTCTTTGATTTTAGGTAGAGGATATTTTTTTAATGGTTGCCTTGTCTAGCATCCTATAGTCTATACATAGTCACAAGGAACCATCCTTTTTCTTGATGAACATCACTGGTGCACCCCATGGTGACACACTCAGTCTAATTAATCACTTCTTTAGCAATCTTTGTAACCATACTTCACTGCATATTCCCTCAAACACCTCTTCCTTCTTTTCATATTCTATCTCATTTAACTTCACTACATAAATTGTTCTTCTTCTCTTCATTCCCTTCTTAAGATGCATTGCAGAGAGTATCTAGGATAAAAAACTCCTTGAAATTTGTACACCCTCTATACTTTCCTACCATCTTTTGAGTACTCAATCCATCTATTCCATAAATTTATTACAACATTATGTGCTTGTAACCAATCCATTCATAGCACTACATCAAAAGCATGCAATGTTGCTACGTGCAGGTATAACACATGTGCCAAGATTTTTGGTCTTTTTGGTAGGGTAATTTATTCCATGGGATAACACAGATTTATAGAGTAGGTTTATCCTAAACCATACTCGACCTTCCACCCATGTGCCAAGATTTTTGGTCTTTTTGGTATATCTTTAACAAAGCTAATGGAAACAAAACTATCTATAACACCACTATCAATCAGAATTTTAACATTTCTACCAAAGATCTTACCTTTTATCAGTAGTAGAGTGGCTTACCCTTCTATATTTTGACTTCCTATTGTTGCATAAATATTTTATGCATGTTCCTTTTAGGTGGAATCTTTTCCCTTTGAACTCTACCCTATTTTTTTTGGACATTTATTTGCATAGTGTGGTCCACCACAATCAAAGCATCCATCCTTATAATGGAGGGTTGGCCTAACCCCATGGTGGTGGTCTATTATCCCCTTTATTGTGATTGTTATAATTTTGGTTCTTCCCTTTGAACATTTTCAGTTTTTCTAAACTTCCCTTATTTCCTATCATTCCTTCTATCTTATCTAGGGGAACTCTTGTTTTCATGTTCACATTCCCACTTCATAAACCCTGCATTGTTTCTTTTTTCCAGTGCCTCTTTATCCTACTAAAATGTCCCTTCATAGTTGAAGTAGGGCTTGAGATAATTTTTAACTTTTCTAGCCAATTCATAGGCCTTCTGAAGGGTATTAGGTTCTCGCATGTTCCCCTCATGTCCTATTCTAGGATACACTCCTAAAATAAATTTATGGACCTTCATATTCTCATTATATATGGGCACATATTTAAGCAACTTGATAAATGAATAGTAATACACCTCCATCATTTTATTTCCTTTTATAATATTGGTGAACTATTCAAATTTCTAGGCATAAAAACAGTCTGACGAATCTCTTTAAAAGCCACTATGAATTCTTCCTATTTCAAATCAACTGTAATCTCATT
Organism: Wollemia nobilis; assembly: GCA_028583015.1. Taxonomy (NCBI): domain Eukaryota; kingdom Viridiplantae; phylum Streptophyta; class Pinopsida; order Araucariales; family Araucariaceae; genus Wollemia; species Wollemia nobilis. The sequence continues at coordinate 283,295 of JAQPPZ010016986.1, forward strand.
ATATTTTTCTCACTAAATGTTTCCAACCAATCTAAGCCAACGCCTCGTAAATGCAAAGTGGAATATGACGTCCGATTTCTAGTGAAATAATTCTTCATTTTACAAAAAGTCTTTATATCTTTCATCCAAACTTCAACTAAATCAACACCTTCTTGTCCTTTAAAATTTACAAGATTTTAGATGTTTTATATCCTTGCCCAATTCTACCTCTAGTCGAACTCTAGCCTATTGTGCCTTTGTAAGGGGTCCATTATCTTATCTTTTCCTAGAGTTTCTAGTATATGTTTCTTGATTCATCATAGCTTCCAATAGTTTCTTCTCTGTTTATACTTGTTCATGAAGTAGGGCAACTGTTGTAGAGATATCCACTATATCATTACCAGGATTGGTGGTTCTAACTTCTACATTGTTTTTCCATGTTTACCTCATAGATGGAATATCACTCCCTCTCCTTCTCTTTGGTGGCATTGTCCCTCGCCACATATAGGAGAGATAGTAGAAATCATTTCACAATTCATCTTCAAATCATATTTTCTACTAATACCTATCTACCTAGTCATCTTAACCAAGCAATTAGGGTTTTCTTTTAGTAGACCATATAATCTTGCAAAATGTAACCCTCATGTGGCTATGTATCATATACACACCATCACCTACGCTTACGTAAGGAAGCATAAATCCCTATGAACCACGCTTTGATACCAAATATCACAACCCAATTCCCTTAGGCTTTACCTCTAAACTTATATATATTATATTATATTCTCTTATTCCTAACCCTTACCAGAACTAAGCAATGTTAAACATCAGTCTTATAAAATTTCAACTTCATTACAAATGTAGCTTAATTTAATTTTTCCCTCCATAACTTCTACTAGGCTAACCCATCACCACATCGTACCTATTTTCAACTGTGTAAATGTACTAGGTGAAGTTACTTGTTTGCAACCATTCTTCTCACTTATCATTTAGAGAGTTGGTTTTTCCTCTTTCATTCTTTTGAAATAAGCACATTGTCCACATATCACACCACATAAGTCTTTCTATGTTGTGCTTAGAGTGTATTGCTTAACGACTATCCTCTCATCTTTTTAATGAGCTAGTTGATCTATTTATGAGCCTATTTCCAATTTCTTCTTATGGATATAACCTCATAGCTAACCATATTTTCCATTTGATTTTATTAGGTTCACTACTCTTTAGCCTTACCTTTTTGCAAAATATTTAATCACTTCTCATTCATATGAGTCATTACTTAATTACATCCATCAAGGTTTTTATTGATGTTTTTGGAGTAGTATTCAACTAAGCTATATAATTAGCCATTTACTAACATGACATAATCAATTTCATGAAATTATTGACCAGTTAATTAAATACTCCCAAAGATAAGATTTATTTAATATTAAAATTTCCAACATACAAGACTATAAAATGATTCTTTAATATACAATACAACTAACCCTCTTGAGTTATCACAATAGCTTCATCGCCATATAAAAATTACTTTCATAAATAATAATCACCATATTTAAAGAACCATTCCATAATCATTTAAAATTAAAATATCATTCCATAATAAAGTAAAATCTTCACAAGATTCACACAACACTTTATTTATCCTAGGAAACCCAAAGGTAAAAATCCAACCATGAACTTGTTCTATCTTATTTCATAAGAACAGGATATTTACATTCAATAGGCCTCCAAATGAGCCATTAACTTCAATCAAGCAGTTCCAAGTCTTCTATACATGTACAATTTTAACTTATCTTTCAATTCATAATCATAATCAATAAACATGTCTAACTTTTGAGATCTACTCAACACTTTCACATTGTATTCCTCACTTCCTAATACAATTACAATTTATCATTAGCCAAAGGCACCGATATTGCTTAAATCTACCATATAAAAATATTCATATCATAGTTCATACATAGCCCCAACTAAACGAATTACGCTTGGAATACATTGTTATTGTTTTCAACACCCTGAAACTAAGTCATTATAGTCTTCACTTACAAATGGTGCTTCGGCTTGCTTTACTTTCTAAAATCAATAGTTGAATTATAATACAAAAAATATAACATCTGGTATACTTTATTTAACATCTTATGTTTTCTTTAATTTCAACAAAACCCCAAAAGAGTCAAGCCTATCTACCCAACTCGAATTATAACATATCTTACTTGTCTAAAGTACTAAAAGTAACCCTTTGCTCTACTTACTCGTATAATCTATAAAATATAACACAGTAATGCCCACATCTCCTCAAACTTCTATTATATACCTTAATTCTTCTCATCAAATTTTGTAGTAGAATTTACCATTAATAGTAAGGTGAATCACGTCTAACAAAGGATATATTCCCACTCTAAACCAAAAGAATAATCTCAACCAGCATTATGTAGACTAATCCTAGATTCCTTTGGACTCACAAGAGCATTCATGATCATAACTAAAATAGTTCAATGAGTACATGTGAATATTACCAACCAAAGTCTCATTTGTGAGAAGCTTAAGTAGACAAGTAACACCGTTGTTATGGGAAACACAAAGCTCACCCTCTCCTCAATGAAGACAACTACACACATATGATCCTTCCCGAACAATATAATTATTTCAGAGATTATTTCACTACTCTAATAGGTAATGATTTAATAGCTTCTCTATTATCAACACATATGTTTAAAACATCTAATCAACAACCCGTTTGACCCCTAAAATAACATTCTTCTTTTGTCTTAAAATAAGAAATCAGTATGTAAATATCATTTTTAGTGATAATGTATTATTGGTAAAGCTATATTATTTTGGCTAGACTGTCTATCATTCAGTAAATTTTAATATATAAAACCTAAGGACTCCAATCTCCATAACATTTACAATTTATCCAAGCAAATCATTTTCGTTTGCCTCCTAGATACATTCCATTAAAATCTCAAAAATATAGATAGAATTATAGCAATAACTCTACCATATATCTTTCTCTCAGACGTTAATTAAGTCTTTAATCATTCTACAATTCCCAAAATATCTACTCAACAGAGTTGTTTGTCTTTCAGCAAGAATCCTTTCTCTTTTGGCATAGAATCTGAGTCACTACCTCTCCAAAGCGAATCCATCCAACTCTAGTGCTCCTCCCTTCTCTTTTTCATTTCCCCCCAAACCAAAAATGTCTAACCCTAAATCCTTTCTCTCTATTAGTTTTAATCAATCTCCCATTCCATCTGCCATTGCATGACTTAACTCCTACTCACACTCACTCAACTGCTACTGTCAATTATTGATGTCCATTTTTTATGCTAACAAGAACCTCATTCATAAACCTTAAAATGTTGGAGGTAAATCAATTAAAAACAACTTGGGTTAATTACAACGTCTGAAAATAAATACTTCCATCCTTTATTAAACAAAATATTCCTTTTTCAATTATTTATTCATGTAATGAACTTTAAAAAAGTATAAGAAACTCACAAAAAATAGATTAAAAAAGTTTTTTTTTTTTTAACTTTACTAAGAGATTCCTAAACCCCTAACTACCATCTAGTTTGACGATTACTAAAGACTACTAAGATTTCCAACTTTTCATCAAATTTACATCTTATCAAATACCCTACACAAATCCATTTGTGTAGGTGTACTATGTGTTTCCACAATTAAGTCTATCTCATCACTCTTGATGAGCTAGACTTATCACCTTCAATATAGTTGAAGGTATATGCTCATATCTATACCATACACAAATCCCTCTATGCAGATATGCTATGCGTATTGCGATTTAAGCCATCCATATCGTCTCCACAATGAGCTATCTTATTTTTAAATAAAGGGATAAAAATTTGTTGATAAAAAGTTTGGATTAAAGAGTACAACTGAGCTTCCAACAAGGACTCAAATAAATAGCCAAACAGGCTAAAACCACTAGAATAGAATGACACCCAAAGAAGACAACAAGAACAATCCACATTAAGTCTGTACATCCTTGTGGATCAACTCCCACAAGAGTTGAGAGTCCCCAGATGGAAGACTCTCCCAATTATCGATACTCCAGGGATCCAACAACTCAAAAGTCCTTCTGGCCAGGTAATCAGCAACCATATTCCATTCCATTGGAATGTGCACAAAGGATACAAATTCTAACTCTGAGAATTTGAACGACTACAAGGCCAACTACCAATTAAATTTCTCTACCTTTTTATTGTTTAAAATAATAACCACAATTTGAGAGTCAGACTCGTAGATAATCCTATGCCAGCCAAGATAAAACCCCCTCTCCAAGGCCTCAAGAATTACAAGAGCTTCCATAAAATTGTTGGAGTGAACACCTTTATAAATGGAAGAGAAAAAATTGACACCACCAGTAGAATCTCTCCCAACACCACCAATGCCAGCATGTCCAAGATTACCCCTGGACTATCCATCAATATTAATTTTTAAAACTCCTCTAAGGGGTGGCCTCCACCTACCATCTCTCTTAACCTTTTTGCTGACATGAGGAACCCTACTAGGGCTATAAGAGTTCACACCATTCCCAAAGAGACCAAGGGCATGTTGTACCTTCTCCTCCCTAAAATCCAAAAGAGGGTCCACATCACATTTGCTATGGATGGTTTCTTGAACCATATACATGATCATTTAACAGATCTGTTGAACAACCAATTGACTGCACTAAAAGATGTGATGGTTCCGTTCAATCCAAATCTGCCAGACAATGCAATAAGGGACAAATTCCAAGCCACTCGAAGGAAGGGGGCATTGGCCCGAGGTTTGTCCAAACTACTCCAAAACTCCACCAGGGACAACACATGAAAACATGGATGGTTCCAGGCGCTCCACCAACGGTGCCAAATGTCTCTATCAAAGGAGCATTGGAAAAATAAATGAGAAGAGTCATCCTCATTCTTACCGCAAAGGACACAAAGAGAGGGACCTTGAAATCCCCTCTTCCTCACATTATCCCAAGTGAGGCATTTATTATGAGCTACCAACCAAAAAAAGAAGTTACATTTAGTCCAGGCAAATTTGTTCCACATCTTTTTCAACCAAGTAACAAGAAGACTCCCATACTTTTTCATATCAAGAACCTGATAACCATAGGCTACCGAGTAGGCTCCCTTGGGATTAGGGTTCCAAGCAGGAATACATTTACCCCTCAATGAAGAAAAGGGTCTCCCCATAAGAATAAGAGCAAGCACCTCTCTGTCCTTGGCCAGTCCCCCTTGGGACCATTCTTGAGAATATTTCCACCTGTACATCTCCATATTTCCAAAAGACCGGATTTTTTTAAAGTCCTCCACACAAGACCAGCCAACTTCCAAGAAAAAAAATGCTTAGGGAACGTAACATAGGATATTGATTCAAGATAGGAGAATCCTCCCAAAAAAGAGCATCTGATCCCTAATTGCAAATCCAAAACAAACCTTCCTTAATTAAATTAGCTCCTTTTTTTAAAGTGTCCCAGATAACTGAACCTTTCCCAACCAAGCTAACTCTAGGGATATCAGCTTCAAAAATACCTCTCGAGTATTTTACAAGATAATATTTTAGTCCAAATATGATCTTGAGAGGTACACCATCTCCAATAAAGTTTTGTAGCCAAAGTCTGCCCAAAAAGAGTTGTCTATCGCAACCCAAGGCCTCCCTCTTGCACCAGCCTACATATAGAATCCAACCTAACCAAACTCCATTTAGATTGATCAGGTTTTCCATACCATAAAAACTATCTTGACAAAGCATCCATGTCCTTAATGAATTCAGAGGGAGCTATCTTAACTCCAATGTACTCAATTAGTTTTCTTTGTTAATATTCCCCCTAAGGGGTCTCATCCCCCTTCGGTCTTCCTATGTTCCCCCTAAGAGGTCTCAATCTCTTAGGTCTATTCTAGGTTCACCCTAAGACTTAATTTTCTTAGATCTATTCTATGTTCACCCTAAGATTTCATGTTCTTAGGTCCTTTCTCTGTTCATTTTAACAAAAAGTCATGTTTAGCTTATTCTACTCACACAAACAAAGATTAACTCAAAGGAACATATAAGGGATACTTTGAAAGGAAACAATCATTTAAAAATAAGCTAAGTATTAAAATGTAAGAGAAGTTTAAACAACAATCATAGATAATCCACAATTATAAACTAAATATACATTTATCATCAATCCTTGAATCTATTACATATATTTGAGTATGGTAAAAACCTCCATACTTATAAAGAATAAAGAAATACATCATTTCCATCTAGAGATATTTCTCTACAATTTTAGTCATATGAGCATAAGTAAATCATTATAATAGTAAATCAAACTAATGTATAGTTTCTAGTTTCCATATTTTATCTTCCTTGTCTCTCCCTCGATTGTTTGATGATTGTAGGTGATTAGGACAACTCTTGGATCTATGATAGACATGCTTCTAAATGCATTTACTAATTACTTTACCAAATTGTAACTTTACAAATTTGATCGACATATTTAACCATCTACTACATAGCTGATATCACAAAAGATTCACTACTTTTATTTTTACCTCTCATTTACCCTTAAGAGAGTCATTTCAATATGCATGGCTCGGATCATTGGTTTTACTCTCAATCAAACCAATTTACATTGTATTTAGCAAAATAAAGTTTCATACCTTTAATTGCAAATAAATTAGATTCCTTTATTTCCATAAATCAAGTTTCATTACTTAATTCATAAAATAAACCATATTCCTTCATTTCACAAATTAAAGTCTCATACCTCTAATCTATAAAATAGAATATTTTCATTCCTTACTAAATTAAAGTCTTCCTACTTTAATTCATTAATCATTCGTTTTCTTTATTTCATAAATAAATCTATAAAATAAACTATTTGCATTCCTTAATAAATTAAAGTCTTCCTACTTTAATTCATTAACCATTTATTTCATATATTTCATGAATCAAAGTTAAATGAAAGTCTCATACCTTTAATCTATAAAATAAACTATTTTCATTCTTTAATAAATTAAAGTCTTCCTACTTTAATTCATTAATCATTTATTTCCTTTATTTCATAAATCAAATTCCCATACCTTTAATCTATAAAATAAACTATTTTTATTCTTTAATAAATTAAAGTCTTCCTACTTTAATTCATTAATTATTAGTTTCTTTTATTTCACAAATCAAAGTCTCATACCTTTAATCTATAAAATAATACTATTTTCATTCTTTAATAAATTAAAGTCTTCTTACTTTAATTCATTAATCATTTTTTTCTTTATTTCATAAATCAAAGTCCCATACCTTTAATCTATAAAATAAACTATTTTCATTTCTTAATAAATCAAAGTCTTCCTACTTTAATTCATTAATCATTATTTTCCTTTATTTCATAAATCAAAGTTTATACCTTTAATCTATAAAATAAACTATTTTCATTCTTTAATAAATTAAAGTCTTTCCTTTATTTCATAAATCAAAGTCCCATATCTATAATCTATAAAATAAACTATTGTCAGTTTTTTATAAAATTAAAGTCTTCCTACTTTAATTCATTAATCGTTTGTTTTCTTTATTTCATAAATCTAAATCTCATACCTTTAATCTATAAAATAATGTATTTTCATTCTTTTTAAAAATTAAAGTCTTCCTACTTTAAGTCATTAATCGTTCATTTCCTTTGTTTCATAAATCGAAGTTCCAAAAAATTAATTTATAAAATAAAATATTTTCATTCTTTAATAAATTAAAGTTTTTCTACTTTAATTCATTAATATTTCATAAATCAAAGTCCCATACATTTAATCTATAAAATAAACTATTTTCTTTCTTAATAAATTAAAGTCTTCCTACTTTAATTCATTAATCATTCATTTCCTTTATTTCATAAATCAAAGTCCCATACCTTTAATCTTTAATAAATTAAAGTCTTCCTACTTCCATTCATTAATCATTCATTTCCTTTATTTCAAAAATCCAAGTCCAATACCTTTAATATATAAATAAACTATTTTCATACTTTAATAAATTAAAGTCTTCCTACTTTAATTCATTAATCCTGCATTTCTTTTATTCAAAAATCAATGTCTCATGTCTTTAATCTATAAAATAAACTATGTTTATTCTTTAATAAATTAAAGTCTTCCTACTTTAATTCATTAATCATTCATTTTCACCCATGTGTTGTAGGTGAGTTGGAGAGGAGAGGGCAATCCTCCAAGGGAGGTCCCAGGTTCAAATCTCCACCCTCCCAAAAAGCTGAATTGGGTATCCAAAATCCAATTGATAATGTTGGTGGCGGCAAGGGAGGAAGGAAAACGAAAGTCAAGTGCGACTCCCGAGTGACTTTGATGGTGTAGAACCCCTTGTTCCCGGCGGCCCGCAAGGGGTTTTTCGCTTCAAAAAAAAAAAATTATCATTTTTCTTTTAAATCTTCTATCATCATAGTGATGTTTTTTGTGTTTTTTCTTCTTTTCACCACGCTGCAGCTGCTCATGGTAGAGGCCATATTGTCTGCACACATCTTTAGAAATGTCAAGCATAGCAAGTTTCTCAAAAGATCTATTAACCTTCTTTTGGGAGCATAGAGATTGGATTGCTTGAATGATGAGATTAGCAATTTCTCCAAATGGAACTTCCTCAATATCAATATCCATTTTTTCAATTTCATGCCTAAACTATTCCACAAAATTTGGAGGCAAGGCACTAAGATACCTAGCTTTCCAATTTGGATCATTTGGATCACTAGCCTGCAGTACTAACTGGTCAAAATCTTCATGAAACTAATCCCATTCAAGCATATTTCTACAATACATTTGCATCAGTTTTTGTTCAACTTGTCGTTTGTCAAAAGTAGCATTTCCATAAAATCTGTAAATAGCAGAGGAAATCAGAGCAAGTACACTATCAGGGGGATTATCATTTCCTGTCGGTTGATCAAGGTTTGTGAGCATGTTCGGAATATTTCTCTTTTGAATATCATTTAACTCATTTTCCCACCAAAGGGATAGCTTACCACTTAATCCTGCAACACACTTATGAAAAGATTGTGTATGTGTGTCGCCATTAGACAAATTCGAGTTGTGAAATGTAAAAATTTCTCTCAAAACCTTTTTTCCCAAATAAGGAGGCATTCCATCAATATCAAACAAATGAATTGTCCTTCCTTAAAAAACTTTTTTATTTGGAGTTTGATATTCTCTCCAAGAAGCATTTGTGACATCAAGATTGGGATGAATTGGTATCAGAGACAGCTAGTCTCTGGTAGCGAGCGATCAGATTTGTCCAAGAGATGTCGAATAGGAGAGTCATTGTTGCAGTCGTGATTGCACTCTACGTAACATAGTGGAGGCATGAATGTAATTCGGTGATTGCAGAACTAGGGAGAGTTCGTAAGACGTCACTCTATAATGCTCTGATTGCCGTAGAAAAGGAACTTATGGGAATGTCCTGTAAGAATTTATCAAAGTTTGACAAATTCCAAAGACGATGGGATCATCTCATCACCTTCATCCCTGGCGATGGTGAAGAATCATGAAAGCTGAAATACTTGTCAGCACTTCCAGAGGACTTTGTTTCAGTCCTTAAAGAAATGTTTAATCTCCCATTAGCACAGCTTGATTGGGGAGAGATATACGCAAAGTCCCTCAAAGCCATGAGCAAAATTTGCTCTGACAGAAGAGTCTAGAAGCTGATCAAGAAGACCAAGGGTCTTTCCATCTCCGACTTTGTCTGCAAAAAGTACGAAATACCGAGTACGCCTCTAGAAGGTCCAGAGTACTCGAAAGCCGATCGCAAGAAGCCAAGAAAGCATTCCAAGAGAGGACTATCACCATCCAGAGAGTCTCGAGGAGACTTTAGATTCAGAAGAAGATCTAGATCCAGATCTAGATCACCAAGAAGATTTGAGGGACCAAGAAGAAGCAGAAGCCCTGGTAAATCCAGAAGAACCCAGAGTCCCCAAAACAAGAAAGATGTTGAATGTTACAAGTGTCACAAAAAAGGACACTATGCCAAAGATTGCACATCAAAGACAAGTAACATTGAGCAAAATTGTGACTGCGAAGGAAAGGATTGCATCGAATGTCTGCAATCACAGCTTGAAGACCTGAAGGTTCGAGAACAAGACTCTGATTACAGCAGCGACTCCAGCAGCTCATCCAATGCAAAGTGTAATCAGATATACTCCTTCACTGAAGCAGATGAATCCCAATTCTGCTATGCTGTCTCGAAAGACAAAGGAGAGAAACTTATGGTAGGTGCCATGAGGTCAGCCGAACGTGCTGAACCTATCTCAAGAAGTATTCCATTGAATGAAAGAATGGAAATAATCAAGGTTATCTACGACACTCCTACATTTCCAGAAAAGAAGAAGATACTTTCCTCCATTCTCAACTTGGAGACGAGCCTCTCAAAGAAGAAAGCTTCATACGAAGCTCCTGCTATTGACATATCCATTTTCATTTCCATGGATGATGTCAACAAGAGGGTTGAAGAGTTGACTACTCCCAAGAAAATCGTTGCTGAAGTTGACTCCTCGACACCTGCCCAAGAGATTAATCTTTTGGAAGAAAAGATCGACAAAAGAATCTTAAACCTTGATCTTGAACTCAAATCTCTGAAGAAGGCGCACCAGGCGCTTGAAGATTATGTCCGACCAGAAAAAGGCAAAGCTCCAGCTGAAGAACAATCCTCATCACATGACGAATGGGTTCCAGCATAAGAGATAAATGCAGTCTGCAGAAATCAGGTATTGCACTTTGTTCCATTGAAGATTTCTGTTGGCAAAAATAGATTTAAGATTCAAGGATTCCTCCACTCAGGATCAGAATTAAATTTAATGAATCAGAATCTCATTCCAAAACATTTTAGAACGTCTGTCCTTCATACTATTAGGATGGCTAACAGGTCTGAGCATACTATTACAGAAATGATTGTTGCCTTGTCTGTACTTTTTAAATATGTCTGGGTTCTGATGAGAGCAATTCTCATGCTAAAACACGTAGAAGTAAATGAGAGCAACCAAATCCACATAATGACAATTTCATGGGATTTGGTTGATCTCGTACACTTGGGTGGTTAGCTATAGCAGTCTTGAACCCAAATGTAGTTTGTTATACCTGTGCTATAAAGTCTTTATACATTTAAAATAAATCATTGGATAAATTAAAAAAAATGCTTGCATAAAACCCAATATTCAAATCTAGGAAAAAAAAAATATCTTTGAGTTCTGATTTGTTCTTTTCTACGTGCAACCAGGTGAGTAGTTAGACCAGGTGTTGTTACACATCCTCACATATCAATAAAACTTTATTCCATTGTGTAGAACCTTATTATATCATGACTTCTTGAAAACATAGTATTGTTTGTTACTGCCTGAATTTCACAAGCTCTAACTTCTGATGTATTTGTAAATTTTCAAACTCAATGAACTGCAGGTTTTCGAAGAGCTGAGTTCTGTTATTTAAGTTTCAAAGTTGACACTCGTCATACACTATCTCTACACTCAATAAATGTCTATATGTCTGAGATTGGTCGCATATATATTTTCTATCTAAAATACATTGTGTTTCTTTTTGCTCTTTAGTCCACTGGACGTATACACCCATTTTTATTATATATTAGTATTACCCTATTCAGTTATTCTTTATTGTTATGTTGGTTGTTATGTAGTTACGACGAAGCCATTTGCATGTGATCCATCACGCTTTGCCTAAATATGCAAGATGACTTTACTTTTCTGTCGACAGTACACTTATGTCGAAATAACCCTTCCAGTCATCTTATTTTTATATTTAGTTGGCGACATCCTGGAATAACAATATTATTTTTCAGGATTTTAACAAAAAATTTAGCCTGCATTCAGCTTACAAAATCCAAAAGTAACGAAGAAGCAAGCATATATTGGCTGCGTTCTGGTAGTAGAATGCAGAATTTTCTATAATTAATCTTTATTACGCATTCTTGTTCTTTCTTAACTAAAAGCAAATCATGTGATTTCAAGTCACACAGTTGCAGATAAGATAAAATTCATTGAATGGAATGTATTAGATGCATGTGGGGATGTATCCACTGTGGAACTACAAGTAGGTTTAATATAGTCAAGCAGACTTGTCAACTAGCAATAAAATTCAATTCAATATTTGAATGGGAACCGTTTATGTTTGCATGAAGATTTGTGGTTATAGGAAATAAATCTTTAATAAACACAATAGCAAGGCTGCAATCGTTACTCGATGTTTGATGATGAATGTCCGCTTGTATAAACTGAACTTTAAGTAGTTACCAAAGAAATTTTCTAAGCCTGCATAAATATTTCTAAAAATTTAGAAACAAACAAAATGGTCTGCAAATTTCGAAGATTCACTAGGGTCTGCGATTCAGAATTACTTAAATTTCTTATCATGTAAAAGTCTAACCTGAAGTGAAATTGTAGGTGCATGTTGGTCTGTGACAACTGACATAATTTGTGTATTTATGGCATAATAGCTAGTAAAAATATAAAGGATAACGATTAAAGTGTATTGAGCCATCAAAAGCCTAGCATGAATGAATTTACCTGAAGGAGCATACTTTAACGGTCTGATCGTTGTAGTAGCTGTACTCTATGTAAGAAATCAAGTTGGGTTTTGCAATCTGAATAAAGGGGTATTCAGTTTGAAGGACTGAAGTGGTTGTATGTTGCATAATGAGAGTTTCCCTCAAACTGTCTAGGTGCTTAATCCAGATTTGCATACTGAAATTTAGGATTATTGAACAAGACTTGATACATATTTTCTGGTTAGTGTTGATGATCAACGACCCTAAAGTTCCATGGCTACATAGTTTTTTGTACATATAGTTACTGAGGAGTTTATCACTCTCTTGACTGGACACCTAGGTGATTCTCTTTAATTTAAATTCAGATAATTTCTGATCTTACAATAGGATTGTTCTATGTTTGATAGCTCAGATTTCATAACCCTTACGATCTTAAATTCATTTCTTGCCTCCACGTTTTGTCTTCTTATCTTTCTTCTTCTGACATCAGCTTTATCACCATTTGCAGATATTGAGATTGAGACTGGCCTTACTTTCTGTATGCGAATATATATAGGTCGCTTAATTGATGTTTCTTATTTTGAATTTCAATGATGATTATGGTAGCACATTTCCGCTGCGTCTTCTGTCATGGCTGCATCAAATTTTTTATCAATATTGATAAGTTGCCCCCATGATATCTGTACCGTTTTGGGTGTAGATAACTTTTTCTTTTTATGGCAAATCATTCAGAATCACTTAGCTGTTTGTTCTGATCTCTGTCTTGCCCTACATCAGTTAGCAGAATGGTTTTCAATGTTCACATTTTAGTTGGACGTTGGGCATTATTGCTGTGAAAATAGATTGTTTTCTGGAGGTATTTTTGTGAATATATTAACTGGTCAAAATCCTTTTTTGCTTTTTCTCTGGTTAAACAAGCAGTTTTCTGAATTTTCTTCCATGTAAGGTCCATACGTGTATTACGCTGGTCTTATGAAACGCTTTGCAGCTGAAACATCAATCAATAATTAGAGCATATGATTTATCTGATACTCTTAGGAGTAAATCAACTGGTTAGTATATTTTAAATGGGGTGGTTTTGATTATACAGGTTGTAGAAGCGTTCAATATCAGCTCTTTGTAAAATGCTTAGCTGTTCAAAAAATAATTAGACTATATGACTCATCTTGGTCTCTGGAAAGTGAATCGACTGTTTACTATATTTTAATTGCAATGGTTTTTATCAGACAAGTTTTACTAGTGTCCAATGCATAGCAGCTTCAACAATATTACCTCTGAAGGGTCATTGAAAAATAAATCTCCAGATAAAATATTGAGCCCAATTTTTGAAGTTGGTGCACCAACTCAACGATACGATGATCAGTTTCCATTCTGGTCAAATTTTCTGTGTAATACCATTATAAAAACTTAGGAGTGGCAAATCCTCTACATGCAGAGATCTGAAGTTAAGCCATAATAAGACCGGGAGGCATGCATGTTGATGCAAATTTTGACGTCAGCCCACTTGCCTTATTCTTATGAGGTTCTGCATACCCACTTACATTAGTACTTTTGGGCTGTAACAAACTGTTGGTAACCTCATGCTGTGAGCCTGATGAAGTCTTTCAAATCTATTATTAGTTATCCCGTTTTAGTGTTTGTGTCACAACCCAAAAAATCACACTTAAAAATTTTAGTTTGGTTTCGCTACTATGCTTTTAAAACCCAGCTTGATGTTAGTTCAGCATACAAAATACGCACTTCAAGAATGGTCATCATTGCAGCTGGTGTCTTAAGTGCTCGGGATTGGCCACATCCCGTGAGTCGCCATGTAGGAAACTGACCCTTTAGATGAGTCTATCTAGATTCCGGCAAAAGGTTTTCCGTTTAGGGCCCATATTGTCTGAACGGGGTACGCTATCTCCTTTGTCCAAAGTTGGAGGAACTCGCAGTTCTTTGAGTACTCGACTCAATTCTTTGGAACCAGCGTCTCTATGTCAGTGCTAGCCATTGACCCTCTGCTAAGGTTTTGCTAGTGTCCACCTTCTCAAGGTTTAAGGACTAGATATTCATGACCTTCCTCAAACTGACGACAATGCTGCCCATAACCATTTGCCGCTGGATCTTCTAACAACATGATTAGCTCTCTAGTCATGCAACATGTTGGCACCTCCCAACCCGAGTGGAATGATGAATACCACCACACTAACTGACTGACCACCTAAAGTGACACCCCATACCGCAACTCGTTACACTCAATAGCTTGACCCCTTCTGTCCTAAAGAGCTAGAATACAGTGGTGCAGTCTCAACTAAATCGTCACGTGACCTAGTGTAGTAAGTCATTGCTCGACTTACTCTATTCAGAAGCAAAGTGTTAAAATTATCTCCACTAAATAGTACAAGTTTAAGTTCAGGATATTAACTCTATTGATTAGCAGATGTAACAATTTGCTTTTAAGAATTATTTCTCCTTTCTATTAAATGGAAGCACTACCTAACTCTAAAATTACTTCCTTGAAAGCATATCTTATTCTATAGTATGTAACAATTTATAATGCCCTTTCTCAGCATTTTGACTCTAAGGCCCTTCTTCGCTTTTCCACTAGGATAGACATTTTCAATGGTAAGGACGTGTGGTATGGTGGAACCTTTTCATATTTTATAGAAGGTTCATAGTGTATAGTGTATATCACCTTTATAGAAAGGAATACTTCAAATCTAAAAAGATATACTTATAAAAATGCAGCAAAATATGCTATTCAATCCAACCATACCATTTAGTATTAGTATTCAAACTAAAAGATTTGAACTACTCTTCATCCAAAAAGAGAAGATGTACTAAATAAAAACACTTTAGTATAAAAGAATGTTTTAATTTTGACTTCAAGAAGTTAAAATCATTATTTAATAATTTAGCAATAATAAAATATTACTAGCAAGAGCTGCCCTTTTTTTTAATGTTTATAAAAATAGCAAAGATTCCCTTTGGAATAGTACATCTATAAAAGCTCCACACTAAAACAATATAATTATTTTAAAATTAAATAAGTACCATATCTAGCCAACTAAAAGATTTTTGTATTATAATATTATTATTAACTAGCCTTACAAAATCCAACAGCCCAACACTCAAACCAAGGTATTATTACTCTTTCCTAGAATTTATTTGAAATAATGATAATTGACAAACTCCTGGCTTTGCATACAAAATCCAAAGCAAATCAAACTTTAATGATAAAAACAAGATCCAAGTCCAATTTCCTAACATTTTCATTAAAAGAAAGTTGATTCTTTCTAAAAGTATTATTTCTGTATTTCACCAATGATGGTTATAAATTGCTACAACAAAGGATGTGTAGCTAAATATCATTATTATATCACTGTTTGAAACTTTACTAGACCGGTCTACTAAATATCATTATTATCTCAAAATTTCCAGTATTTTAATTGCCTTTAAACATTGTCTACAAAGGCTCCAGAATAAATTTTTTAATAATATTTAATCTTTAAATATTAGTTTTGGGTTACACTTAAGTATAATCATCCTGCTAGCAATAATATACTTACAATTCTTTTAAGACCACCTTGAATTCCACAATTTTTGATTTCCAATATTAAAGATTTGCAATCTCAAGCCTCCAAATTTTTAAAAAAGAAAACCTTTCCCAAGTTTACCGAGATTTTATCCAAATAGACTAGGGTGAAGGAAAATTCTTATTATTCATAAGTAAACAGATCAATCACCTCAATCTTTATTATAATATAAACTTTCGCAATGATACTGTTGGAATAGGGTAAATTTAAACCTTCGAGAACTTAAAAATAAGACAATGGAAAAGCAATTACCATCCTAGCGGGAATTTTTCTCCTTGCCATGCTTCCAACACGTTTTTCCAATCAGGTTTTCTATATGGTAACATTTATTCCTTAACTAAAAGTTGTCACATTGAAAATTCATTTAATGTGCTTGTGCCAACCCACATAACCCAAGGATTTCATACCCACAGTTTGAGACTCTACTGTTATAACTAAGCTTGAGTTATTTACTTATTTCTTTATTGTCTAACATATGTTCTTGCCTGTAACTCAATATTTTTCTTTTATAATAAATCACAACGTCAAATTAATGTTAGAAAAATAAACCCAGATTTCACGCTTGTGCCCAATCGCAGCTGCGAACCTTGGGCGAAACCGGATTGCGCTCCAGACATGGGTGAAGTCGGACTGCGCTGCCGTAGTCCGGGATCCCGACAAAAGTGTGACATGACGTCACACCTACCTTCTAACAGATTTGACACCTGACAGATCCGATCTCCGTAGGAGTTAATGCCAAGTCGGTGTTTGTCGAAACCCTAGATGAGGGTCGGTCGGGAGGATAACCCTTATCCGGAGTCGTCAGAGTATAACCCTTATCCTCCTCTCCCCGCGGCTATAAAAGGCGGTTCGGGTCTACAGACAAAGTAGAATGTGTAGAAGAAGGAAGAAGAGCGGGTGTGAGAGAAGTTCGTGAAAGTGAGCAGAGAAAGGAAGCAGAACGATTCAGTGAGCAGTGTGGCTCAGCTGAGAAATGTCCGAGCTGCAGACTCGACATTTCCCTTGTTTAGTTTGTCCTGCAGCGTAGCTCGCAAAAGTTGTTATTTCCTCGGTTGAGGAATTCTGTAACCCTAGTTGTTCATATGAATAAAGTTTGCTTTTGTCTGTGGCATCCTTAGGGTTTGCAGCAGTTTATTTGCTAACTTTGTTGTTCTCTGTTCCGACGTTTCCCTCCTCTCTTCCGGGTCTTGCCAAGCCGGGAAAACCCAGCGACAGCCGCAGAAGACGAAGAAGTCGAAGGTAAAAGTGGCCAAGTCTGAAGTCTGCACTCGTGATCTGTCGAAGGCTGCACTGCGCACGAAGTGCGCACTTCGCCAGTTTGCCCAGCGCAGT
Source organism: Wollemia nobilis (assembly GCA_028583015.1). Classification (NCBI taxonomy): domain Eukaryota; kingdom Viridiplantae; phylum Streptophyta; class Pinopsida; order Araucariales; family Araucariaceae; genus Wollemia; species Wollemia nobilis. Next base: position 300,709 of record JAQPPZ010016986.1, read on the forward strand.
TTGCACTGCGCGTGAAGTGCGCACTTCGGCCTTGCGCAGTCCGCACTGCACGCGAAGTGCGCACTTCGGCCTTGCGCAGTCCGCACTGCGCGCGAGTGACGGACTTAGATGTATATAAAACTTTCTTTAATGCACCTTTTTCTTGCACTCTTTTTCATGTTTGAAATTATGTCTTTGTAATAGATTTTTGAATGCAGATATGAGGGTTTTGAGGATTTCTCTTTGGGTAGACTCCTTACCCTTTATTGCTTGTAAACTTTGAGGATAAATCCAAGTCTTTTTGTAATAGTAATTTGTTTCCCATTGTAACAAGCAATTACCCTTCTAATGCTTTGTATTTGAGACTCACCAAGTCTCAATATTTGAAGCTTCTATTTATGTTTTTGGTTAGTTGTATTCTTCTCCAAGTTTCAAAGGATTCTAACCTGATTTGGTGGCTTCACTTGGCCACTATGAGTTGCAGATTTTGTGCACTAATAGTGTCTTTAGACACTTTGACAATTTTTTATTTTGTGCCCTTCTCAAGTACACAAAAGCTAATATTTTGAGAGCAATAGAATAGTGCAAATGAATCTAATAATATTTCACTTTTAATGCACTAAAAATTTCACCTTATCACTCTAATCAACTCTCAATAACATACACTTAATCAAATTTACTAAAACTAATCAAGAATAATCTGAAATGAACCTTCAATAATTATTCAATATTTTCGCTACAATCAATATTGTAGGACTTAGTCTTATTTTTAATTTTTCAAATTATATGATAAGTAGTTGATAGAAGTAATTCATAAATATATTAAAATCCTAATCAATGTTCAAATGAACCTTAAAAATAACTTACTTTTTACACTTTTGCAGACTGTAATCTAATTACAACTCCAAATTTAGGTGCTTAAACAAATTTGATAAGTAATCCAATTAATGAATCTATTTACACCAAAAAATTTCTTACCTTTTTTCTGAAAGCTTCTATAACTCTTTTGCCACTTCTATAGAGGATTTAGATGTTGGTGTCTAGAATCACCAAGTTGTTGCTTCAAATAGGATCTTGCAGCTCTTTGTAGATAATTTTGAACAACTCCTCCACCAAATGATGGTCTCAAAATTTCACTCATGAGCCTAGGATTTGGTGTCTTGTTCTCCTCTTATGTTATCCCCCTTTTATTGAATATTTGAAGTATTTTACCTACAAAGTGGTACCTTCTTGTTGTGGGAGGTAATATTCAATATTTGGTGACTTCTTCTATCTTCTAGTCTTGTCGAATTTTGACTTCAGGCACGATCTTCTTCTTAATATTTTGAATGTCTTGAGGTCTTCATTGAATTCTTCTTCTGCTCATATTTGGCACTCCTTGCAAAAATCTCCTTCTCTTGGGCTTGTTGTCGGATGGCAAAAATTATCCCAAGTCCTTCACTATTAGGGGCTTCTCCTTGGTAGTGGTTTTCTCTAGTGAGTTCTCCTTTGAGAAATTCTTCAATCAGGCTCTCCTAGACTTTTTTGAATGCTCATTGAGACCCTCCCAAGGTCTTTGATCTTGCAGCTTCTACTGGTCTTTCCTTGAGACCTCTTCAACCTTCTACTCTTGGAAGTGTTGGTGGTGAGATATGCTTTTGGTTATCTAATTCTATATCTTTTGGATTCGATCATGACTCTCTTAGTCCTTATTTTTCTTCTAAGTTTGGAAGTTCTTCAATGAGATATTCTCCTGATCTCTTTTATTTTAGGTGTTGAATAGATTTTGAAGAATATACCCTTCCTAAATTTCTTGTAGCAAGTTTCTCGACTTACTAAATCTTCTATACTTGCAACAAAGTATTAGTACTAAAATATTTAGTTTGGTTCTGAATCAGATATTATCTATAAATTCTTCTTTAGGATTAAAGATTTTATGGACTTTTTCAGTATCAAAGCTTCTATGGCCTTTTTTATTACCAAGTCTTCTATGGCCTTTTTCAATATCAAGGCTTATGTGACCTTTCTAGTATCATGACGTACGTGGCCTTTCCTTTAAGGATCCTATGGTCCTTTTATGTCAAGATTTCTATGGCCTATTCTTCAACTTGTGAATTTGTTCGATTCAGCAATGGATATCTTCAGTATCCTAATCTTCGCCATAACTCTTAACTAGAAGTCTTATTTTGTAAATTCTCTTACACAAGGAACTAATATCTAAACTATGAAGGCACGTCGACATAGAGCAACAAAGTTGGATTTGGTATATTTCTATTGTAGGAGTCCCAATCCTTTGAGAATTAATTTTTTACAACAAAATAAACTTTAGATAATAGTTAGAAAATTCCAAATATCTTGGATGATCCTCACTAGATGATTTGTCAATCCAGTGGATTGAATGTTGAGTCTTGGTCTTCACGCGTTTTTCTTGTAACTCTGTGGAAATACTCTAGTCAAAAGCAATCAAAGTATTTTTTTAAACTAAGATTTCTTTTAGTGCTCACTCATGACCCTCTCTAATTCTACCACCTAGATTGTTCTGAGAACTTTTGACAGTGGCTAGTCCAATGGTACATCAGTTTCACTAATATACTCATGCTCAAAGATAACGATGGTTTCCCTATTGACCTACACATACTAGATCTACCATAGCTCTGATACCACTGTTAGCTTTTGATGTAATGATCAATGGAAGATAACAATCACAAGATGCAAAATAATATAAAAGAATGTAAATTTACAAGATGATTGAAGTATGTTGAATAACAATAACATAAATGAATACAATGTAGTTATGGAGGAAATGAACACTCCATTAATGAAGCTACTAAATTACATTGTACCCATCACCAATATATGGTCATATACACAACACTGCACTACTACTTATGACTATGTTGTAAGTAGCTTTATTTATACACAATATGACAACCTTTGGCAGTGGGATGGGGATTCGATACCCCAATAGGCTTCGACTAGGTGTAGAATTTGTTGGTGTGTCCTATACTTAGCCATTTTTCTAAGGCTATCTTGTTACAATCTATAATGCCCAGAATTTTTCTAAATTTTCTATACTATTCATCATTTCAATTTCTTGCTAAAGTGCATGTCGATGGTGATTTAAAAATACCCACATTCTTGGTGATTCATAGGGACTTTTCATCTTGTGAAAAGAAAACTCAGACTAACTATCTATATACCACAAACACATAAGATTGATAAAAACAAGGCTAATAAAAGAGATTAATAATTAAAGCTTCTAAATATAGAATCCGCTTAACTAAACAAACAACTAGAAAGAAAAGAGAAAATAAAATTATGATGACTAAATGGATAGCGAATTTTATCTTAAAATTTATAGGTGATTGGTGACAGTGGTATGGAAATGAGGAAACCAAAATAGTGCATGGGGATACCTAAAGTCTCTAGTCCTCTATCTATTTGTTAAGCTAATTTTTGAAGGTAGAAATTTTTTTAGGATATCTTAGCATTTTTCTTAACTTTTGTGCTTCTTGAAACTTGGATGTCAGAATATTTTCTACCCTTTCTATCTCCTTTCTGACATCTTTAGAAATAACACCAATTTGTTTAAGCTTTGTCTAGAAAGGGAGGAAGGTTGGCAGAATTGTTCCTCTTATCTATCCCTAATAGTAGCCCTAGATCTATCTAAACCAATCTTTGGAGATTGATGAGCTAGATGGCTTGTCTTTTTTGTGCTACAACTCATTCATGTTTATGGATAAGGATTCCTCTTACTGTTCCAATTTATCCTTTAGCTCAGTCGGTGCTGAACTCTTCTTCTCTCTCTCTCTTCTTGTATCTTTTGAAGCTCAGCCTCCAGATGGTTGATTTATTCATATTTTAGCTGTAACTCCTTTTTAGAGGGGACCTTATCAATTATGCCTTTCAACTCGATGACATAATTATTTAGGGTATTATTATTCAACCTTTCCTTGGCAAGCTTGATTTCAAGGGTTTCAATTCTCTTTTCAGTAGCTACAAACTTTTATCTATTTTTTTGAATTGTACAAGCAATGTTTTTGCCTTTGTATGGATGGCCCAGATGTTTTCTGTCTTTTATATCATGGAGATATATCTTCTGTATTATTCTATTTCCTAATATTTTTGTCTCATCTAGAATATAGGATTTTTTACTTTCAATTTGTCCACCACCTTAATCCTTTCTTCCTTGATGGAATCTATCATGTCATACCCCATGGTGAAAACTTTTTTTTCATTTTCTTGTAGCTATTCAAGTTTCTCTTCTTCCTTCCTCCATTTTCATTGATTCTATTTTTCTAGTCGAATGGTACATAAAATTATGAATAGTGGTTCCTTAGTAGCAACTAGGATGATAAGAGTATCCAAGAAGGCCAGCAATGGAGTAAAAGGGTACGAAATTATGGATTTTGCAAGGGGAGTACATTCCTGCATACTTTAGCTCTTTTGGATTGTAGATAGAGGAGTGGAATATGGAGAATGTGTTGGAGAATCTTGAAGGGTGTATTGTTGAGATAGTAGGATGAACTCAAGGAATGTTGAGACAATCTATTGAATAGGTTGCATTTATGAGGTGGAGACATAAGTAATGGAGAAGGATATTCTTCTACTATAATCTTGGTAATTGCAGCAATCATCCCTGAAGGTGGCTAAAATTAGTGTCATGGGGAGGCTAGGATTTAAATGGATGGACCTCATTTCTTGTTTGCTCAACTTTTGCTTGTGCAACCATTACCTCACACATTTTTGCTTCTTCTTGTAATTATTACATATTTTGTATCTGTCCTTATTTTTATTCCTACAATATCTATTTCCTTATGAATTTATCTATTTTAAAATTCCATGGACTTGAGCAATTCTTTCAATTATTACCCCTGTTTGTATCCTTAAGATTTTTGGTAAGAGTTATTTTTCATGCTTCTGCTTCTAACCAATATATTCGGTATCAAACTTCTCATTGAACAATTTGTCAATATTGTCATTGGGTTTAGTCTTTTTGATCAAATTACATTCACAATCCATCACCCACCATTCTTCAATTTTGTATTCCTTCAAATCCTTGCTATCATTGTTTATTTTGATAAGATCCATATCAAGTAATTGGTCTCCATTCCTTTCTAGATGAAAACCCTCTCATACTTGTAATATGTTCTCCATGATGGTATTTTTTGCATCTCCATATAGTTGATCGTGGCCACTTGATCCTCAACCAAGTTCCTGAACTTTTCAGTCTTTGATAGTGATAAATGCTTGAATACAGGTGCTTTAATATTTATTTTTAATCTTTAAGTATAGATACCTAGTGGATCATAGTGCCAAATGTGCGACACTACAACTTCAAGACAATGTGCTTCGCTCTTGACAGCTAAATATTTCCCTTTTAGACATTATGATATGTTCAAAAATGATAGAATGCTTAAATACTATAACCTCCTTGGATCTTGGACTAAAGCTTTTCTCTATTACATAAACCTCTATTCCTTTCTCTCTAGTGGTTTTAATCACTCTCCCACTCCGTCCATCGTTGCATAACTATACTCCTACTCACACTCACTCCACTTCTAATGTTAATAATTGACACATCCATTTATGATGCTAACAAGAACCTCATTTATAAATCTTGAAATCTAGGAGTTGGATCAATTAAAAACAACTTGGGTTAATTGCAACATCTAAAAACAAATACTTCCATCATGGATTCCAATTATTTATTCATCAATAACATGTAGAGGTATTTATTTGACAAGTATCCATATTCAAAGTCTTCTCTTCCTATTAAAATCATAAGGTAAGACATTAGTCCAATAAGTCTAAGTTAAGGTGTGCAAGAAGAGTTAGCAAAAGTCCATAAATTAAGTACCAAATCAGTAACAAGTACCTTGCAAAACTGAATGGAGCTCAAAAATATAATTTACCATGAATCATTTGTCCTTCATAACTTAACACATGGAATAAATCAATCATTCCATCACCAAAAATATATAAGTCCTTTCATACCATCAACAACACAATACAACAAAATCTAAATCCAAACATTCCTTCAATAAAGCAACATAGCAAAACATAAGTCCATCCAAACGAATAGTCTACCAAGGGAGGGTTATGACATCCTCCTCCTTTAGGATTAACATAGCCCTTCGTGTATCACAAAGTTGAAAACATGTAAAAACATTTACAATGTATTTTTAAATAGAAATGAAAAATATTTTTACATATCTGATACTTTCGCCCAAGTAGCATTTCTCTCGAAGTAGTGGTCCCATTGGACCGTGCATTGCTCCAAGGTCCCTTTCCTCATTGAATTGGAACGAAACTCAAGGATATTCACTAGGTCAAACATCTATAGCCTTCGAGTGTGCCATCTATAGTTTAGAAAAGTCCCACACATGATCAGGATTAGCTATATACTTCCTAAGAAATGAAATATGGAAAATTTTGTGAATCTTGGGCAAATTGGGTGGTAAGGCAAGTTGATATGCCATAGGATTGATATTTTCTATAATTTCGAAAGGACCAACAAAATCAAGATCTAGTTTTGTAGATTTAATGGCACTCTTCCTTGGTCTCGCCCTAAAAAACACTTTGTCGCCTATTGTAAATTCTCTTGGTGATATTTTAATATTGACATAAGTTTTTTGATATAGCTTCTTTAAGCTTTTATTTGATCATATTTAGTTGTTACTCTATTTTCTTGACCATTTCTAGTCCAAGCACAACTTGGTCCTCTAGATTATACCATGATGATGGTGTCCTACACCTTCTACCATATAGAGCTTTGAATGGAGCCATGCCTAAGGTAAAATGTGACCGTTCTTGTAGGTAAATTCTACCAAGTGTAGGAAATATTCCCATTAGGTCTTCTAATCCATATAATACATGTGAAGCATGTACTCCAATACTTGGTTCATCCTTTCGATTGGCCCATTGGTTTTTGGGTGATATGCAGAGCTGATGTTTAACCTAGTGCCAATGGCACAATGTAAATATTTCCAAAAGTTAGATGTAAATCTCGACTCTCTATTTAAAATTATCACTTCTAAAAAAACCATGAAGCATGATTATTTCTTTGGCAAATCTATTAGCCACAACCATGAAATCATCCTTGGTATTCTAGGTATAAAATGCTCAACCTTGATTAGTTTATCAATCACAACTAGGATTATATTTTGTTGAAATTTGGTCTTTGATAAATACACAATAAAATCCATTGATATCACCTATCATTTTTGTGTAGGCACATCATGAGGATACAATAATCATGTAGGGTGTTTGTGTTCTACCTTAACTTTTTGGCATTCAAGATAATGAGTGATATATTCAATTATATTCTTTTTCATTCCTAGCCAATAGAATATTTTCTTCATATTCTTCCTCATTTTTGCACCTCCTAGATGAGCAAAATAATGAAATTTGTGTCCTTCATTCATGATCATTTTCTTCAAATCACCAGCCTTAGGTATTACTACCCTATTCTTAAATCACAAGAAACCATCCTTGATGCTGAAATTCTTACTTTCATCAGATTCCCTTTCCATACTTTCCAGATTTGATTAAAAAACATATTCTGATGTTGCATTTCCTTAACTTGTTCCATCAAGTCTATATGGATTCGAGACAAGACAACTATGTGTCTTCTCCTACTGAGTGAATTGACAACATTATTTTCCTTCTCTTTCATATATTCAATATCAAAATCATATTCGACAAAAAATTCTATCCGCCTTCTTTTCCTAGCATTAAATAATAGTTGAGTAAATATGTATTTCAGACTTTGATGGTATGTCCTTAACTCAAAGGGTTTTCCTACCAAATAATATCACCAAATTTTGAGAGCAAAAACCACCACTACAAATTCCAAATCATGGGTTGCATAAATGACCTCATGTCATTTTAGTTTCCTAGACCTATAGGCTACCATTGTTTGATCTTGTGAGAGCACTCCTCCAAAACCTTCCAAATATACATCTGTACACACATGAAACCTACCCTAAGGGTCTGGTATATTTAGTATGGGAGATGTAGTGATTTTTTATTTGAGCATATCAAAACCTACCTCATATTTATCCGTCCACTTGAACTCTTTTTCCTTCCTTTGAAGGTTAGTTATTGAAGCGGTTATCTTGGAATATTCCTTCACATAACACCTGTAATAAATTAATTTATAAAATAAAATATTTTCATTCTTTAATAAATTAAAGTTTTTCTACTTTAATTCATTAATATTTCATAAATCAAAGTCCCATACATTTAATCTATAAAATAAACTATTTTCATTCTTAAATAAATTCATTAATCATTCATTTCCTTTATTTCATAAATCAAAGTCCCATACCTTTAATCTTTAATAAATTAAAGTCTTCCTACTTCCATTCATTAATCATTCATTTCCTTTATTTCAAAAATCCAAGTCCAATACCTTTAATATATAAATAAACTATTTTCATACTTTAATAAATTAAAGTCTTCCTACTTTAATTCATTAATCCTGCATTTCTTTTATTCAAAAATCAATGTCTCATGTCTTTAATCTATAAAATAAACTATGTTTATTCTTTAATAAATTAAAGTCTTCCTACTTTAATTCATTAACCATTCATTTTCACCTATGTGTTGTAGGTGAGTTGGAGAGGAGAGGGCAATCCTCAAGGGAGGTCCCAGGTTCAAATCTCCACCCTACCAAAAAGCTGAATTGGGTATCCAAAATCCAATTGATAATGTTGGTGCGGACAAAGTCCGGTGCAACCCCCGAGTGACTTTGATGGTATAGAACCCCTTGTTGGTGGCCCTGCAAAGGGTTTTTCGCTTCAAAAAAAAAAAATTATCATTTTTCTTTTGAATCTTCTATCATCATAGTGATGTTTTTTGTGTTTTTTCTTCTTTTCACCACGCTGCAGCTGCTCATGGTAGAGGCCATATTGTCTGCACACATCTTTAGAAATGTCAAGCATAGCAAGTTTCTCAAAAGATCTATTAACCTTCTTTTGGGAGCATAGAGATTGGATTGCTTGAATGATGAGATTAGCAATTTCTCCAAATGGAACTTCCTCAATATCAATATCCATTTTTTCAATTTCATGCCTAAACTATTCCACAAAATTTGGAGGCAAGGCACTAAGATACCTAGCTTTCCAATTTGGATCATTTGGATCACTAGCCTGCAGTACTAACTGGTCAAAATCTTCATGAAACTAATCCCATTCAAGCATATTTCTACAATACATTTGCTTCAGTTTCTGTTCAACTTGTCGTTTGTCAGAAGTAGCATTTCCATAAAATCTGTAAATAGCAGAGGAAATCAGAGCAAGTACACTATCAGGGGGATTATCATTTCCTGTCGGTTGATCAAGGTTTGTGAGCATGTTCGGAATATTTCTCTTTTGAATATCATTAGACTCATTTTCCCACCAAAGGGATAGCTTACCACTTAATCCTGCAACACACTTATGAAAAGATTGTGTATGTGTGTCGCCATTAGACAAATTCGAGTTGTGAAATCTAAAAATTTCTCTCAAAACCTTTTTTCCCAAATAAGGAGGCATTCCATCAATATCAAACAAATGAATTGTCCTTCCCTGAAAAAACTTTTTTATTTGGAGTTTGATATTCTCTCCAAGAAGCATTTGTGACATCAAGATTGGGATGAATTGGTATCAGAGACAGCTAGTCTCTGGTAGTGAGCGATCAGATTTGTCCAAGAGATGTCGAATAGGAGAGTCATTGTTGCAGTCGTGATTACACTCTACGTAACGTAGTGGAGGCATGAATGTAATTCGGTGATTGCAGAACTAGGGAAAGTTTGTAAGACGTCACTCTGTAATGCTCTGATTGCCATAGAAAAGGAACTTATGGGAATTTCCTGTAAGAATTTATCAAAGTTTGACAAATTCCAAAGACGATGGGATCATCTCATCACCTTCATCCCTGGCGATGGTGAAGAATCATGAAAGCTGAAATACTTGTCAGCACTTCCAGAGGACTTTGTTTCAGTCCTTAAAGAAATGTTTAATCTCCCATTAGCACAGCTTGATTGGGGAGAGATATACGCAAAGTCCCTCAAAGCCATGAGCAAAATTTGCTCTGACAGAAGAGTCCAGAAGCTGATCAAGAAGACCAAGGGTCTTTCCATCTCCGACTTTGTCTGCAAAAAGTACGAAATACCGAGTACGCCTCTAGGAGGTCCAGAGTACTCGAAAGCCGATCGCAAGAAGCCAAGAAAGCATTCCAAGAGAGGACTATCACCATCCAGAGAGTCTCGAGGAGACTTTAGATTCAGAAGAAGATCTAGATCCAGATCTAGATCACCAAGAAGATTCGAGGGACCAAGAAGAAGCAGAAGCCCTGGTAAATCCAGAAGAAGCCAGAGTCCCCAAAACAAGAAAGATGTTGAATGTTACAAGTGTCACAAGAAAGGACACGATGCCAAAGATTGCAGATCAAAGACAAGTAACATTCAGCAGAATTGTGACTGCGAAGGAAAGGATTGCATCGAATGTCTGCAATCACAGCTTGAAGACCTGAAGGTTCGAGAACAAGACTCTGATTACAGCAGCGACTCCAGCAGCTCATCCAATGCAAAGTGTAATCAGATATACTCCTTCACTGAAGCAGATGAATCCCAATTCTGCTATGCTGTCTCGAAAGACAAAGGAGAGAAACTTATGGTAGATGCCATGAGGTCAGCCGAACGTGCTGAACCTATCTCAAGAAGTATTCCATTGAATGAAAGAATGGAAATAATCAAGGTTATCTACGACACTCCTACATTTCCAGAAAAGAAGAAGATACTTTCCTCCATTCTCAACTTGGAGACGAGCCTCTCAAAGAAGAAAGCTTCATACGAAGCTCCTGCTATTGACATATCCATTTTCATTTCCATGGATGATGTCAACAAGAGGGTTGAAGAGTTGACTACTCCCAAGAAAATCGTTGCTGAAGTTGACTCCTCGACACCTGCCCAAGAGATTAATCTTTTGGAAGAAAAGATCGACAAAAGAATCTTAAACCTTGATCTTGAACTCAAATCTCTGAAGAAGGCGCACCAGGCGCTTGAAGATTATGTCCGACCAGAAAAAGGCAAAGCTCCGGCTGAAGAACAATCCTCATCACATGACGAATGGGTTCCAGCATAAGAGATAAATGCAGTCTGCAGAAATCAGGTATTGCACTTTGTTCCGTTGAAGATTTCTGTTAGCAAAAATAGATTTAAGATTCAAGGATTCCTCGACTCAGGATCAGAATTAAATTTAATGAATCAGAATCTCATTCCAAAACATTTTAGAACGTCTGTCCTTCATACTATTAGGATGGCTAACAGGTCTGAGCATATTATTACAGAAATGATTGTTGCCTTGCCTGTACTTTTTAAATATGTCTGGGTTCTGATGAGAGCAATCCTCATGCTAAAACACGTAGAAGTAAATGAGAGCAACCAAATCCACATAACGACAATTTCATGGGATTTGGTTGATCTCGTACACTTGGGTGGTTCGCTATAGCAGTCTTGAACCCAAATGTTGTTTATTATGCCTGTGCTATAAAGTCTTTATACATTTAAAATAAATCATTGGATAAATTAAAAAAATGCTTGCTTAAAACCCAATATTCAAATCTAAGAAAACCCTTTTAAAATATGTAGAAAACTTTTAGAAAAAATATATCTTGAGTTCTGATTTGTTCTTTTCTACGTGCAACCAGGTGAGTAGTTAGACCAGGTGTTGTTACACATCCTCACATATCAATAAAACTTTATTCCATTGTGTAGAACCTTATTATATCATGACTTCTTGAAAACATAGTATTGTTTGTTACTGCCTGAATTTCACAAGCTCTAACTTCTGATGTATTTGTAAATTTTCAAACTCAATGAACTGCAGGTTTTCGAAGAGCTGAGTTCTGTTATTTAAGTTTCAAAGTTGACACTCGTCATACACTATCTCTACACTCAATAAATGTCTATATGTCTGAGATTGGTCGCATATATATTTTCTATCTAAAATACATTGTGTTTCTTTTTGCTCTTTAGTCCACTGGACGTATACACCCATTTTTATTATATATTAGTATTACCCTATTCAGTTATTCTTTATTGTTATGTTGGTTGTTATGTAGTTACGACGAAGCCATTTGCATGTGATCCATCACGCTTTGCCTAAATATGCAAGATGACTTTACTTTTCTGTCGACAGTACACTTATGTCGAAATAACCCTTCCAGTCATCTTATTTTTATATTTAGTTGGCGACATCCTGGAATAACAATATTATTTTTCAGGATTTTAACAAAAAATTTAGCCTGCATTCAGCTTACAAAATCCAAAAGTAACGAAGAAGCAAGCATATATTGGCTGCGTTCTAGTAGTAGAATGCAGAATTTTCTATAATTAATCTTTGTTACGCATTCTTGTTTTTTCTTAACTAAAAGCAAATCATGTGATTTCAAGTCACACAGTTGCAGATAAGATAAAATTCATTGAATGGAATGTATTAGATGCATGTGGGGATGTATCCAATGTGGAACTACAAGTAGGTTTAATATAGTCAAGCAGACTTCTCAACTAGCAATAAAATTCAATTCAATATTTGAATCGGAACCGTTTATGTTTGCATGAAGATTTGTGGTTATAGGAAATAAATCTTTAATAAACACAATAGCAAGGCTGCAATCGTTACTCGATGTTTGATGATGAATGTCCGCTTGTATAAACTGAACTTTAAGTAGTTACCAAAGAAATTTTCTAAGGCTGCATAAATATTTCTAAAAATTTAGAAACAAACAAAATGGTCTGCAAATTTCGAAGATTCACTAGGGTCTGCGATTCAGAATTACTTAAATTTCTTATCATCTAAAAGTCTAACCTGAAGTGAAATTGTAGGTGCATGTTGGTCTGTGACAACTGACATAATTTGTGTATTTATGGCATAATAGCTAGTAAAAATATAAAGGATAACGATTAAAGTGTATTGAGCCATCAAAAGCCTAGCATGAATGAATTTACCTGAAGGAGCATACTTTAACGGTCTGATCGTTGTAGTAGCTGTACTCTATGTAAGAAATCAAGTTGGGTTTTGCAATCTGAATAAAGGGGTATTCAGTTTGAAGGACTGAAGTGGTTGTATGTTGCATAATGAGAGTTTCCCTCAAACTGTCTAGGTGCTTAATCCAGATTTGCATACTGAAATTTAGGATTATTGAACAAGACTTGATACATATTTTCTGGTTAGTGTTGATGATCAACGACCCTAAAGTTCCATGGCTACATAGTTTTTTGTACATATAGTTACTGAGGAGTTTATCACTCTCTTGACTGGACACCTAGGTGATTCTCTTTAATTTAAATTCAGATAATTTCTGATCTTACAATAGGATTGTTCTATGTTTGATAGCTCAGATTTCATAACCCTTACGATCTTAAATTCATTTCTTGCCTCCACGTTTTGTCTTCTTATCTTTCTTCTTCTGACATCAGCTTTATCACCATTTGCAGATATTGAGATTGAGACTGGCCTTACTTTCTGTATGCGAATATATATAGGTCGCTTAATTGATGTTTCTTATTTTGAATTTCAATGATGATTATGGTAGCACATTTCCGCTGCGTCTTCTGTCATGGCTGCATCAAATTTTTTATCAATATTGATAAGTTGCCCCCATGATATCTGTACCGTTTTGGGTGTAGATAACTTTTTCTTTTTATGGCAAATCATTCAGAATCACTTAGCTGTTTGTTCTGATCTCTGTCTTGCCCTACATCAGTTAGCAGAATGGTTTTCAATGTTCACATTTTAGTTGGACGTTGGGCATTATTGCTGTGAAAATAGATTGTTTTCTGGAGGTATTTTTGTGAATATATTAACTGGTCAAAATCCTTTTTTGCTTTTTCTCTGGTTAAACAAGCAGTTTTCTGAATTTTCTTCCATGTAAGGTCCATACGTGTATTACGCTGGTCTTATGAAACGCTTTGCAGCTGAAACATCAATCAATAATTAGAGCATATGATTTATCTGATACTCTTAGGAGTAAATCAACTGGTTAGTATATTTTAAATGGGGTGGTTTTGATTATACAGGTTGTAGAAGCGTTCAATATCAGCTCTTTGTAAAATGCTTAGCTGTTCAAAAAATAATTAGACTATATGACTCATCTTGGTCTCTGGAAAGTGAATCGACTGTTTACTATATTTTAATTGCAATGGTTTTTATCAGACAAGTTTTACTAGTGTCCAATGCATAGCAGCTTCAACAATATTACCTCTGAAGGGTCATTGAAAAATAAATCTCCAGATAAAATATTGAGCCCAATTTTTGAAGTTGGTGCACCAACTCAACGATACGATGATCAGTTTCCATTCTGGTCAAATTTTCTGTGTAATACCATTATAAAAACTTAGGAGTGGCAAATCCTCTACATGCAGAGATCTGAAGTTAAGCCATAATAAGACCGGGAGGCATGCATGTTGATGCAAATTTTGACGTCAGCCCACTTGCCTTATTCTTATGAGGTTCTGCATACCCACTTACATTAGTACTTTTGGGCTGTAACAAACTGTTGGTAACCTCATGCTGTGAGCCTGATGAAGTCTTTCAAATCTATTATTAGTTATCCCGTTTTAGTGTTTGTGTCACAACCCAAAAAATCACACTTAAAAATTTTAGTTTGGTTTCGCTACTATGCTTTTAAAACCCAGCTTGATGTTAGTTCAGCATACAAAATACGCACTTCAAGAATGGTCATCATTGCAGCTGGTGTCTTAAGTGCTCGGGATTGGCCACATCCCGTGAGTCGCCATGTAGGAAACTGACCCTTTAGATGAGTCTATCTAGATTCCGGCAAAAGGTTTTCCGTTTAGGGCCCATATTGTCTGAACGGGGTACGCTATCTCCTTTGTCCAAAGTTGGAGGAACTCGCAGTTCTTTGAGTACTCGACTCAATTCTTTGGAACCAGCGTCTCTATGTCAGTGCTAGCCATTGACCCTCTCGCTAAGGTTTTGCTAGAGTCCACCTTCTCAAGGTTTAAGGACTAGATATTCATGACCTTCCTCAAACTGACGACAATGCTGCCCATAACCATTTGCCGCTGGATCTTCTAACAACATGATTAGCTCTCTAGTCATGCAACATGTTGGCACCTCCCAACCCGAGTGGAATGATGAATACCACCACACTAACTGACTGACCACCTAAAGTGACACCCCATACCGCAACTCGTTACACTCAATAGCTTGACCCCTTCTGTCCTAAAGAGCTAGAATACAGTGGTGCAGTCTCAACTAAATCGTCACGTGACCTAGTGTAGTAAGTCATTGCTCGACTTACTCTATTCAGAAGCAAAGTGTTAAAATTATCTCCACTAAATAGTACAAGTTTAAGTTCAGGATATTAACTCTATTGATTAGCAGATGTAACAATTTGCTTTTAAGAATTATTTCTCCTTTCTATTAAATGGAAGCACTACCTAACTCTAAAATTACTTCCTTGAAAGCATATCTTATTCTATAGTATGTAACAATTTATAATGCCCTTTCTCAGCATTTTGACTCTAAGGCCCTTCTTCGCTTTTCCACTAGGATAGACATTTTCAATGGTAAGGACGTGTGGTATGGTGGAACCTTTTCATATTTTATAGAAGGTTCATAGTGTATAGTGTATATCACCTTTATAGAAAGGAATACTTCAAATCTAAAAAGATATACTTATAAAAATGCAGCAAAATATGCTATTCAATCCAACCATACCATTTAGTATTAGTATTCAAACTAAAAGATTTGAACTACTCTTCATCCAAAAAGAGAAGATGTACTAAATAAAAACACTTTAGTATAAAAGAATGTTTTAATTTTGACTTCAAGAAGTTAAAATCATTATTTAATAATTTAGCAATAATAAAATATTACTAGCAAGAGCTGCCCTTTTTTTTAATGTTTATAAAAATAGCAAAGATTCCCTTTGGAATAGTACATCTATAAAAGCTCCACACTAAAACAATATAATTATTTTAAAATTAAATAAGTACCATATCTAGCCAACTAAAAGATTTTTGTATTATAATATTATTATTAACTAGCCTTACAAAATCCAACAGCCCAACACTCAAACCAAGGTATTATTACTCTTTCCTAGAATTTATTTGAAATAATGATAATTGACAAACTCCTGGCTTTGCATACAAAATCCAAAGCAAATCAAACTTTAATGATAAAAACAAGATCCAAGTCCAATTTCCTAACATTTTCATTAAAAGAAAGTTGATTCTTTCTAAAAGTATTATTTCTGTATTTCACCAATGATGGTTATAAATTGCTACAACAAAGGATGTGTAGCTAAATATCATTATTATATCACTGTTTGAAACTTTACTAGACCGGTCTACTAAATATCATTATTATCTCAAAATTTCCAGTATTTTAATTGCCTTTAAACATTGTCTACAAAGGCTCCAGAATAAATTTTTTAATAATATTTAATCTTTAAATATTAGTTTTGGGTTACACTTAAGTATAATCATCCTGCTAGCAATAATATACTTACAATTCTTTTAAGACCACCTTGAATTCCACAATTTTTGATTTCCAATATTAAAGATTTGCAATCTCAAGCCTCCAAATTTTTAAAAAAGAAAACCTTTCCCAAGTTTACCGAGATTTTATCCAAATAGACTAGGGTGAAGGAAAATTCTTATTATTCATAAGTAAACAGATCAATCACCTCAATCTTTATTATAATATAAACTTTCGCAATGATACTGTTGGAATAGGGTAAATTTAAACCTTCGAGAACTTAAAAATAAGACAATGGAAAAGCAATTACCATCCTAGCGGGAATTTTTCTCCTTGCCATGCTTCCAACACGTTTTTCCAATCAGGTTTTCTATATGGTAACATTTATTCCTTAACTAAAAGTTGTCACATTGAAAATTCATTTAATGTGCTTGTGCCAACCCACATAACCCAAGGATTTCATACCCACAGTTTGAGACTCTACTGTTATAACTAAGCTTGAGTTATTTACTTATTTCTTTATTGTCTAACATATGTTCTTGCCTGTAACTCAATATTTTTCTTTTATAATAAATCACAACGTCAAATTAATGTTAGAAAAATAAACCCAGATTTCACGCCTGTGCCCAACTGCGCTGCGAACCTTGGGCGAAACCGGACTGCGCTCCAGACATGGGTGAAGTCGGACTGCGCTGCCGTAGTCCGGGATCCCGACAAAAGTGTGACATGACGTCACACCTACCTTCTAACAGATTTGACACCTGACAGATCCGATCTCCGTAGGAGTAAATGCCAAGTCGGCGTTTGTCAGAAACCCTAGATGAGGGTCGGTCAGAGGATAACCCTTATCCGGAGCTGTCAGAGTATAACCCTTATCCTCCTCTCCCCGCGGCTATAAAAGGCGGTTCGGGTCTACAGACAAAGTAGAATGTGTAGAAGAAGGAAGAAGAGCGGGTGTGAGAGAAGTTCGTGAAAGTGAGCAGAGAAAGGAAGCAGAACGATTCAGTGAGCAGTGTGGCTCGACTGAGAAATGTCCGAGCTGCAGACTCGACATTTCCCTTGTTTAGTTTGTCCTGCAGCGTAGCCTGCAAAAGTTGTTATTTCCTCGGTTGAGGAATTCTGTAACCCTAGTTGTTTATATAAATAAAGCTTGCTTTTGTTTGTGGCATCCTTAGGGTTTGCAGCAGTTTATTTGCTAACTTTGTTGTTCTCTGTTCCGACGTTTCCCTCCTCTCTTCCGGGTCTTGCCAAGCCGGGCAAACCCAGCGACAGCCGCAGAAGACGAAGAAGTCGAAGGTAAAAGTGGCCAAGTCTGAAGTCTGCACTCGTGATCTGTCGAAGGCTGCACTGCGCACGAAGTGCGCACTTCGCCAGTTTGCCCAGCGCAGTTTGCACTGCGCGCGAAGTGCGCACTTCGGCCTTGCGCAGTCCGCACTGCACGCGAAGTGCGCACTTCGGCCTTGCGCAGTCCGCACTGCGCGCGAGTGACGGACTTAGATGTATATAAAACTTTCTTTAATGCACCTTTTTCTTGCACTCTTTTTCATGTTTGAAATTATGTCTTTGTAATAGATTTTTGAATGCAGATATGAGGGTTTTGAGGATTTCTCTTTGGGTAGACTCCTTACCCTTTATTGCTTGTAAAATTTGAGGATAAATCCAAGTCTTTTTGTAATAGTAATTTGTTTCCCATTGTAACAAGCAATTACCCTTCTAATGCTTTGTATTTGAGACTCACCAAGTCTCAATATTTGAAGCTTCTATTTATGTTTATGGTTAGTTGTATTCTTCTCCAATTTTCAAAGGATTCTAACCTGATTTGGTGGCTTCTCTTGGCCACTATGAGTTGCAGATTTTGTGCACTAATAGTGTCTTTAGACACTTTGACAATTTTTTATTTTGTGCCCTTCTCAAGTACACAAAAGCTAATATTTTGAGAGCAATAGAATAGTGCAAATGAATCTAATAATATTTCACTTTTAATGCACTAAAAATTTCACCTTATCACTCTAATCAACTCTCAATAACATACACTTAATCAAATTTACTAAAACTAATCAAGAATAATCTGAAATGAACCTTCAATAATTATTCAATATTTTCGCTACAATCAATATTGTAGGACTTAGTCTTATTTTTAATTTTTCAAATTATATGATAAGTAGTTGATAGAAGTAATTCATAAATATATTAAAATCCTAATCAATGTTCAAATGAACCTTAAAAATAACTTACTTTTTACACTTTTGCAGACTGTAATCTAATTACAACTCCAAATTTAGGTGCTTAAACAAATTTGATAAGTAATCCAATTAATGAATCTATTTACACCAAAAAATTTCTTACCTTTTTTCTGAAAGCTTCTATAACTCTTTTGCCACTTCTATAGAGGATTTAGATGTTGGTGTCTAGAATCACCAAGTTGTTGCTTCAAATAGGATCTTGCAGCTCTTTGTAGATAATTTTGAACAACTCCTCCACCAAATGATGGTCTCAAAATTTCACTCATGAGCCTAGGATTTGGTGTCTTGTTCTCCTCTTATGTTATCCCCCTTTTATTGAATATTTGAAGTATTTTACCTACAAAGTGGTACCTTCTTGTTGTGGGAGGTAATATTCAATATTTGGTGACTTCTTCTATCTTCTAGTCTTGTCGAATTTTGACTTCAGGCACGATCTTCTTCTTAATATTTTGAATGTCTTGAGGTCTTCATTGAATTCTTCTTTCGCTCATATTTGGCACTCCTTGCAAAATTCTCCTTCTCTTGGGCTTGTTGTCGGATGGCAAAAATTATCCCAAGTCCTTCACTATTAGGGGCTTCTCCTTGGTAGTGGTTTTCTCTAGTGAGTTCTCCTTTGAGAAATTCTTCAATCAGGCTCTCCTAGACTTTTTTGAATGCTCATTGAGACCCTCCCAAGGTCTTTGATCTTGCAGCTTCTACTGGTCTTTCCTTGAGACCTCTTCAACCTTCTACTCTTGGAAGTGTTGGTGGTGAGATATGCTTTTGGTTATCTAATTCTATATCTTTTGGATTCGATCATGACTCTCTTAGTCCTTATTTTTCTTCTAAGTTTGGAAGTTCTTCAATGAGATATTCTCCTGATCTCTTTTATTTTAGGTGTTGAATAGATTTTGAAGAATATACCCTTCCTAAATTTCTTGTAGCAAGTTTCTCGACTTACTAAATCTTCTATACTTGCAACAAAGTATTAGTACTAAAATATTTAGTTTGGTTCTGAATCAGATATTATCTATAAAT
Organism: Wollemia nobilis; assembly: GCA_028583015.1. NCBI lineage: Eukaryota > Viridiplantae > Streptophyta > Pinopsida > Araucariales > Araucariaceae > Wollemia > Wollemia nobilis. The sequence continues at coordinate 320,420 of JAQPPZ010016986.1, forward strand.
TCTTCTTTAGGATTAAAGATTTTATGGACTTTTTCAGTATCAAAGCTTCTATGGCCTTTTTTATTACCAAGTCTTCTATGGCCTTTTTCAATATCAAGGCTTATGTGACCTTTCTAGTATCATGACGTACGTGGCCTTTCCTTTAAGGATCCTATGGTCCTTTTATGTCAAGATTTCTATGGCCTATTCTTCAACTTGTGAATTTGTTCGATTCAGCAATGGATATCTTCAGTATCCTAATCTTCGCCATAACTCTTAACTAGAAGTCTTATTTTGTAAATTCTCTTACACAAGGAACTAATATCTAAACTATGAAGGCACGTCGACATAGAGCAACAAAGTTGGATTTGGTATATTTCTATTGTAGGAGTCCCAATCCTTTGAGAATTAATTTTTTACAACAAAATAAACTTTAGATAATAGTTAGAAAATTCCAAATATCTTGGATGATCCTCACTAGATGATTTGTCAATCCAGTGGATTGAATGTTGAGTCCTGCTCTTCACGCGTTTTTCTTGTAACTCTGTGGAAATACTCTAGTCAAAAGCAATCAAAGTATTTTTTTAAACTAAGATTTCTTTTAGTGCTCACTCATGACCCTCTCTAATTCTACCACCTAGATTGTTCTGAGAACTTTTGACAGTGGCTAGTCCAATGGTACATCAGTTTCACTAATATACTCATGCTCAAAGATAACGATGGTTTCCCTATTGACCTACACATACTAGATCTACCATAGCTCTGATACCACTGTTAGCTTTTGATGTAATGATCAATGGAAGATAACAATCACAAGATGCAAAATAATATAAAAGAATGTAAATTTACAAGATGATTGAAGTATGTTGAATAACAATAACATAAATGAATACAATGTAGTTATGGAGGAAATGAACACTCCATTAATGAAGCTACTAAATTACATTGTACCCATCACCAATATATGGTCATATACACAACACTGCACTACTACTTATGACTATGTTGTAAGTAGCTTTATTTATACACAATATGACAACCTTTGGCAGTGGGATGGGGATTCGATACCCCAATAGGCTTCGACTAGGTGTAGAATTTGTTGGTGTGTCCTATACTTGGCCATTTTTCTAAGGCTATCTTGTTACAATCTATAATGCCCAAAATTTTTCTAAATTTTCTATACTATTCATCATTTCAATTTCTTGCTAAAGTGCATGTCGATGGTGATTTAAAAATACCCACATTCTTGGTGATTCATAGGGACTTTTCATCTTGTGAAAAGAAAACTCAGACTAACTATCTATATACCACAAACACATAAGATTGATAAAAACAAGGCTAATAAAAGAGATTAATAATTAAAGCTTCTAAATATAGAATCCGCTTAACTAAACAAACAACTAGAAAGAAAAGAGAAAATAAAATTATGATGACTAAATGGATAGCGAATTTTATCTTAAAATTTATAGGTGATTGGTGACAGTGGTATGGAAATGAGGAAACCAAAATAGTGCATGGGGATACCTAAAGTCTCTAGTCCTCTATCTATTTGTTAAGCTAATTTTTGAAGGTAGAAATTTTTTTAGGATATCTTAGCATTTTTCTTAACTTTTGTGCTTCTTGAAACTTGGATGTCAGAATATTTTCTACCCTTTCTATCTCCTTTCTGACATCTTTAGAAATAACACCAATTTGTTTAAGCTTTGTCTAGAAAGGGAGGAAGGTTGGCAGAATTGTTCCTCTTATCTATCCCTAATAGTAGCCCTAGATCTATCTAAACCAATCTTTGGAGATTGATGAGCTAGATGGCTTGTCTTTTTTGTGCTACAACTCATTCATGTTTATGGATAAGGATTCCTCTTACTGTTCCAATTTATCCTTTAGCTCAGTCGGTGCTGAACTCTTCTGCTCTCTCTCTCTTCTTGTATCTTTTGAAGCTCAGCCTCCAGATGGTTGATTTATTCATATTTTAGCTGTAACTCCTTTTTAGAGGGGACCTTATCAATTATGCCTTTCAACTCGATGACATAATTATTTAGGGTATTATTATTCAACCTTTCCTTGGCAAGCTTGATTTCAAGGGTTTCAATTCTCTTTTCAGTAGCTACAAACTTTTATCTATTTTTTTGAATTGTACAAGCAATGTTTTTGCCTTTGTATGGATGGCCCAGATGTTTTCTGTCTTTTATATCATGGAGATATATCTTTTGTATTATTCTATTTCCTAATATTTTTGTCTCATCTAGAATATAGGATTTTTTACTTTCAATTTGTCCACCACCTTAATCCTTTCTTCCTTGATGGAATCTATCATGTCATACCCCATGGTGAAAACTTTTTTTTCATTTTCTTGTAGCTATTCAAGTTTCTCTTCTTCCTTCCTCCATTTTCATTGATTCTATTTTTCTAGTCGAATGGTACATAAAATTATGAATAGTGGTTCCTTAGTAGCAACTAGGATGATAAGAGTATCCAGGAAGGCCAGCAATGGAGTAAAAGGGTACGAAATTATGGATTTTGCAAGGGGAGTACATTCCTGCATACTTTAGCTCTTTTGGATTGTAGATAGAGGAGTGGAATATGGAGAATGTGTTGGAGAATCTTGAAGGGTGTATTGTTGAGATAGTAGGATGAACTCAAGGAATGTTGAGACAATCTATTGAATAGGTTGCATTTATGAGGTGGAGACATAAGTAATGGAGAAGGATATTCTTCTACTATAATCTTGGTAATTGCAGCAATCATCCCTGAAGGTGGCTAAAATTAGTGTCATGGGGAGGCTAGGATTTAAATGGATGGACCTCATTTCTTGTTTGCTCAACTTTTGCTTGTGCAACCATTACCTCACACATTTTTGCTTCTTCTTGTAATTATTACATATTTTGTATCTGTCCTTATTTTTATTCCTACAATATCTATTTCCTTATGAATTTATCTATTTTAAAATTCCATGGACTTGAGCAATTCTTTCAATTATTACCCGATTAAATAAGCCCGAAAGATTTTGGTTGTGCTTCTAAAGGTACTTCCACTATTTTGGGTGTAGTTGGTATTCTTATATGGATTATGGGTGAATTTCAAGGTAACAATTCTTCTTCTACCTTAACATCATCCATTGTAGGGGAGGCTAATCTATGCTACAGGATTTTTGTTTTAATTCTTCTTCTTCCTCATATCTTATGTCTTTGGTTGTTTGTATCCTTAAGATTTTTGGTAAGAGTTATTTTTCATGCTTCTGTTTCTAACCAATATATTCGGTATCAAACTTCTCATTGAACAATTTGTCAATATTGTCATTGGGTTTAGTCTTTTTGATCAAATTACATTCACAATCCATCACCCACCATTCTTCAATTTTGTATTCCTTCAAATCCTTGCTATCATTGTTTATTTTGATAAGATCCATATCAAGTAATTGGTCTCCATTCCTTTCTAGATGAAAACCCTCTCATACTTGTAATATGTTCTCCATGATGGTATTTTTTGCATCTCCATATAGTTGATCGTGGCCACTTGATCCTCAACCAAGTTCCTGAACTTTTCAGTCTTTGATAGTGATAAATGCTTGAATACAGGTGCTTTAATATTTATTTTTAATCTTTAAGTATAGATACCTAGTGGATCATAGTGCCAAATGTGCGACACTACAACTTCAAGACAATGTGCTTCGCTCTTGACAGCTAAATATTTCCCTTTTAGACATTATGATATGTTCAAAAATGATAGAATGCTTAAATACTATAACCTCCTTGGATCTTGGACTAAAGCTTTTCTCTATTACATAAACCTCTATTCCTTTCTCTCTAGTGGTTTTAATCACTCTCCCACTCCGTCCATCGTTGCATAACTATACTCCTACTCACACTCACTCCACTTCTAATGTTAATAATTGACACATCCATTTATGATGCTAACAAGAACCTCATTTATAAATCTTGAAATCTAGGAGTTGGATCAATTAAAAACAACTTGGGTTAATTGCAACATCTAAAAACAAATACTTCCATCATGGATTCCAATTATTTATTCATCAATAACATGTAGAGGTATTTATTTGACAAGTATCCATATTCAAAGTCTTCTCTTCCTATTAAAATCATAAGGTAAGACATTAGTCCAATAAGTCTAAGTTAAGGTGTGCAAGAAGAGTTAGCAAAAGTCCATAAATTAAGTACCAAATCAGTAACAAGTACCTTGCAAAACTGAATGGAGCTCAAAAATATAATTTACCATGAATCATTTGTCCTTCATAACTTAACACATGGAATAAATCAATCATTCCATCACCAAAAATATATAAGTCCTTTCATACCATCAACAACACAATACAACAAAATCTAAATCCAAACATTCCTTCAATAAAGCAACATAGCAAAACATAAGTCCATCCAAACGAATAGTCTACCAAGGGAGGGTTATGACATCCTCCTCCTTTAGGATTAACATAGCCCTTCGTGTATCACAAAGTTGAAAACATGTAAAAACATTTACAATGTATTTTTAAATAGAAATGAAAAATATTTTTACATATCTGATACTTTCGCCCAAGTAGCATTTCTCTCGAAGTAGTGGTCCCATTGGACCGTGCATTGCTCCAAGGTCCCTTTCCTCATTGAATTGGAACGAAACTCAAGGATATTCACTAGGTCAAACATCTATAGCCTTCGAGTGTGCCATCTATAGTTTAGAAAAGTCCCACACATGATCAGGATTAGCTATATACTTCCTAAGAAATGAAATATGGAAAATTTTGTGAATCTTGGGCAAATTGGGTGGTAAGGCAAGTTGATATGCCATAGGATTGATATTTTCTATAATTTCGAAAGGACCAACAAAATCAAGATCTAGTTTTGTAGATTTAATGGCACTCTTCCTTGGTCTCGCCCTAAAAAACACTTTGTCGCCTATTGTAAATTCTCTTGGTGATATTTTAATATTGACATAAGTTTTTTGATATAGCTTCTTTAAGCTTTTATTTGATCATATTTAGTTGTTACTCTATTTTCTTGACCATTTCTAGTCCAAGCACAACTTGGTCCTCTAGATTATACCATGATGATGGTGTCCTACACCTTCTACCATATAGAGCTTTGAATGGAGCCATGCCTAAGGTAAAATGTGACCGTTCTTGTAGGTAAATTCTACCAAGTGTAGGAAATATTCCCATTAGGTCTTCTAATCCATATAATACATGTGAAGCATGTACTCCAATACTTGGTTCATCCTTTCGATTGGCCCATTGGTTTTTGGGTGATATGCAGAGCTGATGTTTAACCTAGTGCCAATGGCACAATGTAAATATTTCCAAAAGTTAGATGTAAATCTCGACTCTCTATTTAAAATTATCACTTCTAAAAAAACCATGAAGCATGATTATTTCTTTGGCAAATCTATTAGCCACAACCATGAAATCATCCTTGGTATTCTAGGTATAAAATGCTCAACCTTGATTAGTTTATCAATCACAACTAGGATTATATTTTGTTGAAATTTGGTCTTTGATAAATACACAATAAAATCCATTGATATCACCTATCATTTTTGTGTAGGCACATCATGAGGATACAATAATCATGTAGGGTGTTTGTGTTCTACCTTAACTTTTTGGCATTCAAGATAATGAGTGATATATTCAATTATATTCTTTTTCATTCCTAGCCAATAGAATATTTTCTTCATATTCTTCCTCATTTTTGCACCTCCTAGATGAGCAAAATAATGAAATTTGTGTCCTTCATTCATGATCATTTTCTTCAAATCACCAGCCTTAGGTATTACTACCCTATTCTTAAATCACAAGAAACCATCCTTGATGCTGAAATTCTTACTTTCATCAGATTCCCTTTCCATACTTTCCAGATTTGATTAAAAAACATATTCTGATGTTGCATTTCCTTAACTTGTTCCATCAAGTCTATATGGATTCGAGACAAGACAACTATGTGTCTTCTCCTACTGAGTGAATTGACAACATTATTTTCCTTCTCTTTCATATATTCAATATCAAAATCATATTCGACAAAAAATTCTATCCGCCTTCTTTTCCTAGCATTAAATAATAGTTGAGTAAATATGTATTTCAGACTTTGATGGTATGTCCTTAACTCAAAGGGTTTTCCTACCAAATAATATCACCAAATTTTGAGAGCAAAAACCACCACTACAAATTCCAAATCATGGGTTGCATAAATGACCTCATGTCATTTTAGTTTCCTAGACCTATAGGCTACCATTGTTTGATCTTGTGAGAGCACTCCTCCAAAACCTTCCAAATATACATCTGTACACACATGAAACCTACCCTAAGGGTCTGGTATATTTAGTATGGGAGATGTAGTGATTTTTTATTTGAGCATATTAAAACCTACCTCATATTTATCCGTCCACTTGAACTCTTTTTCCTTCCTTTGAAGGTTAGTTATTGAAGCGGTTATCTTGGAATATTCCTTCACATAACACCTGTAATAAATTAATTTATAAAATAAAATATTTTCATTCTTTAATAAATTAAAGTTTTTCTACTTTAATTCATTAATATTTCATAAATCAAAGTCCCATACATTTAATCTATAAAATAAACTATTTTCATTCTTAAATAAATTCATTAATCATTCATTTCCTTTATTTCATAAATCAAAGTCCCATACCTTTAATCTTTAATAAATTAAAGTCTTCCTACTTCCATTCATTAATCATTCATTTCCTTTATTTCAAAAATCCAAGTCCAATACCTTTAATATATAAATAAACTATTTTCATACTTTAATAAATTAAAGTCTTCCTACTTTAATTCATTAATCCTGCATTTCTTTTATTCAAAAATCAATGTCTCATGTCTTTAATCTATAAAATAAACTATGTTTATTCTTTAATAAATTAAAGTCTTCCTACTTTAATTCATTAACCATTCATTTTCACCTATGTGTTGTAGGTGAGTTGGAGAGGAGAGGGCAATCCTCAAGGGAGGTCCCAGGTTCAAATCTCCACCCTACCAAAAAGCTGAATTGGGTATCCAAAATCCAATTGATAATGTTGGTGCGGACAAAGTCCGGTGCGACCCCCGAGTGACTTTGATGGTATAGAACCCCTTGTTGGTGGCCCTGCAAAGGGTTTTTCGCTTCAAAAAAAAAAAATTATCATTTTTCTTTTGAATCTTCTATCATCATAGTGATGTTTTTTGTGTTTTTTCTTCTTTTCACCACTGCTGCAATTGCTCATGGTAGAGACCATATTGTCTGCACACATCTTTAGAAATGTCAAGCATAGCAAGTTTCTCAAAAGATCTATTAACCTTCTTTTGGGAGCATAGAGATTGGATTGCTTGAATGATGAGATTAGCAATTTCTCCAAATGGAACTTCCTCAATATCAATATCCATTTTTTCAATTTCATGCCTAAACTATTCCACAAAATTTGGAGGCAAGGCACTAAGATACCTAGCTTTCCAATTTGGATCATTTGGATCACTAGCCTGCAGTACTAACTGGTCAAAATCTTCATGAAACTAATCCCATTCAAGCATATTTCTACAATACATTTGCATCAGTTTCTGTTCAACTTGTCGTTTGTCAGAAGTAGCATTTCCATAAAATCTGTAAATAGCAGAGGAAATCAGAGCAAGTACACTAGCAGGGGGATTATCATTTCCTGTCGGTTGATCAAGGTTTGTGAGCATGTTCGGAATATTTCTCTTTTGAATATCATTAGACTCATTTTCCCACCAAAGGGATAGCTTACCACTTAATCCTGCAACACACTTATGAAAAGATTGTGTATGTGTGTCGCCATTAGACAAATTCGAGTTGTGAAATCTAAAAATTTCTCTCAAAACCTTTTTTCCCAAATAAGGAGGCATTCCATCAATATCAAACAAATGAATTGTCCTTCCTCGAAAAAACTTTTTTATTTGGAGTTTGATATTCTCTCCAAGAAGCATTTGTGACATCAAGATTGGGATGAATTGGTATCAGAGACAGCTAGTCTCTGGTAGTGAGCGATCAGATTTGTCCAAGAGATGTCGAATAGGAGAGTCATTGTTGCAGTCGTGATTTCACTCTGCGTAACGTAGTGGAGGCATGAATGTAATTCGGTGATTGCAGAACTAGGGAAAGTTTGTAAGACGTCACTCTGTAATGCTCTGATTGCCATAGAAAAGGAACTTATGGGAATGTCCTGTAAGAATTTATCAAAGTTTGACAAATTCCAAAGACGATGGGATCATCTCATCACCTTCATCCCTGGCGATGGTGAAGAATCATGAAAGCTGAAATACTTTTCAGCACTTCCAGAGGACTTTGTTTCAGTCCTTAAAGAAATGTTTAATCTCCCATTAGCACAGCTTGATTGGGGAGAGATATACGCAAAGTCCCTCAAAGCCATGAGCAAAATTTGCTCTGACAGAAGAGTCCAGAAGCTGATCAAGAAGACCAAGGGTCTTTCCATCTCCGACTTTGTCTGCAAAAAGTACGAAATACCGAGTACGCCTCTAGGAGGTCCAGAGTACTCGAAAGCCGATCGCAAGAAGCCAAGAAAGCATTCCAAGAGAGGACTATCACCATCCAGAGAGTCTCGAGGAGACTTTAGATTCAGAAGAAGATCTAGATCCAGATCTAGATCACCAAGAAGATTCGAGGGACCAAGAAGAAGCAGAAGCCCTGGTAAATCCAGAAGAAGCCAGAGTCCCCAAAACAAGAAAGATGTTGAATGTTACAAGTGTCACAAGAAAGGACACGATGCCAAAGATTGCAGATCAAAGACAAGTAACATTCAGCAGAATTGTGACTGCGAAGGAAAGGATTGCATCGAATGTCTGCAATCACAGCTTGAAGACCTGAAGGTTCGAGAACAAGACTCTGATTACAGCAGCGACTCCAGCAGCTCATCCAATGCAAAGTGTAATCAGATATACTCCTTCACTGAAGCAGATGAATCCCAATTCTGCTATGCTGTCTCGAAAGACAAAGGAGAGAAACTTATGGTAGATGCCATGAGGTCAGCCGAACGTGCTGAACCTATCTCAAGAAGTATTCCATTGAATGAAAGAATGGAAATAATCAAGGTTATCTACGACACTCCTACATTTCCAGAAAAGAAGAAGATACTTTCCTCCATTCTCAACTTGGAGACGAGCCTCTCAAAGAAGAAAGCTTCATACGAAGCTCCTGCTATTGACATATCCATTTTCATTTCCATGGATGATGTCAACAAGAGGGTTGAAGAGTTGACTACTCCCAAGAAAATCGTTGCTGAAGTTGACTCCTCGACACCTGCCCAAGAGATTAATCTTTTGGAAGAAAAGATCGACAAAAGAATCTTAAACCTTGATCTTGAACTCAAATCTCTGAAGAAGGCGCACCAGGCGCTTGAAGATTATGTCCGACCAGAAAAAGGCAAAGCTCCGGCTGAAGAACAATCCTCATCACATGACGAATGGGTTCCAGCATAAGAGATAAATGCAGTCTGCAGAAATCAGGTATTGCACTTTGTTCCGTTGAAGATTTCTGTTAGCAAAAATAGATTTAAGATTCAAGGATTCCTCGACTCAGGATCAGAATTAAATTTAATGAATCAGAATCTCATTCCAAAACATTTTAGAACGTCTGTCCTTCATACTATTAGGATGGCTAACAGGTCTGAGCATATTATTACAGAAATGATTGTTGCCTTGCCTGTACTTTTTAAATATGTCTGGGTTCTGATGAGAGCAATCCTCATGCTAAAACACGTAGAAGTAAATGAGAGCAACCAAATCCACATAACGACAATTTCATGGGATTTGGTTGATCTCGTACACTTGGGTGGTTCGCTATAGCAGTCTTGAACCCAAATGTTGTTTATTATGCCTGTGCTATAAAGTCTTTATACATTTAAAATAAATCATTGGATAAATTAAAAAAATGCTTGCTTAAAACCCAATATTCAAATCTAAGAAAACCCTTTTAAAATATGTAGAAAACTTTTAGAAAAAATATATCTTGAGTTCTGATTTGTTCTTTTCTACGTGCAACCAGGTGAGTAGTTAGACCAGGTGTTGTTACACATCCTCACATATCAATAAAACTTTATTCCATTGTGTAGAACCTTATTATATCATGACTTCTTGAAAACATAGTATTGTTTGTTACTGCCTGAATTTCACAAGCTCTAACTTCTGATGTATTTGTAAATTTTCAAACTCAATGAACTGCAGGTTTTCGAAGAGCTGAGTTCTGTTATTTAAGTTTCAAAGTTGACACTCGTCATACACTATCTCTACACTCAATAAATGTCTATATGTCTGAGATTGGTCGCATATATATTTTCTATCTAAAATACATTGTGTTTCTTTTTGCTCTTTAGTCCACTGGACGTATACACCCATTTTTATTATATATTAGTATTACCCTATTCAGTTATTCTTTATTGTTATGTTGGTTGTTATGTAGTTACGACGAAGCCATTTGCATGTGATCCATCACGCTTTGCCTAAATATGCAAGATGACTTTACTTTTCTGTCGACAGTACACTTATGTCGAAATAACCCTTCCAGTCATCTTATTTTTATATTTAGTTGGCGACATCCTGGAATAACAATATTATTTTTCAGGATTTTAACAAAAAATTTAGCCTGCATTCAGCTTACAAAATCCAAAAGTAACGAAGAAGCAAGCATATATTGGCTGCGTTCTAGTAGTAGAATGCAGAATTTTCTATAATTAATCTTTGTTACGCATTCTTGTTTTTTCTTAACTAAAAGCAAATCATGTGATTTCAAGTCACACAGTTGCAGATAAGATAAAATTCATTGAATGGAATGTATTAGATGCATGTGGGGATGTATCCAATGTGGAACTACAAGTAGGTTTAATATAGTCAAGCAGACTTCTCAACTAGCAATAAAATTCAATTCAATATTTGAATGGGAACCGTTTATGTTTGCATGAAGATTTGTGGTTATAGGAAATAAATCTTTAATAAACACAATAGCAAGGCTGCAATCGTTACTCGATGTTTGATGATGAATGTCCGCTTGTATAAACTGAACTTTAAGTAGTTACCAAAGAAATTTTCTAAGGCTGCATAAATATTTCTAAAAATTTAGAAACAAACAAAATGGTCTGCAAATTTCGAAGATTCACTAGGGTCTGCGATTCAGAATTACTTAAATTTCTTATCATCTAAAAGTCTAACCTGAAGTGAAATTGTAGGTGCATGTTGGTCTGTGACAACTGACATAATTTGTGTATTTATGGCATAATAGCTAGTAAAAATATAAAGGATAACGATTAAAGTGTATTGAGCCATCAAAAGCCTAGCATGAATGAATTTACCTGAAGGAGCATACTTTAACGGTCTGATCGTTGTAGTAGCTGTACTCTATGTAAGAAATCAAGTTGGGTTTTGCAATCTGAATAAAGGGGTATTCAGTTTGAAGGACTGAAGTGGTTGTATGTTGCATAATGAGAGTTTCCCTCAAACTGTCTAGGTGCTTAATCCAGATTTGCATACTGAAATTTAGGATTATTGAACAAGACTTGATACATATTTTCTGGTTAGTGTTGATGATCAACGACCCTAAAGTTCCATGGCTACATAGTTTTTTGTACATATAGTTACTGAGGAGTTTATCACTCTCTTGACTGGACACCTAGGTGATTCTCTTTAATTTAAATTCAGATAATTTCTGATCTTACAATAGGATTGTTCTATGTTTGATAGCTCAGATTTCATAACCCTTACGATCTTAAATTCATTTCTTGCCTCCACGTTTTGTCTTCTTATCTTTCTTCTTCTGACATCAGCTTTATCACCATTTGCAGATATTGAGATTGAGACTGGCCTTACTTTCTGTATGCGAATATATATAGGTCGCTTAATTGATGTTTCTTATTTTGAATTTCAATGATGATTATGGTAGCACATTTCCGCTGCGTCTTCTGTCATGGCTGCATCAAATTTTTTATCAATATTGATAAGTTGCCCCCATGATATCTGTACCGTTTTGGGTGTAGATAACTTTTTCTTTTTATGGCAAATCATTCAGAATCACTTAGCTGTTTGTTCTGATCTCTGTCTTGCCCTACATCAGTTAGCAGAATGGTTTTCAATGTTCACATTTTAGTTGGACGTTGGGCATTATTGCTGTGAAAATAGATTGTTTTCTGGAGGTATTTTTGTGAATATATTAACTGGTCAAAATCCTTTTTTGCTTTTTCTCTGGTTAAACAAGCAGTTTTCTGAATTTTCTTCCATGTAAGGTCCATACGTGTATTACGCTGGTCTTATGAAACGCTTTGCAGCTGAAACATCAATCAATAATTAGAGCATATGATTTATCTGATACTCTTAGGAGTAAATCAACTGGTTAGTATATTTTAAATGGGGTGGTTTTGATTATACAGGTTGTAGAAGCGTTCAATATCAGCTCTTTGTAAAATGCTTAGCTGTTCAAAAAATAATTAGACTATATGACTCATCTTGGTCTCTGGAAAGTGAATCGACTGTTTACTATATTTTAATTGCAATGGTTTTTATCAGACAAGTTTTACTAGTGTCCAATGCATAGCAGCTTCAACAATATTACCTCTGAAGGGTCATTGAAAAATAAATCTCCAGATAAAATATTGAGCCCAATTTTTGAAGTTGGTGCACCAACTCAACGATACGATGATCAGTTTCCATTCTGGTCAAATTTTCTGTGTAATACCATTATAAAAACTTAGGAGTGGCAAATCCTCTACATGCAGAGATCTGAAGTTAAGCCATAATAAGACCGGGAGGCATGCATGTTGATGCAAATTTTGACGTCAGCCCACTTGCCTTATTCTTATGAGGTTCTGCATACCCACTTACATTAGTACTTTTGGGCTGTAACAAACTGTTGGTAACCTCATGCTGTGAGCCTGATGAAGTCTTTCAAATCTATTATTAGTTATCCCGTTTTAGTGTTTGTGTCACAACCCAAAAAATCACACTTAAAAATTTTAGTTTGGTTTCGCTACTATGCTTTTAAAACCCAGCTTGATGTTAGTTCAGCATACAAAATACGCACTTCAAGAATGGTCATCATTGCAGCTGGTGTCTTAAGTGCTCGGGATTGGCCACATCCCGTGAGTCGCCATGTAGGAAACTGACCCTTTAGATGAGTCTATCTAGATTCCGGCAAAAGGTTTTCCGTTTAGGGCCCATATTGTCTGAACGGGGTACGCTATCTCCTTTGTCCAAAGTTGGAGGAACTCGCAGTTCTTTGAGTACTCGACTCAATTCTTTGGAACCAGCGTCTCTATGTCAGTGCTAGCCATTGACCCTCTGCTAAGGTTTTGCTAGTGTCCACCTTCTCAAGGTTTAAGGACTAGATATTCATGACCTTCCTCAAACTGACGACAATGCTGCCCATAACCATTTGCCGCTGGATCTTCTAACAACATGATTAGCTCTCTAGTCATGCAACATGTTGGCACCTCCCAACCCGAGTGGAATGATGAATACCACCACACTAACTGACTGACCACCTAAAGTGACACCCCATACCGCAACTCGTTACACTCAATAGCTTGACCCCTTCTGTCCTAAAGAGCTAGAATACAGTGGTGCAGTCTCAACTAAATCGTCACGTGACCTAGTGTAGTAAGTCATTGCTCGACTTACTCTATTCAGAAGCAAAGTGTTAAAATTATCTCCACTAAATAGTACAAGTTTAAGTTCAGGATATTAACTCTATTGATTAGCAGATGTAACAATTTGCTTTTAAGAATTATTTCTCCTTTCTATTAAATGGAAGCACTACCTAACTCTAAAATTACTTCCTTGAAAGCATATCTTATTCTATAGTATGTAACAATTTATAATGCCCTTTCTCAGCATTTTGACTCTAAGGCCCTTCTTCGCTTTTCCACTAGGATAGACATTTTCAATGGTAAGGACGTGTGGTATGGTGGAACCTTTTCATATTTTATAGAAGGTTCATAGTGTATAGTGTATATCACCTTTATAGAAAGGAATACTTCAAATCTAAAAAGATATACTTATAAAAATGCAACAAAATATGCTATTCAATCCAACCATACCATTTAGTATTAGTATTCAAACTAAAAGATTTGAACTACTCTTCATCCAAAAAGAGAAGATGTACTAAATAAAAACACTTTAGTATAAAAGAATGTTTTAATTTTGACTTCAAGAAGTTAAAATCATTATTTAATAATTTAGCAATAATAAAATATTACTAGCAAGAGCTGCCCTTTTTTTTAATGTTTATAAAAATAGCAAAGATTCCCTTTGGAATAGTACATCTATAAAAGCTCCACACTAAAACAATATAATTATTTTAAAATTAAATAAGTACCATATCTAGCCAACTAAAAGATTTTTGTATTATAATATTATTATTAACTAGCCTTACAAAATCCAACAGCCCAACACTCAAACCAAGGTATTATTACTCTTTCCTAGAATTTATTTGAAATAATGATAATTGACAAACTCCTGGCTTTGCATACAAAATCCAAAGCAAATCAAACTTTAATGATAAAAACAAGATCCCAAGTCCAATTTCCTAACATTTTCATTAAAAGAAAGTTTCTTTCTAAAAGTATTATTTCTGTATTTCACCAATGATGGTTATAAATTGCTACAACAAAGGATGTGTAGCTAAATATCATTATTATATCACTGTTTGAAACTTTACTAGACCGGTCTACTAAATATCATTATTATCTCAAAATTTCCAGTATTTTAATTGCCTTTAAACATTGTCTACAAAGGCTCCAGAATAAATTTTTTAATAATATTTAATCTTTAAATATTAGTTTTGGGTTACACTTAAGTATAATCATCCTGCTAGCAATAATATACTTACAATTCTTTTAAGACCACCTTGAATTCCACAATTTTTGATTTCCAATATTAAAGATTTGCAATCTCAAGCCTCCAAATTTTTAAAAAAGAAAACCTTTCCCAAGTTTACCGAGATTTTATCCAAATAGACTAGGGTGAAGGAAAATTCTTATTATTCATAAGTAAACAGATCAATCACCTCAATCTTTATTATAATATAAACTTTCGCAATGATACTGTTGGAATAGGGTAAATTTAAACCTTCGAGAACTTAAAAATAAGACAATGGAAAAGCAATTACCATCCTAGCGGGAATTTTTCTCCTTGCCATGCTTCCAACACGTTTTTCCAATCAGGTTTTCTATATGGTAACATTTATTCCTTAACTAAAAGTTGTCACATTGAAAATTCATTTAATGTGCTTGTGCCAACCCACATAACCCAAGGATTTCATACCCACAGTTTGAGACTCTACTGTTATAACTAAGCTTGAGTTATTTACTTATTTCTTTATTGTCTAACATATGTTCTTGCCTGTAACTCAATATTTTTCTTTTATAATAAATCACAACGTCAAATTAATGTTAGAAAAATAAACCCGGATTTCACGCTTGTACCCAATCGCGCCGCGAACCTTGGGCGAAACCGGATCGCGCTCCAGACATGGGTGAAGTCGGACTGCGCTGCCGTAGTCCGGGATCCCGACAAAAGTGTGACATGACGTCACACCTACCTTCTAACAGATTTGACACCTGACAGATCCGATCTCCGTAGGAGTAAATGCCAAGTCGGCGTTTGTCAGAAACCCTAGATGAGGGTCGGTCCTAGGATAACCCTTATCCGGAGCTGTCAGAGTATAACCCTTATCCTCCTCTCCCCGCGGCTATAAAAGGCGGTTCGGGTCTGCAGACAAATTAGAATGTGTAGAAGAAGGAAGAAGAGCGGGTGTGAGAGAAGTTCGTGAAAGTGAGCAGAGAAAGGAAGCAGA
This sequence comes from Wollemia nobilis, assembly GCA_028583015.1. Lineage (NCBI taxonomy): Eukaryota > Viridiplantae > Streptophyta > Pinopsida > Araucariales > Araucariaceae > Wollemia > Wollemia nobilis. The sequence continues at coordinate 336,202 of JAQPPZ010016986.1, forward strand.
ACGATTCAGTGAGCAGTGTGGCTCAGCTGAGAAATGTCCGAGCTGCAGACTCGACATTTCCCTTGTTTAGTTTGTCCTGCAGCGTAGCCTGCAAAAGTTGTTATTTCCTCGGTTGAGGAATTCTGTAACCCTAGTTGTTTATATAAATAAAGCTTGCTTTTGTTTGTGGCATCCTTAGGGTTTGCAGCAGTTTATTTGCTAACTTTGTTGTTCTCTGTTCCGGCGTTTCCCTCCTCTCTTCCGGGTCTTGCCAAGCCGGGCAAACCCAGCGACAGCCGTAGAAGACGAAGAAGTCGAAGGTAAAAGTGGCCAAGTCTGAAGTCTGCACTCGTGATCTGTCGAAGGCTGCACTGCGCGCGAAGTGCGCACTTCGCCACTTGCCCAGCCGTAGCTTTGCACTCGCGCGCGAAGTGCACACTTCGGCCTTGCGCAATCCGCACTGCGCGCGAAGTGCGCACTTCGGCCTTGCGCAGCCCGCACTCGCGCGCGAGTGACGGACTCCGGGCGCCGCCCAGGGGGGCCGGGCCGGGGCACTGGCACCGATCGCACTTCGCGACGAAAATTAAAAATCGCTCCTTCAAATTGGTATCAGAGCTGATTGTGTCGTGACACGGAGAATAGAATGATGGCTTCCGAGAGAAACTCGCTGCAGTTGCAGATCCCGCGATTTAACGGCAAGAACTACGATTAATGGAGCATCCAGATGAAGATCCTGTTCGGATCTCAGGAGCTATGGGAGTTAGTCGAGAACGGCTACCCAGAACCGGCAGATGCAACATCACTGGCCGCCCTCTCTCAAACAGACAAGGATCTGTTGAAAGAGCACAAGAAGGACCAGAAGGCCCTCTTCTACATCATGCAAGCGGTTGAGGAGACCATATTCCCGCGGATTGCATCAACCACCAAGGCCAAGCAAGCCTGGGAAACCCTAGCAAGTTCGTATCAGGGCACCGACAAAGTGAAGTTGGTGAAGGCTGCGGATGCTTAGGAGAGAGTTTGAGAACCTCCAGGATGAGCGAGTCCGAGTCGATGAGCGACTTCTTCACCCGGACGATCGACATTATCAACCGGATGCGGTTGAACGGAGAAAATGTGCGAGCCGGAGAATCGTGGAGAAGATTCTCGGAAGTGCTGCTCGCCAAGTTCGACTCGGTTGTGATAGCAATCGAAGAATCGATGGATCCGACAACCCTCTCGACAGACGAACTCATGGGTTCATTGCGGACCCATGAACGGAGGGTGAGCCGTTCATCTCGGACCTCTCCGGAGCAAGCATTTCGGGCTCGGGCCTCAATCCGAGGACAGCGGCAAACAAGACTCCCACCACGGCGCTTCTAGTTCTCAAGTAGGGAGAGCGGGAAGCGGGCGTGGGAGAAGTAACAAGCAAGGAGGGAGATCAAACCCTCATGACGCCGAGCCAAGTTGCAACTTTCATCGGCAAGGAGGAAGAGGCAACGGCAAAAATCAGCAAGGAAGCTCTCAACGAGAAGAAGGACATGTCAAAGGTCCAATGCTACTCTCTGCAACAAGTTCGGCCATTATGCCACACAATGCAGAAAGAAGATGGCGAACGAGAATCAGCAGCAAGCCCATTATTCAGAGGAACACAAAAATGCGACAGGAGGAAATGTGCTGCTGACTTCCAGTATTGAAGAGGAGAGCAAGAAAAATATTTGGTATCTTGACAGTGGTTGCAGCAACCACATGACTGGGAACAGGGAGATGTTCTCACAACTAGATGAAACAATCCGATCCGAAGTCAAGATGGGGAACAACATCAAAGTTCCTGTGATGGGGAAAGGAAAGATCCTCATCCACACCCGACACGGTGATAGAAAAACAATTCAAGATGTTTTTATGTGTCTGGGTTGAAGCACAATCTGCTAAGTGTTGGACGACTTGTGCGGAAGGGGCACACTGTATCTTGTTCAAAGATGGAGTCTGTTCCATCGGAGACAAAGTCCATGGACAAATCGCAAGCTGTGTCCATGATGAAAAACAAGATGTTTCCGCTGCAGATTCGGAATGAATCTTTGATGTCTCCGAGTGCGATTGAGAATGATGCTACTCGGTGTGGCATCTCGGATTCGGTCACCCGAGTTTCGATGGCTCTGAATCTGCTGCACAAGAAGAGATGGTGAAGGGTTTACCCCTTATAGAGCAACCGAACCAAGTTTGTGAAGGTTGCCTGGTCGGCAAGCAGCACAGGGGCGCATTCCCTGTAGGACAGTCTTGGAAAGCATCACGACCTTTGGAGCTGGTGCACTCAGACATCTGTGGTCCCATGCAAACCACCTCATATGCCGGCAACAAGTATTTCCTGACCTTCATTGATGACTTCAGCCGGAAGACTTGGATTTATCCAATCAAGTTGAAGTAAGAAGCGTTTGCAAGGTTTAAGGAGTTCAAGGCTCCGGTTAAGAAACAGAGCGGTTATTATGTGAAGACTCTCAGAACTGATGGAGGTGGAGAGTACATCTCCAACGAATTCCACAACTTCTGCAAGCAACATGGAATTCGGAGGCAGTTCCATCGCCAGGATACACGCCGCGACCAGAATGGCGTAGCTGAGAGGAAGAACAGAACAATCATGGAGATGGCACGGAGCATGCTGAAGGCAAAAAGCTTGCCACATGAGTTCTCGGCAGAAGCTATAAGTTGTGCAGTTTATCTGCTGAACCGGTGTCCCACCAAGAGTGTGAGGGACAAAATTCCAGAGCAAGCCTGGGGCAAGTTGAAGCCAAGTGTGGCTCATTTGCAAGTTTTCGGGTGCATAGCATATGCACATGTTCCAGAAGAGAAGCGGCAGAAGTTGGATGACAAAGCTGAAAGATGCATCTTCACAGGGTACAACGAACCATCAAAGGCATACGAGGCTGTACAATCCTGTGACAAAGAAACTTGTCATCAGCCGAGACGTGAAGTTCCTGGAGGATGAGACCTGGAACGGGAAGTCAAAGACTGGTCAGTCTAAACCAGCAACTGTTGAATCTGTAGACTTGGAGGAAGACAGAGTCCAACCACCTGTGCCTTCAAGCAGCAACAGTGGTGCCAGCAGCAGCACACCCTCATCATCCCGTTCACCTCCACTTGCAAGCAGAATTCAAAACCTGAGGACTCCTCCGAAGACTCGGAGCTTGCAAGACATCTATGAGGTAACCCGTAATCAATTAGATGAAGATTATTCTGATTTTGCTCTCTTTACTAAATGTGATCCAGTGGAGTTTGAAGAGGCAAGTCAGAATCGCAAATGGGTGAATGCGATGGATGAGGAGATAGCAACCATTGAGAAGAATAATACATGGCAAGTGACGGATCTTCCAGCACGAAAGAAGACCATTGGGGTCAAGTGGGTATATAAAACGAAGTTTAATGCCCAAGGAGAAGTTGAAAGGCATAAGGTCGGATTGCGGCGAAAGGCTACAAGCGAAGTCAGGAATTGACAATCATGAGGTGTACGCATCAGTAGCCCGACTTGACACAGTCAGAATGATTCTGGCACTCGCGACTCAGAAAGGATGGAGCGTGTACCAGATGGATGTCAAGTCTGCCTTCCTCAACGGAGTGTTGGAAGAAGAGGTCTACATAGACCAACCGCCCGGTTATGAAATACAAGGGCAAGAAGGCAAAGTCCTGAAGCTGAAGAAGGCCCTGTATGGGTTGAAGCAAGCACCCAGGGCATGGTACAGCCGTATTGACGGCTATTTTCAGGAGAATGGGTTTCAAAAATGCCCATATGAGCACTCCCTGTACATGAAGACAAATGCAGCATGTGAGCTCATCATCGTCTGCCTGTACGTGGACGATCTAATATTTACTGGCAATAGCAGCAGCCTATTTGCGCAGATTAGAACAGCCATGACATCCGAGTTTGAAATGACTGACATGGGGCTGATGAAATATTTTCTCGACATTGAAGTTGACCAATCAGCAGATGGCATCTTCATTTCTCAGGGCAAGTATGTGAAGGATGTCCTGAAGCGCTTCAAGATGGAGGACAACAAACCTGCCATCACACCTGTAGCCACAGGTTTGAAGCTAAGCAAGTTGGATACAGGGAGGTCTGTAGATCCAACCTTGTTCAAGAGGCTAGTTGGCAGTCTGATGTACTTGACTGCAACTCGGCGAGATCCGATGTTCGGAGTCGGTCGATCGGCCGTTTCATGGAGACTCCGAAGGACACGCAGCAGCGAGGCAAGGGGATCTTGCGCTATGTCAGCGGGACGCGAAACCATGGCCTATTTTACGCCAGACGGGACCAGTTGGAGCTAGTGGGCTTCACAGACAGTGACTGGGCTGGAAATACGACGATCGGAAGAGCACCTCCGGGTATGCTTTCCATCTCGGATCGAGGCGATCTCATGGGCGTCCAAGAAGCAACCCATTGTTGCGTTGTCCACGACCAAAGCCAGAATATGTCGCCGCCACAACATCCGCATGCCAGGCAGTATGGCTGCGAAGAGTTCTGAGTGAACTGTACAATCCTCCGGAAGACGCGACAACAGTTTTCTGTGATAACAATTCGGCCATTGCACTGTCAAAGGATCTCGTGTTCCATGGTCGGACGAAGCACATTGATATTCTTTATCACTTCATCAGAGAGTTGGTGAAGTACAGAGAAATTCATCTGCAGTTTTGCAGATCCAAGGAGCAGTTGGCAGATATTTTCACGAAGCCTTTGGAGGAGGAAGACTTCAGACGATTGCGAGAGCGACTTGGAGTCAAAGTGCCCGTGAAATCGGGTTTAAAAGAGGGTGTTAGAAAAATAAACCCGGATTTCACGTCCGTGCCCAAGCTGCGGCTGCGAACCTTGGGTGAAACCGGACTACGCTCCAGACATGGGTGAAGTCGAACTACGCTGCCCGCGATCCGGGATCCCGACAAAAGCGTGACATGACGTCACACCTACCTTCTGACAGATTTGACACCTGACAGATCCGATCTCCGTAGGAGTAAATGCCAAGTCGGCGTTTGTCAGAAACCCTAGATGAGGGTCGGTCAAAGGATAACCCTTATCCGGAGCTGTCAAAGGATAACCCTTATCCTCCTCTCCCCGCGGCTATAAAAGGCGGTTCGGGTCTACAGACAAAGTAGAATGCGTAGAAGAAAGAAGCAGAGCGGGTGTGAGAGAAGTTCGTGAAAGTGAGCAGAGAAAGGAAGCAGAGCGATTCAGTGAGCAGTGTGGCTCAGCCGAGAAATGTCCGAGCTGCAGACTCGACATTTCCCTTGTTTAGTTTGTCCTGCAGCGTAGCCTGCAGAAGTTGTTATTTCCTCGGTTGAGGAATTCTGTAACCCTAGTTGTTCATATAAATAAAGCTTGCTTTTGTCTGTGGCATCCTTAGGGTTTGCAACAGTTTATTTGCTAACTTTGTTGTTCTCTGTTCCGGCGTTTCCCTCCTCTCTTCCGAGTCTTGCCAAGCCGGGCAAACCCAGCGACAGCCGCAGAAGACGAAGAAGTCGAAGGTAAAAGTGGCCAAGTCTGAAGTTTGCACTCGTGATCTGCCGAAGGCTGCACTGTGCGCGAAGTTCGCACTTCGCCAATTTGCCCAGCGCAATTTGCACTGCGCGCAAAGTGCGCACTCCGGCACTTTTGCCCAGCCACGATCCGCCTGCTGCGCGCGAAGTGCGCACTTCGGCACTTTTGCCCAGCGCAGTCCGCACTGCGCGCGAAGTGCGCGCTTCGGCACTTCGGCCTTGCGCAGTCCGCACTGCGTGCGAAGTGCGCACTTCGGCACTTCGGCCTTGCGCAGTCCGCACTGCGCGCGAAGTGCACACTTCGGCCTTGCGCAGTCCGCTTTGCGCAGTCCGCACTGCGCGCGAAGTGCACACTTCGACCTTGCGCAGTCCGCACTGCGCGCGAGTGACGGACTTCGCCCAAGGGGTGGGCACCGTCCGCACTTCGCTCCCGAAGGTGGGAGCTGGCCGTGCACCTTGCGCAGCCTGGAGCAGTCGCGCTTCGGCGACTGAAAATTAAAAATCGCTCCTTCAATTAAGAACCAGTAAAATCAACACACCATACATGATAATAACCATATATTTCCGTAGTCTTTAATTCCTATGAGTCATTTGATAATAGCAAGCACAAATCCAAATCTTCCACACTCCATTATTTTTATTATTATTATTTTTAATGTGAATACCATTTTAAAAAGTAAACCCTATGATGGTTAATTGGTTCACTTCAGCTCATACGCAGGTTTTGAAACCCTTCCTGGTTTTATGGGTATGCGGCTAACTATTTTGTATCCTTGAAACCAAGTATGTGGTGGCTATATTTTATAAGACCATCCATTTCTGCAGTTTAAAAGCACCATTCCAGCTATAAAGGTAACAGCCTACAAATATATATAAAAATAAGTTACACGATACTTTAATCACAATATCAATGTCATTTATACTTACGCGTAGCTCGTATCGGACGACCAGTTGTGGTATAAAAATTAGAGCAACGAGAGAGAAATCACTATCATTTGTTTAAAATAACAAATATATATATTTTAAAGCGAAAATCCCCTTGCGGGGCCTCCTTGGTTTGACAGACCATGAACATTTTTTTAAAGCGAAAATCCCTTTGCGGGGCCTCCTTGGTTTGAGAGACCATGAACAAGAGGTTCTACACCGTCAAAATCACCCGGGAGTCGCACCCAACCCTGCCCTCACCAACATTATCAATTGGATTTTGGATACCCAATTCAGCTTTTTGATAGGGTGGAGATTTGAACATGGGTCCTTCCTCGGAGGATTGCCCTCTCCTCTCCTCTCCAACTCACCTGCAACACCTGGGTTTAAAAATATCAAATATAAACATTAAAAAAATTAATCAATAATTTTATAGTAGTTCCTACATATTGAGGATTGTACTTTGATGGTCAAACTAAGGGGTTTTTATTTAGCAAATCTAACAAGTTCATCGACCGACAAGTAACCGAAGTGTTTGAAGATAACAGCAAATTCCAAGTAAAATAAACTTCGTGAGCCAAGCTATCCTGACAATCTTCGTGCTTTGTTCCTTCTTTAATAGCTCTCAGATCTGAACCCCTCTCAATATCATGTGAAAAGATTAGGAGGATGTGCACATAGGATCAGACGTGGCCTCAATGAATGCAATATGCAACTACTTGCATGCTCATCCAAAATCCTCAACCAAAGCCATTCATACACAGACTTTCCAAGGAGCACTCAATTCACACAATCAAGCAACCGATGTAGTTTTTTTTCATGCATATATTGTTTCCTGTGTTTATGTTTCCATTATATCTTTTAATTTATTAAGCATCCTCAGATCGCAAAAGACTAATTTAAGAGACACACAATTGGAACCATAGTCACAATCTGTCTTGGCCAAATTGTTTGACATATAACAGTAAAATTATTTAGGTTTAAGAATTTTACAGCCATTCACACTCGGAAATTTACTATCTCATGATAATTTCATAGATATCAGCGACATATAATTCAATCAATACTTTAATTAAAAGTAAAACAATACTTTTATCAAAATTAGAAAAAAAAAAAAAAAAAAAAACATCCTTCTATATTAAATGGAGAAAAGGCAGTCTATCACTGTATGAGTTAAAGTGTAACCAAACCTGTTACACAGAGCTTCTCAAACTTGACTCTCTTTCCTGCTACAATCATCAGGATATGCACGCTCAGAGATGTTTTTCTTTTTTCTTAAAAACTCTCCCCATGCCCCACACCTTCTATTTTCTTATTAAATAGAAGTTTATATCAATCCACTTTTTAACATGTGGACATTAACATGCAAGGTTTAAGTTTAAGCAAATGCAGAAGGTTGAATCTTAATATTTTAAAATTTACTTTATATCAAGAAAATGCTATATATATAAATATATACATTTATTATTATTTTTTTTTTAATTTTATATATATATATATATATATATATATATATAAAACCAAGCATTCAATTAGTGTTTAAAATATAATTATTTTAAATACAACCGAGTATTTTACAAATTTTTAAGGCAAAGGAATCACAAACATCGAATGCATAATTTTTAAGGCAAAGGAATCACAAACATCGAATGCATAGAATGGATGCATCTACATGAAGGTTTTTAACTGTGAGTTTGCATGTGCTCACGAGGCCACGATTATCCATCATTTCCCTTCTTACCTGTGTAGACAATCCCCATCTTTTTTCCTGAAGGAGAGTTCTAGGGGTTACCGATCTGTTGCTTCCGTAGATAGGAACTTGCTCTTGCACCTGTTCCTGCATCCATAAAAATTACACAACAATATCTTTTCCAAAAGTAATAAAAATTACACAGTATCTTTTTCAAAAGTAAATAGCAAGTAGTTAGATAACTAAATGTAACAATCAACCAAATAGCTAAATGAAGGGATGTTACAGTTTGCCTGAATATATATTGAATCCCCACCATTCTCTTACATTACTTTGGGGCTCTAGCACACTCTTGATACCCTGATGTTGTGAGTCCGATGAGATCTTTCTAAACTATTATTAATTATCCCATTTTAGTGTTTGCCTGATTATATTTTGAATCCCCAACAATATTTAGTGGTAATCTACACCCTGTCATTCATGTTGCCTTGAAATTTTCTTTTTCAATGTTTATCTTATTGCATTCAGTCATAATAGGATGAAAGTTATGGATAGTTGTCTCAAATGTTTTGGACAACAAATATAAGAAACATTTTTTGTTGAAACATGAAATATGGTATTGTAGAAACCTAATAAACGAGTTATCATAATATAGTCTAGTATTGGTATCTTTACTAGATTCAAAAAAGACATTATCCAACTAAAATGAGACCTAAAAGTCCTTAACCATAAACTCAGCCAAATGCAAAAGTGTCTAAGAGAAATGTGGATAAAACACGAAAGCATTATCATTCTTTTCCTTAACAATATAAGGTTTTTGTTATAGGTCCTCTTCCAAAATAAGCCAAATGGGATAACAAATAAACCAAATAGGATAACAAATTATAGGATAGATAAATCCTAAGAAACAGGATACATTAGGACATTCAACACAAAAAAAAATTTAAAATTAAAAAACGAGAAAACAAGAATGTCACCAATGCTAAATAAAGTGTAATTGAATTTCAAATTGAAGGTGGAACAGTTCCAATTGACTGTTTTGATCCCACGAGCCAGCGATAGAGAGAAGTTTTAAAAATGAAATCGGGATGTCCCAAATCATCAAACTTTTTGTCCTTTTAAAAACTACTAACCAGTGAGGAACCAACATTATAATCTAGACTGCTGGTAAACAGGTTTGTTCATAATCAAGACCCATAAAATGTGCAAGTTTGAAAGCACAGGTCTGTTAGGTAAAAATATTGTATGTTAAGCACTTTCAATTGGTATATCTGTAGGCCTATTTATCCTTTGTTCATGACTTAAAACTCAAAAGTGATCCCATCAACTCAATAACTGATAGTTGTGATAAGTCTTTTGATTCTTAAATAATAATTATCACAACATCATATTTTGGAGGCAAGCTTCTTAAAATTTTCTCTAAAATCTTCTGATATGTTAGATTTTCTCCATGGGATCTAATTTGATTTACTAATCCCATAATAGGATTGAAGAAATCTTGTATAGACTCAAAGTACTTCATAAATAAATTTTCAAAATTCCAAGCTTCCTTTAACTTTATCTTTGCCTTATAAAGTTGCTGAAGCCTTACAACTTTTACTTTATCTGTACCCTGATATGACACCTGCAATAAATCCCAAGCTTCCCTTGACTTTGTGATTTTTACTATTCTGGGAAATATAGACTTATTCATGGCTTGCTGAATAAAAAATAGGGCTTTTGAATCCCTTTTTTTATTCTCTTTAAATTGATCCTTTTGTACCTTTGTCAATGTGGCTAAAACTTGAGGATTTGTTGGATCTCTTTATCCATTTTCAACTATATCCCATAAGTCTTGTAACTTGAAAAGTGTCTTCATTTTTATGCTCCAGAAGTCATAATTCTTCCCCTTAAACAGAGGGATTTGTGATTGAGAAAGACTTTAGTTGTTTACAACCATAAAAAAATATATATATAAAATAAACTTGGTATTTCAAAGAAAAAATATATATAAAATAAACTTGGTATTTCAAAGAATGTAAATACCATGCTCGATATTTCAGATCCTCCACAAAATGGATATCCCCAAACTTCGATCAAACAGGATCTGATAAACAATAACTTCTCCTCTGTAAAAAATCACAAATCCTCTCACCCAACTATAATCCTACCACTCTACTGATGGCTTAAAATAAATTACACGCAAGTTATGGCACTTGTTGCCCCTTGGCTCAAGGACTTCCAGGCACTTATTACCCCCCGACTTTCAACCACAACTCTACAAAGTTGTCACTCTCTATAGCCAAAAAAAAAAAAATTGCAACCTATAACAACAAAAGAACCCGTGCTTTTGTGAAACCTTAGCTCTGATACCAAATATTGGTTTTAGAAAAAACTAATTAACAAAAACAGAGCATAAAAAATAGAGTATAAACTAGGGCACTCTAATTGCTGCTAAAAATACAAATATTTATTCATTCCATTACATTACGTATATTACATTGCCAATATTATTATTTATAGGCTTGAAGTCTTAACCGAGAAGCTTCAGAATGAACAATCCAAAAACTTTGACTTTCTATAAACAATTGTAAACGTATGAAAATATTGTAATTCTATAACATTTCTAAAATCTAGAAAATTCTAGAGACTATATAATTACATTAAGGATTATTACTAACACTCTAATGGATATACAATTGAATAAAATTACTAAAAAAAATTAAATATATTTCTTGTATAATACAAGAAAAATATCATACAAATTAAGAAAAAATTTATCAACTTTTCCCTTACACACATAAGAATAATATTACACACATAAGAATAATATTTAAGAAAACTATTTTCTATTTTATCATATTTAAAAAACTATCATGGTTAATTTATTTTCACAATTAATTTTATTATTAATATTTTATTTGTCAATATAATTTTTAATTATGAAATATATACCAGTAAACTTTAAAAAACAACCAGCAAGGGTCAATCAACCAATGAATTGGAGCAATCATCTAGTGAATCAAAACAATCAACCAACGAAGGGGTCTGAGGAAATATTAGAGTTTGTTTTATTAAAATCTTAGGGTTGGCCAAAAGTGATAGGCCAATTATTATAATTCTGGACTTGTCTTCTTAATAAAATTTTCATTTAAATAAAAAAAGAACTTGAAACATAGTTATACTTGATAAAATCAACTTACTATTATGAATTTAATTCATATTTTGTGAGTGTAAATATTAGCTCATTCGTTCATTTAAAAATAAAATATATACAAATCCTTAATGCTAAGAATAGACTAAAATAAAATATCTAATAATATCCATAACCGCACCAACTAATAACGCTAACAATATATGGTTAGCAAAATACAAAAATAACGAAATATACTATCCAACCTAACACCCCCCTCTTATTACATTATTTTATGTATAGAGAGAATTGTGAAACAACTAAAATTTGACACGTGCAAGCACCTTAGTGAAAATATCCACAACTTGTTCATCGGTGGGAATGTACTAGAGTTGAATCTTGTGCTTTCGAACTTCATCTTGAATAAAGTGACATTGAGTGTCAATATGTTTGGTGCGTTCATGGAACACTGGATACTTGACAAGTTTCAAAACACCTTGGATATTGTAATTCAAATGGATTCATAGTTTCTTTGGAAGACCCATACTTGAAAGAATGTGACGTAACCATATCGCCTCACATACTACTCCACGTGTTGCGTGATATTCTGCTCTGTAGATGATAGTACAACAACCTGTTGCTTCTTGTTGTGCCAAGAGACAAGACCGAATCCAAGATGAAAAATGTACCCTGATGTTGATTTTAGCATCACTAGATCCAGCATAATCGTAGTTTGTGTATCCTTGCAAGAAGAACTTACCATTCTTCCTGTACTCTAGGCCATATTTTGTAGTACCAAGGACATAATGAAGAACTCATTTTACTACTTTCCAGTGACTGATCCTAGGTTCCTGCATGAACCTCGAAAGATAAGTCACATTAAAATTGATATCTGGTCTGGTGTTGGTCAGATATATGAGACTCCCAGTCAACTGTCGATAGAGAGTGCCATCTACCTGAGGATAATTATCATATCGCGATAATTGTAGACTTGTTTCCATAAGAGTTGATTTTGGCTTACAATCAATCGTGATATTTTTCAATTAAAGTCTTTGCATATATCATTTGAGTCAATATGATGTGATTCTTTTGTTGTTCTACTTCTAATCCAAGACAATAATGAAGTCCCAGATCTGTCATCTCAAATGACTTTTCAAGTCACCCTTCACTACTTCTATCAATTTCTTTTAACTGCTAGTGATGATCATATCATCAACATAGAGCACTAGAATCACTATTTTAGATTCTTGAAATAGATATTGGCATTCAAAGGACTTCTCTTGAAACCATTTTGTTATAGGTGATTGTCAATTTTCATGTACCGAGCTCGTGGAGCTTGTTTTAACCCATACAAGGATTTAACCAATTTGCAAACCTTTTGCTCTTGGCCTTCAATCACAAATCCTTATGGCTGAGTCATATACACTTCTTTTATATCACCATTTCAAAAAGGTACTTTTTACATCCATCTGATGTAGCTTGCATCTAAACCAGGCTTCCATAGCACAAATTACACGAATGATAGTCACTCTAGCAGTGGGTGCAAATGTCTCTCCATAGTCTGTCTTATTTTTGTGCATAGTCCTTTGTGACAAGGGCGAGCCTTATGTTTGTCTATAGTTCCATTTGCCTTATACTTCACTTTGTATACCCATTTGTAGCCAATGGGCTTCGTTCCAAGAGGCAGATCAACTAGCTTCCAAGTGTTGTTTTTGACAACAGATAATGTTATGCATCCATAGCTGCCTTCCACTTAGGCACACTAAGTGCATATTACACTAAAGTAGGTTCATGTCATTCCTCAAGTCAACAGATGCATCATCACAAGTTAAAAGTGTCAAAATGCTTATAGGGTTGTTGGGGAAGGTTGTGATGGAGGTTGAGGGGGAGAATATTATCCAAATCATCATGGACAATGCAACAGTATATTTAGCAACTGGTAAGCTATTAGAAGAGATATTTCCTACCATTTTTTGGTCCCCATGTGCAAAACCCATTTTCTTGATTTGCTCCTACATTGGGAAATTACTTTGGGTGTTATAGAATGTACAAAAGTCCAGGGCAATTACAAAATTTATCTACAACCATTCTTGGATATTCAACCTCATGAAGCATTTTATTAGTCGATGGGACCTAGTGTGGAATAGAGTTGCATACTTCACAACAAACTTCGTGATATTACAAAGCATCTATAATGTGCGAGGGTCATGAAGCAAATGTTTGTGAACAATGTGTGGAATTTTGAGCAAGCTACTAGATATTGATTTTCTAGTGAGGGGGAGAAAGTATATGAATATGTGTTTGAGGAGCCCTTCCAGCTAGCCATGGTTGAGGCCATCAAGGTACAAGACTAAGTTTTTCAATTTAAAATATTTTTAATTTGCAAAACTTGTATTATAAAATACTTTTATAAAATTTATTTAAATTAATTTTTCTTTTTTACAAGTGTCAAAGCCTTTGGTAAAGGTTCTCTATCTTGTTGATGGAGAAGAAGTGCCAATAACATGAATGATGCTATAGATAGGGTAAAAGAGGAATTTCCTTAGTTTATAGACATGTCCAATCCAAATATGGTCTCATTTTGTATATGATTGACAAACGATGAACAACTAAGCTCCATAACCCTCTTCATACAGTGAAGTGCTACCCCAATCCCAAACTATTTTACTCCAACACATTTCATATTGACTATGCGGTGATGGTGGGCCTTTGATATTGTGTTGATTGTATGTACTCTGATGAAGAAATGAGTGCTAAGATACAATGTGATATGCATTCTTATAAAGAGTGTGAGGGCATCCGTTTCCCATAGATGAAGTGCATTTGATCAATGTCAACTATGAGGCCATGTATTCCTCATTGAATTATTGTTTATTTGGTCTTTTGATTTTGTTTTAAAACATATTCTCAATTTAATATTTTACATGTGAATTATTAAATTTATTTTTTCTTGGTTGTTTTTAAATTTATGGTGGGAGGACATTGGTACATATACACCCAATCTACAATGCTTCGCCATTAGGATTTTCTCCAAACCATGCAACATAGGTTGTGAGTGTAATTGGGGTTTGAGCATATACAATCCAAGAAGCACAATATGCTTATACAAGAAAAGTTGAATGATCTTGTGTTTGTTCATTACAACCTTCACCTTCACCTCCACCATAAAAAAATTATAGGAACAAGTATTGAGGCCTTTGACCTAGATGAGATTGATCTATATACTGATTGAATTGATTGAATCATAGAGGCATTAGGAGAAGTAGCAAGAAAATGTTCTCTTCACCATGGATGAATTTGAAAACTTTGAAAACCTAGAAATCAAGATAGCAACCAAGGTAGAAGATGCATGGGCAAAAGAAGAGGTATGGACAAAAGCAAAAAATAGAGACTAAACCACTAAACCTGTGGAAAATTGTCAAATGAATAACCACTAAACCTGTGGGAAATTGTCAAAGGAATAACCACTAAACCTAAAACAAGTGATACAGAGATTCTAAAGTTTGAAGAAGCATTAATGATAATAACTTTTTCCATTACATATGAAATACAACCTTACATTAGCTATGCAGGGCCATCTATAATATCTTGGAAAATATTAGAGAAAATATTTAAAGGGAAAAATAAAGCTACTATCTTAAATCTTCAAACTCAATTGCATTCCTTGAAAATGAGTTATGGTGAAAGTGTAGAACTATTCCCAAGGAAGGTAGCAAATATTAAAAGGAAATTATTAACCTTAGGATAAGAGGTAAAAGATACGTTTCTTGTTTAAGTAACCATGAAAGGGATTCATGATAGCTACAAGCATCTAGTTACATCCTTACAAGTCCTAAGTAAAGATACTTCATTTGATCAGTTAGTCAATATTCTTCGAGAATATGAGGTGGAAAATATATTTAAATATGAAATGACTAACAATGCATTCGTCTCAAAGGATAACCCATAGGGCAATATTGCATTATCTTGAAAAGGACGAAGAAGCACATACAATCGAAGAAGTACAATATCCTTACACAAGAAAAGTTGAATGATCTTATGTTTTTTCATGACAACCTTCACCTCCACCATAAGAAAATTACAAGAACAAGTATTGAGGCCTTTGACCTAGATGAGATTAATCCATCTACTGATTCAAATTTTGACGTCAGCCCACTTGCCTTATTCTTATGAGGTTCTGCATACCCACTTACATTAGTACTTTTGGGCTGTAACAAACTGTTGGTAACCTCATGCTGTGAGCCTGATGAAGTCTTTCAAATCTATTATTAGTTATCCCGTTTTAGTGTTTGTGTCACAACCCAAAAAATCACACTTAAAAATTTTAGTTTGGTTTCGCTACTATGCTTTTAAAACCCAGCTTGATGTTAGTTCAGCATACAAAATACGCACTTCAAGAATGGTCATCATTGCAGCTGGTGTCTTAAGTGCTCGGGATTGGCCACATCCCGTGAGTCGCCATGTAGGAAACTGACCCTTTAGATGAGTCTATCTAGATTCCGGCAAAAGGTTTTCCGTTTAGGGCCCATATTGTCTGAACGGGGTACGCTATCTCCTTTGTCCAAAGTTGGAGGAACTCGCAGTTCTTTGAGTACTCGACTCAATTCTTTGGAACCAGCGTCTCTATGTCAGTGCTAGCCATTGACCCTCTGCTAAGGTTTTGCTAGTGTCCACCTTCTCAAGGTTTAAGGACTAGATATTCATGACCTTCCTCAAACTGACGACAATGCTGCCCATAACCATTTGCCGCTGGATCTTCTAACAACATGATTAGCTCTCTAGTCATGCAACATGTTGGCACCTCCCAACCCGAGTGGAATGATGAATACCACCACACTAACTGACTGACCACCTAAAGTGACACCCCATACCGCAACTCGTTACACTCAATAGCTTGACCCCTTCTGTCCTAAAGAGCTAGAATACAGTGGTGCAGTCTCAACTAAATCGTCACGTGACCTAGTGTAGTAAGTCATTGCTCGACTTACTCTATTCAGAAGCAAAGTGTTAAAATTATCTCCACTAAATAGTACAAGTTTAAGTTCAGGATATTAACTCTATTGATTAGCAGATGTAACAATTTGCTTTTAAGAATTATTTCTCCTTTCTATTAAATGGAAGCACTACCTAACTCTAAAATTACTTCCTTGAAAGCATATCTTATTCTATAGTATGTAACAATTTATAATGCCCTTTCTCAGCATTTTGACTCTAAGGCCCTTCTTCGCTTTTCCACTAGGATAGACATTTTCAATGGTAAGGACGTGTGGTATGGTGGAACCTTTTCATATTTTATAGAAGGTTCATAGTGTATAGTGTATATCACCTTTATAGAAAGGAATACTTCAAATCTAAAAAGATATACTTATAAAAATGCAACAAAATATGCTATTCAATCCAACCATACCATTTAGTATTAGTATTCAAACTAAAAGATTTGAACTACTCTTCATCCAAAAAGAGAAGATGTACTAAATAAAAACACTTTAGTATAAAAGAATGTTTTAATTTTGACTTCAAGAAGTTAAAATCATTATTTAATAATTTAGCAATAATAAAATATTACTAGCAAGAGCTGCCCTTTTTTTTAATGTTTATAAAAATAGCAAAGATTCCCTTTGGAATAGTACATCTATAAAAGCTCCACACTAAAACAATATAATTATTTTAAAATTAAATAAGTACCATATCTAGCCAACTAAAAGATTTTTGTATTATAATATTATTATTAACTAGCCTTACAAAATCCAACAGCCCAACACTCAAACCAAGGTATTATTACTCTTTCCTAGAATTTATTTGAAATAATGATAATTGACAAACTCCTGGCTTTGCATACAAAATCCAAAGCAAATCAAACTTTAATGATAAAAACAAGATCCCAAGTCCAATTTCCTAACATTTTCATTAAAAGAAAGTTTCTTTCTAAAAGTATTATTTCTGTATTTCACCAATGATGGTTATAAATTGCTACAACAAAGGATGTGTAGCTAAATATCATTATTATATCACTGTTTGAAACTTTACTAGACCGGTCTACTAAATATCATTATTATCTCAAAATTTCCAGTATTTTAATTGCCTTTAAACATTGTCTACAAAGGCTCCAGAATAAATTTTTTAATAATATTTAATCTTTAAATATTAGTTTTGGGTTACACTTAAGTATAATCATCCTGCTAGCAATAATATACTTACAATTCTTTTAAGACCACCTTGAATTCCACAATTTTTGATTTCCAATATTAAAGATTTGCAATCTCAAGCCTCCAAATTTTTAAAAAAGAAAACCTTTCCCAAGTTTACCGAGATTTTATCCAAATAGACTAGGGTGAAGGAAAATTCTTATTATTCATAAGTAAACAGATCAATCACCTCAATCTTTATTATAATATAAACTTTCGCAATGATACTGTTGGAATAGGGTAAATTTAAACCTTCGAGAACTTAAAAATAAGACAATGGAAAAGCAATTACCATCCTAGCGGGAATTTTTCTCCTTGCCATGCTTCCAACACGTTTTTCCAATCAGGTTTTCTATATGGTAACATTTATTCCTTAACTAAAAGTTGTCACATTGAAAATTCATTTAATGTGCTTGTGCCAACCCACATAACCCAAGGATTTCATACCCACAGTTTGAGACTCTACTGTTATAACTAAGCTTGAGTTATTTACTTATTTCTTTATTGTCTAACATATGTTCTTGCCTGTAACTCAATATTTTTCTTTTATAATAAATCACAACGTCAAATTAATGTTAGAAAAATAAACCCAGATTTCACGCTTGTACCCAACTGCGCTGCGAACCTTGGGCGAAACCGGATTGCGCTCCAGACATGGGTGAAGTCGGACTGCGCTGCCGTAGTCCGGGATCCCGACAAAAGTGTGACATGACGTCACACCTACCTTCTAACAGATTTGACACCTGACAGATCCGATCTCCGTAGGAGTAAATGCCAAGTCGGCGTTTGTCAGAAACCCTAGATGAGGGTCGGTCAAAGGATAACCCTTATCCGGAGCTGTCAGAGTATAACCCTTATCCTCCTCTCCCCGCGGCTATAAAAGGCGGTTCGGGTCTACAGACAAAGTAGAATGTGTAGAAGAAGGAAGAAGAGCGGGTGTGAGAGAAGTTCGTGAAAGTGAGCAGAGAAAGGAAGCAGAACGATTCAGTGAGCAGTGTGGCTCGGTGAGAAATGTCCGAGCTGCGAGACTCGACATTTCCCTTGTTTAGTTTATCCTGCAGCGTAGCCTGCAAAAGTTGTTATTTCCTCGGTTGAGGAATTCTCAGTAACCCTAGTTGTTTATATAAATAAAGTTTGCTTTTGTTTGTGGCATCCTTAGGGTTTGCGGCAGTTTATTTGCTAACTTTGTTGTTCTCTGTTCCGACGTTTCCCTCCTCTCTTCCGGGTCTTGCCAAGCCGGGCAAACCCAGCGACAGCCGCAGAAGACGAAGAAGTCGAAGGTAAAAGTGGCCAAGTCTGAAGTCTGCACTCGTGATCTGTCGAAGGCTGCACTGCGCACGAAGTGCGCACTTCGCCAGTTTGCCCAGCGCAGTTTGCACTGCGCGCGAAGTGCGCACTTCGGCCTTGCGCAGTCCGCACTGCACGCGAAGTGCGCACTTCGGCCTTGCGCAGTCCGCACTGCGCGCGAGTGACGGACTTCGCCCAAGGAGTGGGCGCCGTCCGCACTTCGCTCCAGAAGCTGGCAGCTGGCCGTGCACTCTGCGTAGCCTGGAGCAGTCGCACTTCGACGACTGAAAATTAAAAATCGCTCCTTCAAATTGGTATCAGAGCTGATTGTGTCGTGACACGGAGAATAGAATGATGGCTTCCGAGAGAAACTCGCTGCAGTTGCAGATCCCGCGATTTAACGGCAAGAACTACGATTAATGGAGCATCCAGATGAAGATCCTGTTCGGATCTCAGGAGCTATGGGAGTTAGTCGAGAACGGCTACCCAGAACCGGCAGATGCAACATCACTGGCCGCCCTCTCTCAAACAGACAAGGATCTGTTGAAAGAGCACAAGAAGGACCAGAAGGCCCTCTTCTACATCATGCAAGCGGTTGAGGAGACCATATTCCCGCGGATTGCATCAACCACCAAGGCCAAGCAAGCCTGGGAAACCCTAGCAAGTTCGTATCAGGGCACCGACAAAGTGAAGTTGGTGAAGCTGCAGATGCTTAGGAGAGAGTTTGAGAACCTCCAGATGAGCGAGTCCGAGTCGATGAGCGACTTCTTCACCCGGACGACTGACATTATCAACCAGATGCGGTTGAACGGAGAAAATGTGCAGAGCCAGAGAATCGTGGAGAAGATTCTCAGAAGTCTGTCTGCCAAGTTCGACTCGGTTGTGATAGCAATCGAAGAATCGATGGATCTGACAACCCTCTCGACAGACGAACTCATGGGTTCATTGCAGACCCATGAACAGAGGCTGAGCCGTTCATCTCAGACCTCTCTGGAGCAAGCATTTCGGGCTCAGGCCTCAATCCGAGACAGCGGCAAACAAGACTCCCACCACAGCGCTTCTAGTTCTCAAGTAGGGAGAGGCAGAAGCAGGCGTGGGAGAAGTAACAAGCAAGGAGGGAGATCAAACCCTCATGACGCTGAGCCAAGTTGCAACTTTCATCAGCAAGGAGGAAGAGGCACTGGCAAAAATCAGCAAGGAAGCTCTCAACAGAAGAAGGACATGTCAAAGGTCCAATGCTACTACTGCAGCAAGTTCGGCCATTATGCCACACAATGCAGAAAGAAGATGGCGAACGAGAATCAGCAGCAAGCCCATTATTCAGAGGAACACAAAAATGCGACAGGAGGAAATGTGCTGCTGACTTCCAGTATTGAAGAGGAGAGCAAGAAAAATATTTGGTATCTTGACGAGTGGTTGCGGCAACCACATGGCCGGGAACAGGGAGATGTTCTCACAAGCTGGATGAAACAGTCCGAGTCCGAAGTCAAGATGGGGAACAACATCAAAGTTCCTGTGATGGGGAAAGGAAAGATCCTCATCCACACCCGACACGGTGATAGAAAAACAATTCAAGATGTTTTTTATGTGCCTGGGTTGAAGCACAATCTGCTAAGTGTTGGACAGCTTGTGCAGAAGGGGCACACTGTATTGTTCAAAGATGGTGTCTGTTCCATCAGAGACAAAGTCCATGGACAAATCGCAACTGTGTCCATGACGAAAAACAAGATGTTTCCGCTGCAGATTCAGAATGAATCTTTGATGTCTCTGAGTGCAGTTGAGAATGATGCTACCTGGCTGTGGCATCTCAGATTCGGTCACCCGAGTTTCGGTGGCTCTGAATCTGCTGCACAAGAAGCGAGATGGTGAAGGGTTTACCCCTTATAGAGCAACCGAACCAAGTTTGTGAAGGTTGCCCGGTCGGCTAAGCGACAGGGGCGCATTCCCTGTAGGACAGTCTTGGAAAGCATCACGACCTTTGGAGCTGGTGCACTCAGACATCTGTGGTCCCATGCAAACCACCTCATATGCCGGCAACAAGTATTTCCTGACCTTCATTGATGACTTCAGCCGGAAGACTTGGATTTATCCAATCAAGTTGAAGTAAGAAGCGTTTGCAAGGTTTAAGGAGTTCAAGGCTCCGGTTAAGAAACAGAGCGGTTATTATGTGAAGACTCTCAGAACTGATGGAGGTGGAGAGTACATCTCCAACGAATTCCACAACTTCTGCAAGCAACATGGAATTCGGAGGCAGTTCACTGCCAGATACACGCCGCAACGAGAATGGCGTAGCTGAGAGGAAGAACAGAACAATCATGGAGATGGCACGGAGCATGCTGAAGGCAAAAAGCTTGCCACATGAGTTCTCGGCAGAAGCTATAAGTTGTGCAGTTTATCTGCTGAACCGGTGTCCCACCAAGAGTGTGAGGGACAAAATTCCAGAGCAAGCCTGGGGCAAGTTGAAGCCAAGTGTGGCTCATTTGCAAGTTTTCGGGTGCATAGCATATGCACATGTTCCAGAAGAGAAGCGGCAGAAGTTGGATGACAAAGCTGAAAGATGCATCTTCACAGGGTACAACGAACCATCAAAGGCATACAGGCTGTACAATCCTGTGACAAAGAAACTTGTCATCAGCCGAGACGTGAAGTTCCTGGAGGATGAGACCTGGAACGGGAAGTCAAAGACTGGTCAGTCTAAACCAGCAACTGTTGAATCTGTAGACTTGGAGGAAGACAGAGTCCAACCACCTGTGCCTTCAAGCAGCAACAGTGGTGCAGCGAAGACACACCCTCATCATCCCGTTCACCTCCACTTGCAAGCAAAATTCAAAACACGAGGACTCCTCCGAAGACTCGGAGCTTGCAAGACATCTATGAGGTAACCCGTAATCAATTAGATGAAGATTATTCTGATTTTGCTCTCTTTACTAAATGTGATCCGATGGAGTTTGAAGAGGCAAGTCAGAATCGCAAATGGGTGAATGCGATGGATGAGGAGATAGCAGCCATTGAGAAGAATAATACATGGCAGCTGACAGATCTTCCAGCACGAAAGAAGACCATTGGGGTCAAGTGGGTATATAAAACGAAGTTTAATGCCCAAGGAGAAGTTGAAAGGCATAAGGTCGGATTGCGGCGAAAGGCTACAAGCGAAGTCGGGAGTTGACAATCATGAGGTGTATGCACCTGTAGCCCGACTTGACACGGTCAGAATGATTCCGGCACTCGCGACTCAGAAAGGATGGAGCGTGTACCAGATGGATGTCAAGTCTGCCTTCCTCAACGGAGTGTTGGAAGAAGAGGTCTACATAGACCAACCGCCCGGTTATGAAATACAAGGGCAAGAAGGCAAAGTCCTGAAGCTGAAGAAGGCCCCGTATGGGTTGAAGCAAGCACCCGGGGCATGGTACGGCCGTATTGACGGCTATTTTCGAGGAGAATGGGTTTCAAAAATGCCCATATGAGCACTCCCTGTACATGAAGACAAATGCGGCATGTGAGCTCATCATCGTGCTGCTGTACGTGGACGATCTGATATTTATCGGCAATAGCGACAGCCTATTTGCGCAGATTAGAACAGCCATGACATCCGAGTTTGAAATGACTGACATGGGGCTGATGAAATATTTTCTCGACATTGAAGTTGACCAATCAGCAGATGGCATCTTCATTTCTCAGGGCAAGTATGTGAAGGATGTCCTGAAGCGCTTCAAGATGGAGGACAGCAAACACTGCCATCACACCCGTAGCCACGAGTTTGAAGCTAAGCAAGTTGGATACGAGGAGGTATGTAGATCCAACCTTGTTCAAGAGGCTAGTTGGCGATCCGATGTACTTGAGCGCAACTCGGCCGGATCCGATGTTCGGAGTCGGTCGATCGGCCGTTTCATGGAGACTCCGAAGGACACGCACTGGCAAGCAGGCAAGGGGATCTTGCGCTATGTCAGCGGGACGCGAAACCATGGCCTATTTTACGCCAGACGGGACCAGTTGGAGCTAGTGGGCTTCACAGACAGTGACTGGGCTGGAAGTACTGACGATCGGAAGAGCACCTCCGGGTATGCTTTCCATCTCGGATCAGGGGCGATCTCATGGGCGTCCAAGAAGCAACCCATTGTTGTGTTGTCCACTACCGAAGTAGAATATGTCGCCGCCACAACATCCGCATGCCGAGCGGTATGGGCTGCGAAGAGTTCGAGTGAAGCTGTACAATCCTCCGAAGACGCGACAACAGTTTTCTGTGATAACAATTCGGCCATTGCACTGTCAAAGGATCTCGTGTTCCATGGTCGGACGAAGCACATTGATATTCTTTATCACTTCATCAGAGAGTTGGTGAAGTACAGAGAAATTCATCTGCAGTTTTGCAGATCCAAGGAGCAGTTGGCAGATATTTTCACGAAGCCTTTGGAGGAGGAAGACTTCAGCAGATTGCGAGAGCAGCTTGGAGTCAAAGTGCCTGTGAAATCAGGTTTAAAAGAGGGTGTTAGAAAAATAAACCCAGATTTCACGTCTGTGCCCAACTGCGCTGCGAACCTTGGGCAAAACCGGACTGCGCTCCAGACATGGGTGAAGTCGAACTACGCTGCCGCAGTCCGGGATCCCGACAAAACTGTGACATGACGTCACACCTACCTTCTGACAGATTTGACACCTGACAGATCCGATCTCCGTAGGAGTAAATGCCAAGTCGGCGTTTGTCAGAAACCCTAGATGAGGGTCGGTCAAAGGATAACCCTTATCCGGAGCTGTCAAAGGATAACCCTTATCCTCCTCTCCCCGCGGCTATAAAAGGCGGTTCGGGTCTACGAGACAAAGTAGAATGCGTAGAAGAAAGAAGCAGAGCGGGTGTGAGAGAAGTTCGTGAAAGTGAGCAGAGAAAGGAAGCAGAGCGATTCAGTGAGCAGTGTGGCTCAGTTGAGAAATGTCCGAGCTGCAGACTCGACATTTCCCTTGTTTAGTTTGTCCTGCAGCGTAGCCTGCAGAAGTTGTTATTTCCTCGGTTGAGGAATTCTGTAACCCTAGTTGTTCATATAAATAAAGCTTGCTTTTGTCTGTGGCATCCTTAGGGTTTGCAACAGTTTATTTGCTAACTTTGTTGTTCTCTGTTCCGGCGTTTCCCTCCTCTCTTCCGAGTCTTGCCAAGCCGGGCAAACCCAGCGACAGCCGCAGAAGACGAAGAAGTCGAAGGTAAAAGTGGCCAAGTCTGAAGTTTGCACTCGTGATCTGCCGAAGGCTGCACTGTGCGCGAAGTTCGCACTTCGCCAATTTGCCCAGCGCAATTTGCACTGCGCGCAAAGTGCGCACTTCGGCACTTTTGCCCAGCACAGTCCGCACTGCGCGCGAAGTGCGCACTTCGGCACTTTTGCCCAGCGCAGTCCGCACTGCGCGCGAAGTGCGCACTTCGGCACTTCGGCCTTGCGCAGTCCGCACTGCGCGCGAAGTGCGCACTTCGGCACTTCGGCCTTGCGCAGTCCGCACTGCGCGCGAAGTGCACACTTCGGCCTTGCGCAGTCCGCTTTGCGCAGTCCGCACTGCGCGCGAAGTGCACACTTCGACCTTGCGCAGTCCGCACTGCGCGCGAGTGACGGACTTCGCCCAAGGGGTGGGCACCGTCCGCACTTCGCTCCCGAAGGTGGGAGCTGGCCGTGCACCTTGCGCAGCCTGGAGCAGTCGCGCTTCGGCGACTGAAAATTAAAAATCGCTCCTTCAATTAAGAACCAGTAAAATCAACACACCATACATGATAATAACCATATATTTCCGTAGTCTTTAATTCCTATGAGTCATTTGATAATAGCAAGCACAAATCCAAATCTTCCACACTCCATTATTTTTATTATTATTATTTTTAATGTGAATACCATTTTAAAAAGTAAACCCTATGATGGTTAATTGGTTCACTTCAGCTCATACGCAGGTTTTGAAACCCTTCCTGGTTTTATGGGTATGCGGCTAACTATTTTGTATCCTTGAAACCAAGTATGTGGTGGCTATATTTTATAAGACCATCCATTTCTGCAGTTTAAAAGCACCATTCCAGCTATAAAGGTAACAGCCTACAAATATATATAAAAATAAGTTACACGATACTTTAATCACAATATCAATGTCATTTATACTTACGCGTAGCTCGTATCGGACGACCAGTTGTGGTATAAAAATTAGAGCAACGAGAGAGAAATCACTATCATTTGTTTAAAATAACAAATATATATATTTTAAAGCGAAAATCCCCTTGCGGGGCCTCCTTGGTTTGACAGACCATGAACATTTTTTTAAAGCGAAAATCCCTTTGCGGGGCCTCCTTGGTTTGAGAGACCATGAACAAGAGGTTCTACACCGTCAAAATCACCCGGGAGTCGCACCCAACCCTGCCCTCACCAACATTATCAATTGGATTTTGGATACCCAATTCAGCTTTTTGATAGGGTGGAGATTTGAACATGGGTCCTTCCTCGGAGGATTGCCCTCTCCTCTCCTCTCCAACTCACCTGCAACACCTGGGTTTAAAAATATCAAATATAAACATTAAAAAAATTAATCAATAATTTTATAGTAGTTCCTACATATTGAGGATTGTACTTTGATGGTCAAACTAAGGGGTTTTTATTTAGCAAATCTAACAAGTTCATCGACCGACAAGTAACCGAAGTGTTTGAAGATAACAGCAAATTCCAAGTAAAATAAACTTCGTGAGCCAAGCTATCCTGACAATCTTCGTGCTTTGTTCCTTCTTTAATAGCTCTCAGATCTGAACCCCTCTCAATATCATGTGAAAAGATTAGGAGGATGTGCACATAGGATCAGACGTGGCCTCAATGAATGCAATATGCAACTACTTGCATGCTCATCCAAAATCCTCAACCAAAGCCATTCATACACAGACTTTCCAAGGAGCACTCAATTCACACAATCAAGCAACCGATGTAGTTTTTTTTCATGCATATATTGTTTCCTGTGTTTATGTTTCCATTATATCTTTTAATTTATTAAGCATCCTCAGATCGCAAAAGACTAATTTAAGAGACACACAATTGGAACCATAGTCACAATCTGTCTTGGCCAAATTGTTTGACATATAACAGTAAAATTATTTAGGTTTAAGAATTTTACAGCCATTCACACTCGGAAATTTACTATCTCATGATAATTTCATAGATATCAGCGACATATAATTCAATCAATACTTTAATTAAAAGTAAAACAATACTTTTATCAAAATTAGAAAAAAAAAAAAAAAAAAAAAAACATCCTTCTATATTAAATGGAGAAAAGGCAGTCTATCACTGTATGAGTTAAAGTGTAACCAAACCTGTTACACAGAGCTTCTCAAACTTGACTCTCTTTCCTGCTACAATCATCAGGATATGCACGCTCAGAGATGTTTTTCTTTTTTCTTAAAAACTCTCCCCATGCCCCACACCTTCTATTTTCTTATTAAATAGAAGTTTATATCAATCCACTTTTTAACATGTGGACATTAACATGCAAGGTTTAAGTTTAAGCAAATGCAGAAGGTTGAATCTTAATATTTTAAAATTTACTTTATATCAAGAAAATGCTATATATATAAATATATACATTTATTATTATTTTTTTTTAATTTTATATATATATATATATATATATATATATATAAAACCAAGCATTCAATTAGTGTTTAAAATATAATTATTTTAAATACAACCGAGTATTTTACAAATTTTTAAGGCAAAGGAATCACAAACATCGAATGCATAATTTTTAAGGCAAAGGAATCACAAACATCGAATGCATAGAATGGATGCATCTACATGAAGGTTTTTAACTGTGAGTTTGCATGTGCTCACGAGGCCACGATTATCCATCATTTCCCTTCTTACCTGTGTAGACAATCCCCATCTTTTTTCCTGAAGGAGAGTTCTAGGGGTTACCGATCTGTTGCTTCCGTAGATAGGAACTTGCTCTTGCACCTGTTCCTGCATCCATAAAAATTACACAACAATATCTTTTCCAAAAGTAATAAAAATTACACAGTATCTTTTTCAAAAGTAAATAGCAAGTAGTTAGATAACTAAATGTAACAATCAACCAAATAGCTAAATGAAGGGATGTTACAGTTTGCCTGAATATATATTGAATCCCCACCATTCTCTTACATTACTTTGGGGCTCTAGCACACTCTTGATACCCTGATGTTGTGAGTCCGATGAGATCTTTCTAAACTATTATTAATTATCCCATTTTAGTGTTTGCCTGATTATATTTTGAATCCCCAACAATATTTAGTGGTAATCTACACCCTGTCATTCATGTTGCCTTGAAATTTTCTTTTTCAATGTTTATCTTATTGCATTCAGTCATAATAGGATGAAAGTTATGGATAGTTGTCTCAAATGTTTTGGACAACAAATATAAGAAACATTTTTTGTTGAAACATGAAATATGGTATTGTAGAAACCTAATAAACGAGTTATCATAATATAGTCTAGTATTGGTATCTTTACTAGATTCAAAAAAGACATTATCCAACTAAAATGAGACCTAAAAGTCCTTAACCATAAACTCAGCCAAATGCAAAAGTGTCTAAGAGAAATGTGGATAAAACACGAAAGCATTATCATTCTTTTCCTTAACAATATAAGGTTTTTGTTATAGGTCCTCTTCCAAAATAAGCCAAATGGGATAACAAATAAACCAAATAGGATAACAAATTATAGGATAGATAAATCCTAAGAAACAGGATACATTAGGACATTCAACACAAAAAAAAATTTAAAATTAAAAAACGAGAAAACAAGAATGTCACCAATGCTAAATAAAGTGTAATTGAATTTCAAATTGAAGGTGGAACAGTTCCAATTGACTGTTTTGATCCCACGAGCCAGCGATAGAGAGAAGTTTTAAAAATGAAATCGGGATGTCCCAAATCATCAAACTTTTTGTCCTTTTAAAAACTACTAACCAGTGAGGAACCAACATTATAATCTAGACTGCTGGTAAACAGGTTTGTTCATAATCAAGACCCATAAAATGTGCAAGTTTGAAAGCACAGGTCTGTTAGGTAAAAATATTGTATGTTAAGCACTTTCAATTGGTATATCTGTAGGCCTATTTATCCTTTGTTCATGACTTAAAACTCAAAAGTGATCCCATCAACTCAATAACTGATAGTTGTGATAAGTCTTTTGATTCTTAAATAATAATTATCACAACATCATATTTTGGAGGCAAGCTTCTTAAAATTTTCTCTAAAATCTTCTGATATGTTAGATTTTCTCCATGGGATCTAATTTGATTTACTAATCCCATAATAGGATTGAAGAAATCTTGTATAGACTCAAAGTACTTCATAAATAAATTTTCAAAATTCCAAGCTTCCTTTAACTTTATCTTTGCCTTATAAAGTTGCTGAAGCCTTACAACTTTTACTTTATCTGTACCCTGATATGACACCTGCAATAAATCCCAAGCTTCCCTTGACTTTGTGATTTTTACTATTCTGGGAAATATAGACTTATTCATGGCTTGCTGAATAAAAAATAGGGCTTTTGAATCCCTTTTTTTATTCTCTTTAAATTGATCCTTTTGTACCTTTGTCAATGTGGCTAAAACTTGAGGATTTGTTGGATCTCTTTATCCATTTTCAACTATATCCCATAAGTCTTGTAACTTGAAAAGTGTCTTCATTTTTATGCTCCAGAAGTCATAATTCTTCCCCTTAAACAGAGGGATTTGTGATTGAGAAAGACTTTAGTTGTTTACAACCATAAAAAAATATATATATAAAATAAACTTGGTATTTCAAAGAAAAAATATATATAAAATAAACTTGGTATTTCAAAGAATGTAAATACCATGCTCGATATTTCAGATCCTCCACAAAATGGATATCCCCAAACTTCGATCAAACAGGATCTGATAAACAATAACTTCTCCTCTGTAAAAAATCACAAATCCTCTCACCCAACTATAATCCTACCACTCTACTGATGGCTTAAAATAAATTACACGCAAGTTATGGCACTTGTTGCCCCTTGGCTCAAGGACTTCCTGGCACTTATTACCCCCCGACTTTCAACCACAACTCTACAAAGTTGTCACTCTCTATAGCCAAAAAAAAAAAAATTGCAACCTATAACAACAAAAGAACCCGTGCTTTTGTGAAACCTTAGCTCTGATACCAAATATTGGTTTTAGAAAAAACTAATTAACAAAAACAGAGCATAAAAAATAGAGTATAAACTAGGGCACTCTAATTGCTGCTAAAAATACAAATATTTATTCATTCCATTACATTACGTATATTACATTGCCAATATTATTATTTATAGGCTTGAAGTCTTAACCGAGAAGCTTCAGAATGAACAATCCAAAAACTTTGACTTTCTATAAACAATTGTAAACGTATGAAAATATTGTAATTCTATAACATTTCTAAAATCTAGAAAATTCTAGAGACTATATAATTACATTAAGGATTATTACTAACACTCTAATGGATATACAATTGAATAAAATTACTAAAAAAAATTAAATATATTTCTTGTATAATACAAGAAAAATATCATACAAATTAAGAAAAAATTTATCAACTTTTCCCTTACACACATAAGAATAATATTACACACATAAGAATAATATTTAAGAAAACTATTTTCTATTTTATCATATTTAAAAAACTATCATGGTTAATTTATTTTCACAATTAATTTTATTATTAATATTTTATTTGTCAATATAATTTTTAATTATGAAATATATACCAGTAAACTTTAAAAAACAACCAGCAAGGGTCAATCAACCAATGAATTGGAGCAATCATCTAGTGAATCAAAACAATCAACCAACGAAGGGGTCTGAGGAAATATTAGAGTTTGTTTTATTAAAATCTTAGGGTTGGCCAAAAGTGATAGGCCAATTATTATAATTCTGGACTTGTCTTCTTAATAAAATTTTCATTTAAATAAAAAAAGAACTTGAAACATAGTTATACTTGATAAAATCAACTTACTATTATGAATTTAATTCATATTTTGTGAGTGTAAATATTAGCTCATTCGTTCATTTAAAAATAAAATATATACAAATCCTTAATGCTAAGAATAGACTAAAATAAAATATCTAATAATATCCATAACCGCACCAACTAATAACGCTAACAATATATGGTTAGCAAAATACAAAAATAACGAAATATACTATCCAACCTAACACCCCCCTCTTATTACATTATTTTATGTATAGAGAGAATTGTGAAACAACTAAAATTTGACACGTGCAAGCACCTTAGTGAAAATATCCACAACTTGTTCATCGGTGGGAATGTACTAGAGTTGAATCTTGTGCTTTCGAACTTCATCTTGAATAAAGTGACATTGAGTGTCAATATGTTTGGTGCGTTCATGGAACACTGGATACTTGACAAGTTTCAAAACACCTTGGATATTGTAATTCAAATGGATTCATAGTTTCTTTGGAAGACCCATACTTGAAAGAATGTGACGTAACCATATCGCCTCACATACTACTCCACGTGTTGCGTGATATTCTGCTCTGTAGATGATAGTACAACAACCTGTTGCTTCTTGTTGTGCCAAGAGACAAGACCGAATCCAAGATGAAAAATGTACCCTGATGTTGATTTTAGCATCACTAGATCCAGCATAATCGTAGTTTGTGTATCCTTGCAAGAAGAACTTACCATTCTTCCTGTACTCTAGGCCATATTTTGTAGTACCAAGGACATAATGAAGAACTCATTTTACTACTTTCCAGTGACTGATCCTAGGTTCCTGCATGAACCTCGAAAGATAAGTCACATTAAAATTGATATCTGGTCTGGTGTTGGTCAGATATATGAGACTCCCAGTCAACTGTCGATAGAGAGTGCCATCTACCTGAGGATAATTATCATATCGCGATAATTGTAGACTTGTTTCCATAAGAGTTGATTTTGGCTTACAATCAATCGTGATATTTTTCAATTAAAGTCTTTGCATATATCATTTGAGTCAATATGATGTGATTCTTTTGTTGTTCTACTTCTAATCCAAGACAATAATGAAGTCCCAGATCTGTCATCTCAAATGACTTTTCAAGTCACCCTTCACTACTTCTATCAATTTCTTTTAACTGCTAGTGATGATCATATCATCAACATAGAGCACTAGAATCACTATTTTAGATTCTTGAAATAGATATTGGCATTCAAAGGACTTCTCTTGAAACCATTTTGTTATAGGTGATTGTCAATTTTCATGTACCGAGCTCGTGGAGCTTGTTTTAACCCATACAAGGATTTAACCAATTTGCAAACCTTTTGCTCTTGGCCTTCAATCACAAATCCTTATGGCTGAGTCATATACACTTCTTTTATATCACCATTTCAAAAAGGTACTTTTTACATCCATCTGATGTAGCTTGCATCTAAACCAGGCTTCCATAGCACAAATTACACGAATGATAGTCACTCTAGCAGTGGGTGCAAATGTCTCTCCATAGTCTGTCTTATTTTTGTGCATAGTCCTTTGTGACAAGGGCGAGCCTTATGTTTGTCTATAGTTCCATTTGCCTTATACTTCACTTTGTATACCCATTTGTAGCCAATGGGCTTCGTTCCAAGAGGCAGATCAACTAGCTTCCAAGTGTTGTTTTTGACAACAGATAATGTTATGCATCCATAGCTGCCTTCCACTTAGGCACACTAAGTGCATATTACACTAAAGTAGGTTCATGTCATTCCTCAAGTCAACAGATGCATCATCACAAGTTAAAAGTGTCAAAATGCTTATAGGGTTGTTGGGGAAGGTTGTGATGGAGGTTGAGGGGGAGAATATTATCCAAATCATCATGGACAATGCAACAGTATATTTAGCAACTGGTAAGCTATTAGAAGAGATATTTCCTACCATTTTTTGGTCCCCATGTGCAAAACCCATTTTCTTGATTTGCTCCTACATTGGGAAATTACTTTGGGTGTTATAGAATGTACAAAAGTCCAGGGCAATTACAAAATTTATCTACAACCATTCTTGGATATTCAACCTCATGAAGCATTTTATTAGTCGATGGGACCTAGTGTGGAATAGAGTTGCATACTTCACAACAAACTTCGTGATATTACAAAGCATCTATAATGTGCGAGGGTCATGAAGCAAATGTTTGTGAACAATGTGTGGAATTTTGAGCAAGCTACTAGATATTGATTTTCTAGTGAGGGGGAGAAAGTATATGAATATGTGTTTGAGGAGCCCTTCCAGCTAGCCATGGTTGAGGCCATCAAGGTACAAGACTAAGTTTTTCAATTTAAAATATTTTTAATTTGCAAAACTTGTATTATAAAATACTTTTATAAAATTTATTTAAATTAATTTTTCTTTTTTACAAGTGTCAAAGCCTTTGGTAAAGGTTCTCTATCTTGTTGATGGAGAAGAAGTGCCAATAACATGAATGATGCTATAGATAGGGTAAAAGAGGAATTTCCTTAGTTTATAGACATGTCCAATCCAAATATGGTCTCATTTTGTATATGATTGACAAACGATGAACAACTAAGCTCCATAACCCTCTTCATACAGTGAAGTGCTACCCCAATCCCAAACTATTTTACTCCAACACATTTCATATTGACTATGCGGTGATGGTGGGCCTTTGATATTGTGTTGATTGTATGTACTCTGATGAAGAAATGAGTGCTAAGATACAATGTGATATGCATTCTTATAAAGAGTGTGAGGGCATCCGTTTCCCATAGATGAAGTGCATTTGATCAATGTCAACTATGAGGCCATGTATTCCTCATTGAATTATTGTTTATTTGGTCTTTTGATTTTGTTTTAAAACATATTCTCAATTTAATATTTTACATGTGAATTATTAAATTTATTTTTTCTTGGTTGTTTTTAAATTTATGGTGGGAGGACATTGGTACATATACACCCAATCTACAATGCTTCGCCATTAGGATTTTCTCCAAACCATGCAACATAGGTTGTGAGTGTAATTGGGGTTTGAGCATATACAATCCAAGAAGCACAATATGCTTATACAAGAAAAGTTGAATGATCTTGTGTTTGTTCATTACAACCTTCACCTTCACCTCCACCATAAAAAAATTATAGGAACAAGTATTGAGGCCTTTGACCTAGATGAGATTGATCTATATACTGATTGAATTGATTGAATCATAGAGGCATTAGGAGAAGTAGCAAGAAAATGTTCTCTTCACCATGGATGAATTTGAAAACTTTGAAAACCTAGAAATCAAGATAGCAACCAAGGTAGAAGATGCATGGGCAAAAGAAGAGGTATGGACAAAAGCAAAAAATAGAGACTAAACCACTAAACCTGTGGAAAATTGTCAAATGAATAACCACTAAACCTGTGGGAAATTGTCAAAGGAATAACCACTAAACCTAAAACAAGTGATACAGAGATTCTAAAGTTTGAAGAAGCATTAATGATAATAACTTTTTCCATTACATATGAAATACAACCTTACATTAGCTATGCAGGGCCATCTATAATATCTTGGAAAATATTAGAGAAAATATTTAAAGGGAAAAATAAAGCTACTATCTTAAATCTTCAAACTCAATTGCATTCCTTGAAAATGAGTTATGGTGAAAGTGTAGAACTATTCCCAAGGAAGGTAGCAAATATTAAAAGGAAATTATTAACCTTAGGATAAGAGGTAAAAGATACGTTTCTTGTTTAAGTAACCATGAAAGGGATTCATGATAGCTACAAGCATCTAGTTACATCCTTACAAGTCCTAAGTAAAGATACTTCATTTGATCAGTTAGTCAATATTCTTCGAGAATATGAGGTGGAAAATATATTTAAATATGAAATGACTAACAATGCATTCGTCTCAAAGGATAACCCATAGGGCAATATTGCATTATCTTGAAAAGGACGAAGAAGCACATACAATCGAAGAAGTACAATATCCTTACACAAGAAAAGTTGAATGATCTTATGTTTTTTCATGACAACCTTCACCTCCACCATAAGAAAATTACAAGAACAAGTATTGAGGCCTTTGACCTAGATGAGATTAATCCATCTACTGATTGAATCATAAAGGCATATAGGAGAAGTAGCAAGAATATATTTTCTTCACCATGGATGAATTTGAAAACTTTGAAAACCTAGAAATCAATATAGCAACAAAGGTAGAAGATGCACAGGCACAAGAAGAGGTATGGACAAAAGCGATAAATAGATACTAAACCACTAATTCTATGGGAAATTATCAAAGGAATAACCACTAAACTTAAAACGTGTGATGCAACTCTTCAAAAGTTTGAAGAAGTGATGCAAAAGGATTAATGATAATAATTTTTTCCATCACAGATTAAATACAACCTTACATTAGCTCAACAAGGTCATCTACAAAAGCTTGGAAAACATTAGAGAAAATATTTGAAGGGAAAAATAAAGCTACTATCTTAAATCTTCAAACTCTATTACATCCTTGAAAATGAGCAATGGTGAAAGTGTAGAACTATTCCTAAGGAAGGCAGCAGAAAAGGAAATTATTAACCTTACGAGAAGAGGTAAAAGATACGTTACATGATAGCTACAAGCATCCAGTTACATCCTTACAAGTTCTAAGTAATGATACTTCAATTGATGAGTTAGTCAATATTCTTCAAGAATATAAGGTGGAAAATATATTTAAAGATAAAATGACTAACAATGCATTCGTCTCAAAGGAAAACCCATAGGGTAATATTGCATTATCCTCAAAAGGATGAAGACCTTAGAATAGTCGATATTGTCATCTATGCAAGAAGAAAGAATATAACACTCAGTACTACAAATTCAATCCTAGAAATCGGAATCAGGGAAATCATACAAATTATGGAAACCAACAAAATAGGGTATTCCTAACAAAGGAGTATCAACCACAAAAGCATCAATTTTAGCATCCACATACTTCCCAAAATCAATACCCTCAATTGGAATATCATGGAGGAAATTAGAAATGACACTTAGCACAAAGGATTCAAGAAATAGAAGAATTAGAAGAATCTATTTATGAACATGAAGTCAAAGCTCTTTCGGTAAGAATAACTTATCATAAAGACACTAACTATTTGTTTGAAAAGGACTCAAACAACAGAGAAGGTGAATACAAAATCTAAAACCAGAATCAAGATCAATAATGAAGACTAAAGTCTTCAAAAACCAAACAATGTAATACAAGGAGATGTTGGAATATATTACATTATTTGGTTCTTTACTAATGTACCATCATGGGTACATATTTAGATTAGTATTTTACTTAGGACTTAAGTACGTTATTAAATCAATATAATAAATGCACAAGTGTTAAAATGTGAAATGATGTAAATATGCATGTAGTCCACATATACATAAGTCCTTAGAATAGAATAATGAGGTGTCACAGGAATTTTAAAGGCAAAAAGTTGCATCTCATTATAAATAGGCCTTCATAAAATAGAAAATAGAGAGGATCTTGGAGTGTATAGGTTGAGTAGTAATAGATACAATGTAGATCCATTTTGCAAATATGGAGAGGTTGTGACCTCTGTTGGAGACCATTGTATATTTTCGTGAGCTTTCTTATATGAGCATTTCTTGAGTGTTCTATCAAGTTTTCTATCATATTTTCATGCTTAGCCATTATCATAGTTATAGTATTGCATGTTTATTTCCATACTTGTGATTGCATTTTCTTAAAGTTTAAATATTCAAAAGCTAACAATGCTAATCCTGTAATAGGTATAGTTAAGTCTAAGTACTTAGGACTTAAGTACTTTATTAAATCAATATAATAAATACACAAGTGTTAAAATGTGCAATGATGTAAATGTGCATGTAGTCCATATATACATAAGTCCTTAGAATAGAATAGTGAGGTGTCATAGGAATTTTAAAGGCAAAAAGTTGCATCTCATTATAAATAGGCCTTCATAAAATAGAAAACAGAGAGGATCTTGGAGTGCATAGGTTGAGTAGTAGTAGATACAATGTAGATCCATTTTGCAAATATGGAGAGGTTGTGACCTCCATTGGAAAGCATTGTATATTTTCGTGAGCTTTCTTATATGAGCATTTCTTGAGTGTTCTATCAAGTTTTCTATCATATTTTCATGCTTAGCCATTATCATAGTTATAATATTACATGTTTATTTCCATACTTGTGATTGCATTTTCTTAAAGTTTAAATCTTCCAAAGCTAACAATGTTAATCCCGTAATAGGTAAAGTTAAGTCTATAACTATTTATAGTGCGACCTTAGCATGATATGGCCCTCCATTTAAATTATTTTCCAATACGTGCCAAATTGGTCTATGATATATATATTTTAATACCTTTGTGAAATGATATGCAACCATCTGTATCCTCTGTGAGTCATGGTGATATCATTTCATAATGCCTTACAAGAAAAATGCTTAAAATGGGAATAATACCATGTTCTCTATGTCCCTTGGCAACCATAGAATTACCAAAGAAAGACTTAATACTTAATGTCTTACATAATTTCATAAGGCGACAACTGGTTAATTAATTCTTATTTTGTGTTATTCTTTTAGGGGTAAAGAATGTCACCCCCTTGTTTGATGATTGGTTTGTGTTTTTATGTGGAGTTGTTTCTTTAATATCAAATTAGATTGTCATCCCTCATATGACGGTTAGTGAATGCATAGTGTTGTTTCTTTAATTTTTAAAAAAAATATTGTCACTCCTAGCTTCTATGTATAAAACTAAATAAAAAATCATGTTGGAAATTATTCTAAGTAGTCAGCTAGTTGTGGTTGCAGTATTAAACAATAATGTTTTTATCAACATATCCTTTATCTATCCATGAGCTAGGATAGTTTCATCACCTTGGCATTGAATCACAAATCCTTCTTGATTTGTTTTTACATTTCTTAAAAAAATAATTTTAACACCTAAAATTCTCTATACATATATTACATATTATGTGATATCCGTTAACCAGGATTGGCTACACATTATCCTATTGATCCTTCAATTGAAATGCATTATTTTGCTTGACCTCAAAAGCTTGAAATGGTACCTCCCAAAATGAGTTATCTTTTGGTAATTCCCTAGTTTAGCCTTCTCTTCATTCCATCTCAGTACTAAATCTCCAACCTTGAAATTCTTGAAAGTTGCCTTTTTGTCGAAACATAGCTGAGTCTAGGACATGTATCTTTGAAAATCTACATAGGCTTTATCTATTTGTTCTTCAAACTACAATAACTACATCAATCTACCTCAATAGGGATCTCATTTGATGGATCAACTTGACTAGCTAACTTCAAGGTAGGTATCTCTAAATGTGTCGATAAAATAGCTTATTTCCCATAAACCATGGCATAAGAGGATGTACCTATTATTTTTTTACAATAATCTTATCGATCCAAAGTGCTTGGCTTAAAATTAGATGTCAATTTCTTTTGTTATCTTCTAAAGCCCTTTTCAAAATTTTGAGCAAGTTCTTATTGGGTCATTCAACCAAACCATTCCCCTATGGATAATAGTTTCATGAATTCCTCAAATAAATGTCATACTTGCTTGCAAATTCAATGAATCTAGCTCCAATAAAATTTGAACCATTATCACTAACCAAGGTTTCAGATATGCCAAACCTGGTGATCAAATTTTAATGAAATCTATTAACTTCTTGATCAACCTTCTTTGTAGAGATTGCTTCTACCCATCTTGTTAAGTAATCGATGGCAATCAAGATATACTTATGACCTGTAGAAGATTTTAGATTTATTACCCTAATCAAATCAAATCCCCATTAATGAAATTGCTCTACCTGGATTGGCTCTAATGGCATTGAAGCATTTATTTTCCAACCAACAAACCTTTGACACTTATCACAAGTTTTTACAATATTTAAAGTGTTAATAAAGAAGTTAGGCCAATAATATTCTGCTCTTCTTATTTTTGTTGTAGTTGTCCTTCTTGAATATTGACCTCCAGAGAACCCTTCATGAAATTATTCACCAATCTTCTTCTTTTGATCATCTCTTATGAATCTAAGAAAGACTCCATCGATATTCTTTCTATGTAGTCCCTCAAGAAGCAACACATAGTTCAAACCTTGAAGTATATACCTCCTCCTATGAGAGGCATTTAGATTGCTTCGACACCTTCCTATCTAAAAGTAGATGACTAACTAATTAATCCATTCTAATTCTTCTGGTGTGTTGTCATCCTTCTACTCAAACTTTTATGCCTGCTAAATTACCCTGTCTCCTTCTACATCGATTTTATATGCTAATTCCTAGCAAAGAGGTCTTTCCCTTACTAGTTTAGTAGTGTCGGTTTGAACATCAAATTCTTGGATCTTAGTGATCCATCCTACTCTTTTCTCACCTAATTCACTTTGCAAAATAAAGCTTCTGACATTAGGGTGTACAACATACACCAAGGTTTTGCTTTGTACCAGGTAATGTTTTAACTTTTTCAAAGACTTCATCACAATAAATACCTACCTCTCGATAAAATTATACTTAAATTGGTACTCATGGAGAGTTTGACTCCAAAATAAAATAGGGTGCTCATCCCTTGCATCATCCGTCTGAGTCAAAATTGCAGCATAACTTTTGGTCAGCTTTATATGCATAAAGAATGAAATCCTTGCTGAAATAAGGATTAACCATGACAGGGGTAGTGGCAATAACCTACTTGATTTTCTCAAATGCTTATTTTCTCCTTTCGTTCCACTTAAAATCAACATTATTCTTTAGTAACTCACTAATGGGCTTTACAATTTGGGAAAAATTAAAAATTAGTTTTCTCACAAAATTAATGTCCAAATAATAATTGTAAAGCTTTCCAGTTTATGGGAAGAAGAAGAGATAAGATGGAATTGACTCTATCAGGATCAATGACCATTCCTTGTTTTGACGCTACTACATGTCCTAATAATTTGCCCTCATGAAATGCAAAATATAATTTCTTTGGATTTATAGATATTTTGAACTCCACACTTTTGAAAAACTTGCTCATTTTTTATGGAAAAAACAATCATATCAACAAGATAGCTTAGAAAGACTTTGTTAATAAAATCCCTAAAAGCATAGTCCAAGGCTTTTTGAAAAGTAGCCCCTGTGTTGGATAAACCAAAAGGCATTCTTTGATAAGCAAAGATACCCCACTTGGTAGTAAAGGTTGTTTTGAACTTATCTTCATCCTTTACCCAAATATGATTATATCCAAAGAAGCCATCTAATAAAGAGAACCTCTCAACAGCTAGAACAATCTGCAAAATTTGGTCAATCCGAAGGAGAGGATAGTGATCTTTTAGTGATGCCTTATTTAGGTTTTTAAAATCAACACGCGGGCGGGTATCTCCATTATTTTTTCTAACGAGTACCAAATTGGCTACCCATGTAGAATGTTTGATAAGGTACTCTATTTTATCTTTATCAAAATTGATTTCAGTTGAAATATACATTCTCTCAATAGTTGATTTTAGTTGAAATATGTATGCTCTCATGTATAATGTTTGATAGGATATTCTCTCAATAAGAAAGGGTACCAAATTGGCTACACTCTTTTATCTCTATAAATTTTGATTTTATTGAAATATATATTCCTTTTCAAGAATAGATGAATATATTTAAACTTATTATGTTACTATTTTTGAGAAATCTTGTATTTTTATGAATAGAATTTCATTGGATTTTTTCTTCTATTTTTTGGTGTAATACTTATATCGTTGGCTATCCTCTGCAAACTTAATATACCCTTATTTCAATTGTATTTGAGTGCTAATAATATAGTACAAGTTGCATTAGAGTTGCTACATTAGATTGATATTATATTGATATTAGTTGCTACATTAGTGTTTGATATGAATTAGGGTTCCATAAGGAGGAGAAATATTAGGCAAAGAAGAGCATATAGGAAACATTTAGTAAGAATATCGAAAAACTAAAATCCAAATTATACCATCAAAAATTGAAGGATGAATTAAAAATGAAAAAGGCTTATATAGAGGGTATATTATCCATTGGAGAAGTTGATTAAAGTTATGTCAAGGAAATGAATGAAAAAAATTCAAAGGAGAATAAAACCTAAAATTATTTATAAACTAGGTATGAGAAATAGAGATGTATTTTGAATTAGAAGGAATTTCTTAAGAAGATCAAAGAAGGGTGAAGTTTGTAATAACAAAATTAGAGGAATGTTCTTCTTTATGGTGAGATAATTTATAATAAAATAAAAATATCCATAAGTTGATAAATCAGGAGAAAACTTAATGTTGCAAAAAGCCTTGACAATGGGAAATAAGGAAATAATTATGTATATATGGAAATGCAAGAACAAGAAATGCAACCATACCATGAATAGTGATTCTTATGATAATTTAGTAAAACAAAAAATGGTTAAAATGTTATAGCTGATTTAATTTTCCAAATTAAAACCCTTATAAAAAATTTAACATTTCTTTTAACATTGTGTCATATGAGGGTAAGGTTTTGTGTGGCATGGTACATATGGATGCATATCATTTATTTTTTTACAAGCCTGGTTAATATTATAGGGATGGCATCCATAATTCTATGGAAAATACTTTAATGATACGATAGCCAGTAAATATGTATATTTTAAGTTCTTTAAAGGAAGACAAACAATTTTGTATGAATGATTTAGTCTTTCAAATAATGGGTTGGAATAAGTTTTTGAAAGAAAACAAATGAAAATGTGTTTTTTTGTTGTTTCTAGAGAAAAATACACAATAATATGAGATCTTACTTGGAGGTTCAAGATATTTTAGAAGACCATTTAGATTTGATTTAAAGGTAGTCGCCAACAAGCCTTTACCCTTTAAAGAGAGTTATTGACCAAATTCACTATGTTGTGGGTGTAAAATTACATTGAATAATAATACTTATATTTGAACACACATCTTATAATTACGTAACTTCATAATTTCTAGAGAAATGATTTAGAAGAAAAACACATGAGTTCATGTAATTTCACGTCTCTTATTCAACTTGAGAAAGATGGTAGACGAAGTTTGTATATGGATTATAAGGATTTGGGTAAAATTACTATAAAATATAGTTATTCATTGCCAAGAATGATTAACACTTTAATTAGTAGATGCTAATGTGTTCTCCAATATTGATCTTAGAAGTGCTTAGCATCAAATAGAATATGAGAAGGGGGTGATTGGAATATTGTATTCAAAAATAAATTATCGATTACATGAATGGCTAGTTATCCCATGTGGACTATCCAATGCTATAACAAGTATTGTGTGTGGATAATGGACAACTCATTTTGGTTTTATTACACTGGAAAAGTTATCATAGTCTACTCTAATTATATTATAAGGAGCAAAAATATAGATGGAAATCTATATCATCTCCTAGTTATGTTTAAGACATACAAAAGAGAGATCAGAGTGAGTGTTGCAAAGTCAAGTTTTTCCCTTGGTAATGTTATTTAATTTAGCAGAGTTAGCAAGGATCCCAAAAACTTTAATGTTATACTATAACGGTCTCTATCCCTTAAAA
The DNA here is from genome assembly GCA_028583015.1 of Wollemia nobilis. Taxonomy (NCBI): domain Eukaryota; kingdom Viridiplantae; phylum Streptophyta; class Pinopsida; order Araucariales; family Araucariaceae; genus Wollemia; species Wollemia nobilis. The sequence continues at coordinate 377,383 of JAQPPZ010016986.1, forward strand.
TTTAACAAAAGTGATGAATTTATTTTTACTTACAAAATTCTATCAAAGGTTTATAATAAATTGTAGCGGTATATGTACACCCTTGATATGTTGCATGAAATGAAGAATTTTTACATAGGCTAAGCAACAAAAACAAGTTTCTTATAGTGTAACAAGAAGGTTACTAAATGATAAATCCTGGTCAACTAGATATTACAAAAAATCACCTTCTAATTGGATGCTTCAACAACTCTTTGAGAAGTTTTAAGTCAACAAGAGAAACAATTACCTGTTTTACAAAAATATTGTATGCAACACTTATGACAAGGAGTTATATGATATAATTCAAGCATTGAAGCATGTAAGCTACTACATTTTGCATAGAGAGTTCATCTTATTGAATGATAATCAAGATTTTGAGAGTATAATTTACTAATCTAATTTATTTCTAAAACACCCTAAACATTTTTTTCTTTGGAAAAGCTAATTATTTTGTACAATCTCAAATAAATGATAAAATTATGTGTTTTGATGATTTGAGTAAAACCAATCATCTTTTTTTCACCATAAGTAATCAATTTGTGAACTCCAAGGCTTAGTTGAAGGTGGAGTATATAGATGATTTAAGTTTTAGTCAAAATTATAATGTTATTTACAGATCCAATGATATACATAATTGATATTGTGATGAATATGTGTATAGTTGATGGTTTTATACATAAGGGATTATATTTCTATATTAAATCTAGTTGTAAAACAATGGAATTGATTTAAGAGATACATGCTAGTAGGCTAGGACGTATTTTGGAAGAGATAAAACTTATAACTTATCAAGTCAAATTAATTTTAGAGTTACATTAAAGAGAATGTTAAAATATTGTTTTGTATTATAAATTTATTAGTGAGATACAAAAACATAGTAGACCACTAGGTTTTAAAAAGTCTTACAAGTGTTAAATAAGTGATAGAAAAATACTTTATATATTTTATTTTAGGAATATTTAAACTCAAAGAGTTGAAGAATTAGCATTTTTGGTATTAAATAGATTTTCCAAACATATATTTTTGCCTATGAAAAAATAGTGATACTTATAATAGAATTTATTTACTTTACAAAGAAATGGAGAATTGTGGATTGTCCAATACCATCACAACAGGTTGAGATATGATGTTTTATATTTATTTTTAGAGGACACCATAGAAAAGTATAGATTATAAGTTATAACTATTGTTATCTACAAATCAATTATAAAACAAAATCAGTGAGCCAATAATTACAAAATTGTTGTGATTTTGATTAACTCAATATTGACCATTATCTACAAATAAGTTTTAAAGAAAAGTAGTGAGCCAATGTTTGGGAATTTGTTATGATGTTTGATTGGAAAAACATAAAATAGTGGGACCTTGGTTTTGCATAATGTGAATTTGTATACAATTTTATCAAAGATGAATCTATTGGCTTACCAAAAAAAAATCTAACATTATAGATAAAGTATGTTTTCAAATGCTTTCACAATATACAACAAAATGTTAGGGTTAACATATATGAAATGAATGAGATGATTGTTGGTATATTGATTTAGAAGTAAGTGAACATATTATTAGAGATAAATAATGGTTTAATTCTCTAAAATAAAAATGAAAAAACCCTAGGAGCTCTGGCGTTTTGGCGGGATTTCTTCTGATCTGTCGGAGGCCGACGCTCTTGTATTCTGGCTCGCGGCTTCTTCCTGGGTCTCTGTAGGTTTGACCTCGTTCCCCTCTGCAGGCTCGTTCGTTACCCAGGGAGGGCCCTATGGGGTCTCCTCCAGGTTCTCTTGACGGGAAGAAGAGCTCTTATGCCGAGATTCTAAAAGAAAATTTTGCGTCTTCTTCTGATGAAGCCCAGCGGGGTGCTTACCAAGCGCTTCTCAAGAATGTTGGCAAGGGTTCTTCTGCAAACAGAATTAATGGATGCCTCCCGCAATCAGCTTCCAGACCTAAGATAGTCATAGAACCAAAGATGGTTGAGGATACGATCACCTACCGTGCTAACCATGACTTGATCTACAAATTCATGGGAATCCGACCCACTTTGCACTTTCTGCACACCTGGGTTAGACAGAACTGGGAACCTATCGGTGAGTACTCCTTATGGCCTATAAGCAACGGGTATTTCATTATTAGTTTCTCTTCTTCGGTAGATAGAAACAGAGCATTTGAATCAGAGAAGAGGACCCATGGCCCGACAGGGTTATTTGTCCAACCATGGAGAGTGGGTTTCGATCCTCGCATTGAGCCCACGGCTGTTCCAGTGTGGATCCGACTGTATGCTCTCCCGATGGAGTTTTGGGGCGAGCAGATTCTTGAGATGATTGGTAACTCTCTAGGTAGATTCATGGGAGTCTCCAAAGATACCATAGAGGGAAACACTGCTATCTTTGCTAGAATCTGCGTTGAAATGGATATCAGTCAGCCACTACCAGCTGAGGTGGAACTGGAGTTAGCAGGACAATCCTGGATACAGCAGTTAGATTACGAAGCCCTACCTTTTAGATGCAGGGTCTGCCATAAGCATGGCCATTTGGCTAGGTTCTGTCCGAATACCTTGAGCACAAAAGCGGAGGCCCCGCTAGGAATCTCAAATCGACCCAGAGAGGGTAAGTTCACCCCGGTCAAAGAATCACAAAACACCCCCAAGGTTCTGAAGCCCAGAAAGATGGCTTTGAACAGCAGAAACGAAGAAGAAACAAAAAGAGAAATGGCAAGGACCAAGCTTCACTCAAGCCAACCAACCGGTATGAAATCTTTAAATCCCTAGTGGATCAGGAAGACCAAGTTATGGATGGAATGGATGGGAACATTGAGGATTTTAACATCCACTCTCATGTTTCTCCCTCTTCAACTCCTGCCCGCGAGCAGGTGCTTAAACCCACTGATTTTTTGCAGCCAGAGAACCCAGGGGCATTGGTTCTTCATCCCTCAACACAGCCAGTTATTCAGGATGTCATCATGGGAAGTGCCGAAAAGAATAGAGAAAGGCCAGCCCTGGGGATTACCCAGGTGGAAAAACGGTCCAAGAATAACATTTCTCAAGGTGCAGGCAGGAAGTCTAATAAGGACCTAATAGCATCGCAAGGAGACAAGCTGGTCACTGATGGATCAGTGAGAACAATTGACTCTTACTGCTCTCAAGGTTTCCAATGATTATTCAATCTTGGAATGTTAGGGGTTTAAACAGCAGAACCCATCAATCTGCTGTTCAAAGACTCATAAAGAAGGGTAAAACAGATTTTTTGCTCCTCCAGGAGACAAAAATGTCTTTAGATCTTATGTGTAGAACAATTGGTAAAATATGGAGGGGAGCTGGATATATGGATGTGGCAGCTCAAGGGGCCTCAGGAGGAATTGTTACTTTTTGGAACCCCCTGGAATGGTCTGCTTTAGAACATATAGCTTGGAGGGGTGTTCTCACATCTCTTTTTAGGAATAATATCACAGCTGAGCAAGTTTTAATTACAAATTTTTATGGGGCTCAAAGCCATGATGGCCAGAGGCTTCAATGGAAAGCAGTTCACAACATGAGGTCCTCAAGACAAGCTTTTGACTGGATCATTGCTGGAGATTTTAATGCCAAATTATCTGCTCGGGATCAGGAAGGTGGTTCCCCTGTTTTGGATCTGGGGGATCGGCTTCTGATTGCCCAGGTTCAAGCTTTTCACTTAGTTGATGTCCAAGGTCCTGGAACTTTTTTCACTTGGACTAACAAACGGAGGGATCCACACTGTTGTAAGGTAAAGTTGGATCGCTTCGGTCTCGGAGGAGGCTTTTGTTATGTGGAATGTGCAATTACTGGATTTTGGACGGTCCTCGTTTCGATCACTCTCCCATCATGCTGAAGGGTGGGACTCTGATAGGGCAGTTCCATAAACCGTTTAGATTTGAGAATTTCTGGCTTCAGAAGGAGGACCTTCATGAGGTAATTCCGCAATGGTGGGAAGAAGGTCGCCCACCTTTTGGGACAGCAATGTTTAAATTTCACAAACAACTTCTTTTTGTCAAATTTAAATTGAAACAATGGAGGCACGCCAATAAATCGGATTTCAAGCAGCAAAGAGCCCCCTTGTTGGCCCGCTCGGGATGAGGTGCGGAAACAATTTAGGGAAGGTTTAATTTCTGAACAACTTAAAACTGAAGATGATGCCTTGCGCAAAGCTGTTGAGGACATTGATAACCAAGAGGAAATTTACTGGAAGCAACGGGCTAGAAATTCTTGGCTTTTGGAAGGAGATAGAAATACAAAATTTTTTCACCGTTCAGCATGTGCTATAAGACAGATGAATAATATGGCAGTTTTAAAAGATGAGAAGATGAGAATGGTCACTGCTTTGATACTCTTCCAGGTATGCACTCCCACTCTGTGGATTACTTCTCCAAGCTTTTTGCAGAAAACAGGGACCAAGATGTGGGGGCTCAAAATGAAGTTCTTGATGTTATTCCCCCTATTATCACTCCAAAAGAAAATCAGGCTCTCCTCAGACCTATTGATCGTGATGAACTAAAAACTGTGGTCTTTGGAATGAGCACAGGCAAATCTCCCGGTCCAGATGGTTTTCCTATTGAGTTTTTTCAGGCCTTTTGGGACACCTTGGAGGAAGATGTTTTGGCTGTAATTGAGGAGTCCAGATCTAATAAGAGAATGCTCAAGGCTCTAAATCATACCTTTATCACGTTAATTCCAAAGGGGGAGGAAGGAGTTCATATCTCTGACTTCAGACCTATTGCTTTATGTAATGTGATTTATAAAATTATCACAAAAATTATAGTTGAACGTCTTAAACCTCTCCTTCATTACATCATTTCTTCAGAATAGGGGGGATTTGTTGAGGGTAGACAGATCTTGGATGGAGTGATTCTTGCTCAGGAGGCTATTCATTCAATGCAAAACTCTGGTAACAAAGGAATGTTCATCAAACTGGATATGTCTAAGGCTTACGATCGGGTTGAGTGGGGTTTCCTGTCAAGGATGTTGGCTGCCTTTGGCTTTTCCCAGGAATGGATTGACTGGGTTATGAGTTGTGTTTCCACGCCTTCTTATTCGGTTCTCATCAAGGGGATTCCCTCGCCTCCCTTTGGAGCCTCTCGTGGCCTCCGACAAGGGGACCCTTGCTCGCCCTATCTATTCCTTATCTTAGTTGAAGGATTAGGCCGACTCTTCTTGAGAAGAAGACTTCAAGGCCTGATAACGGTATTAAGGTTGGGGATGAAGTCTTGACTCATTTACAATTTGTGGATGACACTCGGCTTGGTTGGAGTGGCTAGTCTCAGTGGAAGCTAGGGGAATCGGAGACTCTCTTCTCGTTTACCTTAGGGCCTCCAATCAAGTTATCAATGACAACAAATCTAAAGTTGTCTTTTCAATCTTGCCCAACGGATGCAGGACAAAATCTTAGAGATTTTGGGCTTCTCTAGATCTTCTCTTCCTATACTCTATCTGGGGGTTCCTTTGCACTTCAAGAAATTGAAAAATGACATTTGGAAAGATCTTCTGGATGGCATCAAAGATAGAATGAACCACTGGTCTCACAAATGGTTAAGCTACGGTGGCCGTTTAACTTTCTTACAGTCAGTTATTCAGGCCATGCCTATCTATAAATTTTCAATCTTGGCTGCTCCTCTTTCTATTTGGAAAGAGCTGGACAAACTGGCTAGGCGATTCTTATGGGAAGGAGCAAAAGGTGGGAAGAAATGGGCCTTGGTTGGCTGGGACAAAGTTACTCAGCCCAAAGAAAAAGGAGGGCTGGGTTTGAGAAGCTCTATTCTCAACAATAAAGCCCTGGCAGGTAAATTGTATTGGAGATGGATCTCCCAGCCATCATCTTTATTCAGTAGAATCTTGACCAGCAAATATTTGGGTAACATCCACCCCCATGAAATTTGCCGTTTCCCTCTGGATGGTAATGGTTCCCTAGTTTGGCAAGCTCTCAAGTTGGGCTCTCAAGTAATTAAAAATCAATTGTTCTGGAAAGTGGGAAGGGGGGAGAAAGCACGTTTCTGGACTGATTCATGGGACCAGTTTCCATCTATCATTGCGGAGTATCCTGAACTGCTTCCAATTAAAACTGCCATAGAATCCAAGGGCTGGGTCACTATTGAGAACTATTTCTTCACTAGTCAATTGGGTGAGTATAAATTCAAGAAATTTAAGAGACTTGAGGAGTGGCCTGTCACTATCCCTCCGGAGCTGGCAACTACTCTGACCAACATTTTGTCTGCAAGATTTCTCACGGGCAAAGATGAAGAAGACGAGTTAGCTTGGGGTCATGGGAATCTGGGAATTTACACTGTGAAGGCTGGTTATGATCAGCTTCTCCCAGAGCCTCCCCCACATTTATTTCCGGTTCAGGACTGGAAGAAAATCTGGCATTCCAAGTGCTGGCCGAAAGTGAACTTCTTTGTCTAGCAGTTTATGCATAATGGCATCCTCACCTACGATAATCTCAGAAGCAGAGGAATTATTGGTCCTTCTCGATGTATTTTGTGTCGTAAGCATGAAGAGACTGCTGACCATTTGATGTTCGAATGTTCCTTCACCGGCAGATCTGGAATCGATGGTTCTCTCTTTTTAATCTCCAGGGTAATGGTGCTCTGACTCGGAATAATATCTGGCAAAAATGGAAGAAAGTTAGATTTAAATCAAAAGCCCTTCGATTGGGGTGGGAGCTTGGTCTCTTCTTCATCTGGTGGCAAGTGTGGCTGGAAAGGAACGCTCGAATTTTCAGAGAAACCTTCTCCTCTCTTGATGGAATTTGGCAGGTTATCTGGAGCAAAGTCACTGAGACGGTTGCCTTACATGCTGAAGAAGATATTCTGGTTGAGCTGGGCCCACAGGAAGAGAGAGTTGCTGCTCACGTTAGAGAAAACATGGTTAGTTGGAAACCCCCCCGGTTGGCTGGATCAAAATTAACACGGACGGAGCTGCTAAGGGCAATCCGGGCAACGCTGGAATCGGTGTTGTGTGCCGTGATCATTCTGGATCTGTTCTTTATTGGGAACTCCAAGGTATGGGAAGAGCCACCAATAACGAAGCCAAAGCTTTTGCCATCAAAGTTGCTTCTTTCTGGGCTGTCACTCAGGGATACAGAAAGATAATCCTTGAGACTGATTCTCAAATTTTGGTTGGCGCTCTTGATTGTATGAGAAATTTCGCTTTGAAAGCGTGGAGGATTCAGATCTTAGTCTCTCAAATCAAGGTCCTTTGGAGGGAACTTGAGGATGTGATCCCTATCCATGTGAATCGGGATTCAAATTCGGCCGCCGATTTCCTTGCCAAGTTGGGTGCGGAAAAGGAGGTTGGAGTTCAGCTGCACAGTAACATGCCTGTGGAAAATGTTGTGATTAGACAAGGTCTTGCAAAATTTCTGAGCAAATGATTAATTCTGTCTTGGGAGTTTTTCGTCGTGTTTTCGCGACCTGTGTGTTATCGCGACCCTCGGCGGCAACCTGTCGTGATATCGCGACAAGTTTTGTCGCCACGGCCTTTGGAGACTTCCTGTCGCGATATCGCGACACTTCTGGCGCATTGGTGGCATTTGGAATTTGCGTAGCGATATCGCGACAATTCTGAGGACTGTTTGCTTTGTGATGTTCCCGTCGCGATATCGCGACATCTTTTGTGGTCGGGAGCAGCTGGACTTGGTGGTCGCGATTTTGCGACATGTCGTGAAATCGCGACACTTTTGGTGCAAAGGTGGCAACTGGAAAACTCGTCGCGATATCGCGACAATTCTGAGGACTGACTGCTTGGTGAGGTTTCTGTCGCGATATCGCGACATCTTTCGTGGTCGGGGGCTGCTGGCTTTGGCCGTCGCGATTTCGCGACATGTCGCGATTTCGCGACATGTCGCCAAATCGCGACACTTCTGGAGCATTGGTGGTATTTGGTTGATTCGTCGCGATATCGCGACATTTCTGTGGACTGACTGCTTTGTGTTGGTTCGGTCGCGATATCGCGACATTTTTTGCGGTCGAGGGCTGCTGGCTTTGGCTGTCGCGAATGTCGCGGCCAGTTGTGCGGTTGTGACCTCGGCCGGCTTGTCTGTCGCGACATCGCGACATGTCGCGATTTCGCGCCTTGTTTGTCTCTTGTGCTTAGTGTTGGTTTGTGCTGCCCTCTCTCTCTCTGCTGAGGTCTTGTGTCTCTGGGTTCTTGGTTGGGATGTTCTTGCTCCCTCTTGTACTTGCTCTTTGTTTTAATTCAAGATTTTCAATTTTTTCAAAAAAAAAACATATATGAAATGAATAAGCATTACAAAAAAAAAATTGATTTGCACTACAAGGACAATGAAAAATGATGCTATAGTATTAGCATCAATGTATCTAAAGTAAATTCAATCTAAGGAATGTCATTCTCTATCAAATTCTACAAAGAAATGATAACAATGAATATTTAATTAAATTGCTATTCACTACAACATTAGCCCCATTTTTAAGACTAAAGGCTCTCATTTATATTAATTTGGAGCAAAAAAAAGATAAAATAGGTAAACGAAAGCAATGACTAAAATAAAAACATCCCAAGGGGATGAAAAATTCAATCTATGACACAAAAGTTGCTTTAGTTGGATCCAAAAATAAAAAAATATATACTTATTTAAATTAAGAGGATTTTCAAATTTTCAAAACCATAGACTATTAAACAAGAAATCATGAAGTTTACTTTAAAAATAAAAGTAAACCAAGAGGTTTAAAAATTTTCTTGTAGGAGAAGAAAAGGATAAAAAATAAATAAGTTAAAGATAAATTACTAGCATACTCTATAATCAAGCAATTAGCTTATAGCTATAATTAACCTATTACTACTACATCTCTTCTAAAATATTGATAAAGGTAGGTAGGACAATTATTTTAATGAAAATGAGAAATGGATGGAGTGTCTTAGAGTTCTTTTCTTTTTTCATGCATGCGTGTGTGTGTGTGTGTGTGTGTGTGTGTGTGTGTGTGAGAGAGAGAGAGAGAGAGTTTTATTCTCTCAAATTGGCTGAGTTTGGTACTGTAGAGGATAATATTGCAAGATTTCAATCATTTAGAGTACATATTACATCTTTTGGAGGTAAAAAGGAAGTTGATGAAGAATACATGAAGACGTTCTTCCTAATCTCTCATGTTATTTTTAAATTTTCAATGTCATGGTTAATCTTATTCCAATATTCTTGGAATCTCAAAAACCTTACTCTTGATCAATGTTTCCTCTCTTAGTTTATTTTTAAGTGGCAATGAGAAATTGTGGTGGTACCGAAATACAAGCTAATGCAAAGGAATTCAAATCTAAGGAGAGTAAGAAACAAGTGCTTAAGGGCTTGGACAAGTCTAAGTCAATTTCCATTTATGGATACCATAAGAGAGAAGGACATCTAACAAATAATTGCTTACTAAAATTGCAAAGGATTAAACTTGAGTTTCTAAATATGGATGGACATCTTACAAATGATGAGATACATTTAAATGGATCTACCTCAAATATAAAGACACACTATAGCATCCATCATGGGGGTGAAGATATTATTGTCAAAATATCTTCTCTTCCTAGCCCCTCATTTAGATTATGAGAGGGTGTTGAAGGTGTAATTTGATTAATGGCCAAGGTAGGCATTGTATAATGTAATCTTGGATAGTCCTAAGCTCATTTTATTGTACAATGTATTTAATTTATTATAATATTTTATTATGTAATCTCTATTGGCCATAGTTAACCTTGTTATGGTCAAACACAACTTATAACTTCTAATAACCTTAATACCTCTTGTTACGTTGGTTAAACACCATCAATCCATAATTTATCATTGAAGTGTTCTAATTCTTATCCATGCGTAATATATTGATTATTTATGGTGCCTTAGGGTGCCCACTATATCTTTCTTTCCTTCATCTTATTTTGTGTTTTTTATAAGATTTGAATGTATAAATTATTTCTATTTGTTTCTAGAAAATGATGTGAATTCGAATAGATATTTATATTGATATATAGTAAATGCAATGGTCTTTTTAAATTTTTTCGACCTTTATATTATCATTGTTTGTTTGTGATATCTTCATTTTGTATAATATGAAGAAATCCAAAATTAACATGTTATTTTTAGAATCCTTAGCATTTATATTATATAGAATTATAATATTTTTTCTTCTTTGTACTATAATATATCATCAACAATGTATTTAATTTACTCTTATTATTAATATGTTTATATAAAAAAAATAAATTTGTGTAAGCTTTCTTAAATTTGTGGTATCAAAATTTTATACAACAATAGTCCTTGCATCTATCTTCATGTGTCTTATGATGTTGATAACCGTGGTACTTGTCTTCATATTTCTATGATGATATTAGCTCGTTTATTCATCTTTGTATTCCAAGAGACAACAGCCCCAATACTCATATTTTTCATTTACATGATGATGACAGTCCATATGGATGATATCCACATGATGATATTGATTCTTACATACAAATCCATGTGAAAATGATGACATTAATATTATCTTATTTGGAATAAAATCCTCATACTTCATATGTTAAATTATCATATTTGCCTTTATTTTGGATGGATGACAAAACCAAATCTCTAAAGGAACTATATTAAATACATGTGTATGGGATAAACATGAGTGAAATAGTTTGATTTTCGATCAATAGTGTTAGACAATCGTATGTTGGATGATTGGGTGCTAGATGACCCATTGCTAAATCATTGGTCATAAATAGCACTCTTTATTCTTATTTCAAATAGCCTTTGATCACCATATATTATTCTATTATAGGGAAAGATTATAGGTCACTTACTAGTAACCGATGATATAAACTTAAATGACATACGTCTAGATGGCATAAACTCAAACAACTTGATCTCATATAACAACATGTTATTCAAAATGGTCAAGGATAGTCAATATCCAATAACCCTCATATTTATACTTTCAATAACTATTTAGTATTATTATAGATGATAAAATAATATATCCCTCAAAAGATACGAATTTGGATGACCTTGTGCTATATGGATAGATTCTAAAAGACTATATGCTTTATGGGTTAGTCCCAAATAACTTTGTTATAAATATTTTAGCATCAAATGAATTAGTCCTAGATAACTATTTTTTATATAATTAGGTGATCTCTTCTTATATGACTATATAAAAAACCATTAAAAAGTTATGATTAGTAAAACCTTTATTGAACTCATCAAATGATTCTATCCTAGATGATTTTGGAGAGGTTAAAATAAAAATGTATTCATATTTACTCTTATTAGAAAAATTATAGCTATCCAATGACATTGAAATCCGAATTGTGATAATGTTTGGCTCATAAAGATCTCATTAGTGTTCAATTACAATTAATTCTAATTTATGAAAAAGTAAGGTTTTCTTTGTTGAGGTATATTACATTATTTGGTACATGATAATATACCCAAATGGTACCTTCATGGTACATTTGTAAATATGTAATAGATTATGGTGTGTCTATACTTTACAGTGTGATTTATATTTCCTCTTTTATGTAAATGTCAATGTGTTGGAAATGCACAAGTGTCATGTGATAGAGAATGTGCACATGTATCCTAAATTAAGAGTGCATATAGAAGTGTAAGAGCTATGTTTTCACGTGTCTTAGAGTCAAGTGTCCATCTAGCATGTAAGTGACAAGATGATAAGCCAAGAGTCATGAGACTTGGCATATGGAAAGCAAGAGTCAAGTTCTTGAAGAGTTATATTACTATGGCTATATTTTGGAGACAAAGCTCCATGAGAAAGCAATCTAAAAAGCTAATCCAAGTGAGATTACAAAGTTATAACAACGAAAAAAAGAAAAAACTTGTATATGGATTTTTGAGCAATTAATATTGTAAGTTTTCTTCATGCGAAGTTCATGAATAACATAGGCCATTCACATTCATATTTCAATATATAAATTAAAGTTATTTGGGCCTTGATATACATATTAATTTGCCCATATATTATTCTACTTATTATAATATTATTTTGACCTTTAATATTGTGGTTATTTTATATTGGGACCTATTATATTTTGTGGTAGTAAGATTTAAAAAGCCAACATTATTAGAGTTACAAGAAGCATTATGTCAATTCAATCACAACTTTCACGCCTTGGTGCCTATGAGGACTCCTCACTAAACTAGTCAACACCAAGGAAAACTATAGCACCATGACTTCTTTGGCACTAACCTCATACATAACAATGTACCAGGGAAAACTAATCATAGGTGCTAATGCTATGTTCCATAATCTAGCATCAAAACAATAGAGGATATTATAATGTGAGGTGATTCACACCTCTCCACACTAGACCAATTTAGCCACACTTATACATTCTCAAATTGGCATCATTCATAAAGGAGGCTAAAGAGGCAATAGGAAATTCATGAAGTATTTTAAAACTAGTTCTTGATAATTTAGAATCTAAATCAATTCATATTCCAATTGATTTTTCAATAAATTTACAAATCTTGTATAAACCTTAGTGGTGGAACTCCTTTCTACCTCCTTAAGTCTTCTTTAGTCTTCTTATTCTATCTTCCCTCTTCCCTCTATTCTTTGCTCTCCTTGCGTTGCTTTATAGGCTATTATTTTCACACTAGCAAAATAGAGTGCCCTATACCCTATATTGTTGCTCCCATATATTAAATATTGTACAATTACTTCATATTTATTAAAATAGCCTTATATTATATTATGCATTTGCATCATCTATATATTTTTTTATTGTTTTGTTGGCATATATTTCTTTAGTGGTATTGAAAAAGACAACATTTTATGGTTTGTTTCTCGCTCATTGATTTTATATATTTCACCCATATCCTTTATAGTCATCCTTGTCTATAGAAGAACATTCTTGTAAGATTTATCACTAGATTTCCATTCATAATTGCTTTTGATATAGGAAGTAAGGAATTGTACTAGGTTTTGAGTTTAAATACCATGAAACACATTCTCCCTGTAAAGGAATGTCAAAAATGGAGAAATTAACCATTCCATCAAAGAGCAAGATATAAGACATTAAAAATATGATTTAAGATGCCATGGACAAATAGAAGAACACACTTACTAGGTAGTTCCAAGATCTTATGATTAATATAGAATATTATAGATCGACACCTTTTCAATAGTATAGATTAGCATCAACATTTCAATATTATTGGGATGTATCAAAAGTTGTACACTTGGCTTCAATAGCTTGAGGTATACTATATTACCAATAAATATGTAGACTCTAATAAGAATTTATATGTGGTCATAACGATGTCAAAGTTTGATTGGTTATTAGCAAGAAATCACTAGCCATAGGTTCATAAAGTAGAAAATATAAGTTACCCAATGGACAACCTTCTTTAAGTTGGTGCATGAGAAGTTCTATCCCCTACACTACTATGAATATGAATACATGTACTATTAATAGTTATGTCAACCCAAATACTAGACTACTAAGCAATACACTACTGATTTAAATGAGCTTCTTAGTTGCCTATGCATTGACATTAATGAGAAGAATTAAACACTCAAATATATTAATTTGATATAATACCATCTTTGCTCAAAGATGGAGTTCTTTTTAGTGGAATCCTTGGTGCAAGCGTTCACATCAAAGTTAGAAGGGAGGTCATGAGAAAAGCAAAAGGGATTGAAATTATCCTATATAAGACACTAACACAAAAGCGTAAGTACCAAGTACATAACTTTCTATAAATCCAATGCCCAAGGGAACCATAATTCCATATAATACCAAAGTACTTCCAACAAAAAAATAACCAATAGAGTGAGCGAATAGTGTAGTTATTATAAGATGCACATTCACTATTGTGTTTTGTGTCAGGTGTAGCAAAACTTTCTACAAACAGAAGAGATTGAAATTATCCTATATAAAACACTAACACAAAGGCATAAGTACCAATTGTATAACTTTCTATAAATCCAATGCCCAATGGATTCATAATTCCATCTAATTCCAAAGCACTTCAAGCATAGGAAAACAATCAATAGAGTGAGTGAATTGTGTAGCCATTATAAGATGCACATTCACTATTGTGTTTAGTGTCAGGTTTAACAAAATATGCTTTTGGTACATTCAAAGAAGCATGCTTATTCATCCTCATGAAATAGAAGATAAGAGGCAAACATCACATGCTTGAATGTCAAAGCTCAATAGGTAAGAAACACTCAATAATAAACCCTTTTAAAGAATAAAAGTGACTATTTTACATCCATAACTAGGTAAGGGTACGTCTCTTCATATTATCATCAATATCTAGAACCAAAAAGCATCATTGCATAATATGTAGTCAAACACCATAACTTTCAAATCATGATGCATCCTCACACTTATTCTCTAGGTGGAAACCATCTAGATAAAGACAAAGATGTTCAATGTTAATGTACCCTTGAGTATGATATCAAACCAATGTGTGATATAGCCCTATGATGTGGCATCATTTTAAGTCTATGATTTCGTACTAGGAAGACCTTGTCTCTTTCATTGCCAAGTGACCTATCAAGCCTATCAATAGTAATGGCCTAGCATTAGAAGAATAATATACAAAGGTTTGGAGTACCTCCTATCAAAATAAGCATCTATAAATTTTTCAAAATTCTTAGCTTTTTTTAGTTGAATTATATCATTATAATGTCATATTATAACATATCAACACTTCTAAACCCTTCTTGGCCACTTATTCCTATAAATTTATGATCTTGAATTTGATTGCCTAAGATGGTGTCATGTTAATGTCATTGGATCCATGGATTAAGAGATGATATAAACTCATGACACAACCATTCATGGATTCGAATTGTCAATGGATTGAGATATGATGTCATGTTGACATCATCACAATTCATAGATCAAAGACCATAGACCAAAAACCATGGATTCAAAATGATGAATCAATCACAAAAAAATGCATCAATCTAATGGAGAAGACTTAGAAAACTTTTATGAAATTTTTTAATCCTAAAGATTTAGAACATTGCTAATATTATCCTTTTTTGGTCGGTTCATTTGCTTGATTTCTTTGGAGATTGCCATGCTTGGCCCATATATTCCTTCTGACCTCAATGTATATTGTTGTGGGATTTTTTGTTTCATGAAATGAAGAATCTTTACATAGGCTAAGCAACAAAAACAAATTTCATATAGTGTAACAAGAAGGTTACTAAATCATAAATCCTGATCCACTAGATATTACAAAAAAATCACCTTCTAATTGGATGCTTCAACAACTCTTTGAGAAGTTTTAAGTCAACAAGAGAAACAATTACCCGTTTTACAAAAACATTGTATGCAACACTTATGACAAGGAGTTATATAATATAATTCGAGTATTAAAGCATGTAAGCTACTACATTTTGCATAGAGAGTTCATCTTATTGAATGATAATCAAGATTTTGAGAGTATAAATTATTAATCTAATTTGTCTCTAAAACACCCTAAACATCTTTTTCTTTGAAAAAGCTAATTATTTTGTACAACATCATATAAATGATAAAATTATGTGTTTTGATGATATGAGTAAAACCAATCATATATTTTTTCAAAATAAGTAATCAATTTGTGAACTCCAAGGCTCAGTCGAAGGTGGAGTATATAGATGATTCAATTTTTAGTCAAAATTATAATGTTATTGAATATGATGCTTGCATTTTCTGAATATTTGGGAACAAAGCCGAACAACGACGCTGAATCTAGAGCTATGTTGAGAGGCCTTCAAATGACTCAAGACTTAGAAGGCAATTTGATCGTAGAAAGAGACTCTATGCATGTTATAAATCTCCTCAATAATTAGAAAGCACCTCCTTGGAGGATTAAAACAATTGTTGAAGAGGCTAGGATCCTTTTCCAGGGAAGACAAGACAGAAAAGCCCAACATGTCTTTCGAGAAGCTAACAAAATTGCTGATAAGCTAGCCAATTTGGGTGTCGATGGTGACGATTCTTTCAAATGGGAACACGATGTCCCGAGCGAAGTAGAGGAGCTTATACAACAAAAACGCCAAGAATGATAGTCGAATTTACCAACAAGGAATGCATTGTAAGTTCGAAGGCTAAGAGTATTCCCGTCTCTTTTTGAAATGGAAATAAAAATTATCTGAGTTGTCAGTCTTCATGGATGCTGCTTGGAATACCACAAAGACTATTGGGGGCATTCACATGTCAGATAACATGGCTCCTAGTCGTCTTAGTAATTTGAGGTTGGCTCATAATCACAGGGCAGGAAAGAAACGACAATATAAGACTTCGAACCAGAGCCACATGGACCACCAGATAACCACCGCCATAAATCTAACCAACAGGTTTCCTTCTCCAAGGCTGATTGGCCAAGACGGGATGTGGTCCCAAAGCATGTCATATACGAAAGAAAGCAATTACCAAAGAATTATTAAGAGTAACTGTCAATACAGAGCTTGTGGAAGTTTTTTCATTACTCTGCTATGTGTGTCTGCAGCTTTTTGTTTTTCCACTGATTCAAAGAAGAGATCCGTGTCTGTTTCTTTTTTTGTACTTATGATGCAAGTGTGTTTTCTCGGGATATACCCAAAATGTTGTATGGGAAGTTTCTTTTTGATAACAAACTATGTGCCTTACCGGATGTAATGGCTTTGGCGACATGTAGATTTTACATATATAGAATCCTTAGTAAAGACATGTTCATCAACAGCCCTGGGCTGATTTTTGTAAAAGATTTTGGGTCAACCTATAAAACCCGGTATTAATGCTATAGTATCTTATCTACCAAAAAAAAAATAATGTTATTTACAGATCCAATGATATACATAAATGATATTGTGATGAATATGTATTTAGTTAATAGTTTTATATGTAAGTGTTTATACTTCTATATTGATTCTAGTTGTAAAATAATGGAATTGATTTAAGAGATACATGCTAGTAGGCTAGGACATATTAGATAAAACTTATAACTTAGCAAGTCAAATTAATTTTTGAGTTACATTAAAGAGGATGTTAAAATATTGTTTTGTATTAAAAATTTATTAGTGAGATACAGAAGGGTAGTACACAGCTAGGTTTCATAAAGTCTTATAGGTGTTAAATAAGTGATAGAAAATACATTATATTTTTTATTTTAGGAATATTTAAACTCAAAGAGTTGAAGAATTAGTGAGCCAATGTTTACGAAATTGTTGTGATGTCGATTAACTCAATATTGATCGTTATCTACAAGTAAATTATAAAAGAAGAGTAGTGATCCAATGTTTGGGAAATTGTAATGTTTGATCAAAAAAACATTAAAGAGTGGGACCTTTGTTTCACATAATGTGAATTTGTATACAATTTTAGCAAAGATGAACCTATAGGCAGATTTGAAAAGTTCTATATAAGGAGAATTCTAAATATATTATAAACCTAAGTGGCTTACCAAAATAAAAGCTAACATTATTGCTAAAGTATGTTTTCAAATGCTTTCATAATATACAACAAAATGTTAGCGTTAACATATATGAAATAAATAAGCATTACACACAAAAAGTTGATTTGCACTATAAGGACAATGGAAAATGGTGCTATAGTATTAGAATCAATGTATCAAATTCTACAAAGAAAATATAACAATGAACATTTAATTAAATTGCTATTCACTACAACATTAGCCCATTTTTAACACTATAGACTATTATTTAAATTGATTTGGAGTAAAAAAGATAAAATAGATAAACTATAGTAATGACTAAATTAAAAACATACCAAGTGAATGCAAAATTCAATCAATGACACAAAATTTGCTTTCGTTGCATCCAAAAATAAAAATATATACTTATTTAAGTTGAGAGGATTTTCAAATTTCTAAAACCATAGACTATTAAACAAGAAATCATATACTTTACTTTAACAAATGAAAGTAAACCAAAAGGATTAAAAATTTTCTTGTAGGATAAGAAAAGGATAAAAAATAAATAAGTTAAAGATAAATTACTAGCATACTCTATAATCAAGCAATTAGCATATAGCTATAATTGACCTATTACTACTACATCTCTTCTAAAAAATTGCTAAAGGTAGGTAGGACAATTCTTTTAATGAAAATGAGAAATGGATGGAGTGTCTTAGAGTTTTATTGTGTGTGAGAGAGAGAGAGAGTTTTCTTCTCTAAAATTGGCTGAGTTTGATAATGTAGAGGATAATATTGCAATATTTCATTCATTTAGAGTAAATATTACGTCTTTTGAAGGTAATAAGGAAGAAGATGTAGAATACATTAAGACGTCCTTACTAATATCTCATGTTATTTTTAAATTTTGAACCTCAAGGATCATTTGATTCCTATGGCCATAAAGTTCATAAAGGTACACTTTACAGTAAGAACATCGTACACGAGATGTGCTTTGTCAACAAAACAATAAAGGGATATTTGTACAAGTATGTACGAAAACGTCTGTTGGAGTCATCAAAGGGTCGATGATGAGACGTGCAACAAGATAGAAACCATAATAAAAGGACATGTGTCATAATAATGTTTCTATGGCACATTGAAATAAGATAATTCATTGGGACAAGAGAAGGATCCAAAATGATTGGCTTACAAATACCTGAAAATAAATAGACTTAGGTGTGTTGTGTAACAAACAAAGTCGAGGGAATAACCTCAACATCGCAGAAGGAATAGAAGGATACAAATTTTATCTTAGATATAAGGAATAAACCTATCCATTGTTCATGGCAATAAATAACATAGTACTCTTATTAGGGTTTACCCTATTAGTATTGATGATATCAAGAACGAACACCATGCATAATTATCTTACTCCTAGCTGACATATTGGTACATACTCTCTGATTTATGGCTCTTGAAAATGTCAGAACCGACAACAACGATCCTGCAAAAACAGCAAAGATCCGACCATTAAAGGTCATTAGGGCACGACATCCATTTAGAAAAACTTTTCAAAATGCTAGGGATAGACTGAATGTAAATGACTGGCAATGGTTGAAAAAGGTTGGTTTGTGAGGAGTGGCTCGAATGGAGCCAATACATGTGGATAGATGTTATCTGTCAACCCTAGACAAAATATGGGATCCCAATAGTGGGACATTTCAATTACCCACTAGAGAAAAGATCATCATGTTAGAGGATGTGTATAAGATATATCGGATACCGGTAGAGGTCGCTCCATGATCGTTGCATCAGAAGCAAAAATGGGACATGTTCTAGAAAGAGTGTTTGGAGCAGAATGGAGGAATGTGAGCTCCAATAATGGGTATATAGCATATGAACTGCACTATGTGCAGGGTAGATTGTCACATAGACATGCTATAGTAATCGAAATCTTATCGGGAGTCATTTTGCCCGAATCAAGAAGTGCACAATTCCTTTGGAAATTATTGGGAATAGTACAATATTTAGTTGAGTTAGCAATGTATGCATGGACACCAACATTGTTGGTCCAAGCCTACAAAGAGTTGTTCGACTTACGAACAACAATGAAAATTGGATTAATTGTTAGCACCCTACTACAGATTTGGGTCTGGGAACATATAGTGGTAGCAAGACCCAAAGGACTACCATATGATGCACATAAGCACATGGGACCAAAAATACCATGTGTTAAGGTGGCAATGGGCTAAGGAGCGGTCTAGCCGCAAACCACTTGAAGGCAATAAAGAGCGAATCCGCTCTATTTGGGAGAATCTACACTCGTGAGATGTTATTTGGAGACCTTGGAGAGAGGGCCCAACATGGGCCGAAGATGAATTACAACTCGCTCGTGTAAGACGAGCAAGGTGGTTGATCAAGCGTACAAGTATGCAATACAAGTATTTTCAATATACTCGAGTATTGCGACAATTCGATATCAAGCAACAGTTACCGAACTCGTCCAAATTTTATACTAGGAAGGGGAGGTCTGCAGTGATACCTCCACCATTGGAACCATTAGCCTCGAAACAGGGTGAGGATATACGAACATCGATTAAAGATGATGCAAGTACAACTTCCGAGTAAAAAATAGTAGAGAAACAACCAAGGCTATTGAGGTATAGTATACAGCTAGAGATGAAGACAAAGTAGGATCTTCCAAAAGGTGTGTTTGCCATAGATTGGATGCAGGTTCAGGACCACCCAACATAGGCAAAGATGAGCTTATGAGACAAGCGTCACACGAAGTGGAGGCACTAAAAAAGAAAATTCGACTGTTAGAAACCCAACAGTTGAATTTAGTGAACAAATGGGCACAACAATGAATTAAGTTGGAAATGGAAAGGGATGCGGCCATCACAGAAAGGGAGAGGCTTCAATTAGAATTGTCACAAATGCACTATTGGTGTGATAGAGTAATACCAATCTTGCAAGCTGAAAATTCACAACTACGTCATGCAAGTGATGTTTACAAAGTTGCATTCTTGACTTCTTGTATTGATGCTCTTATAAGCCATTGTTTACTTCTCCCATCTCAACCAGGGGGTGAGATACAACATGGACATGGTAGTGCAACTCGAGCTACTTCTTGAGCAGTTTCTCCAACAATTTCTCAAACTGGTAACGTAGGTGTAGAACCGACCGATGACAAATCCGAGGAACAACAACCTTGAGATCTGTAGCCACTACTCTACGGGCTAAATGCCCATTAGTATTTAACAAATTGTAATCAAGAACCATTTGAATTTTGTATGTGAACTTAAATAGTTTCATTTTACCGTGAAAATCAAAATGGCTTATGAATATTTGTAACTTACAGTGTTTGTTTGTAAGCATCACTAATTAAAAAAACAATGAAGAATGGATTGGTGTCCATTCTTGGAGAAGGTATGAGACTTCTCCATGATTTTACCAATGGATGTTCTGGATAATAAATATTAATTATATGAAAGATGTGAATATCCTACATTGAGATACTAAATTTGTGACATGTTTCCAATAACACCTAATTTTATTAGGTTAACCCATGTTGAAAGTTAACATATTTTAGTATGATACTCCTTGGTGGGAGTTTTTGATAAAATTACTAAGACTTTTTAAGTCTAATGCAGTATAAGAGTATAATTTTAGAATATCTTTGTAACACCATTTTGTTGATTCTATTATTGCTATATTTTAAGATTCAATGATGGTGCAATAATAGATATATTTAAAATATAATATTATATTATATGATGGTGCAATGATGTTTTCTTTAATTTATGTTATGCAAAATGGATGTTATATTGTTTATACGGACATGGTACTGCCGATATTTTGCATTTTTATGGTACTCTCATGGATGGAAGAAGAAACATGTCATCTAGACTGAAGTGCTGGATGAAAGAAAAATCTTATTGTATTACACGAAGATGTTCAAACACAGAGGATTTTGTTTAATCTAAGGGGGGTGTATGTCATGACCCGTTACCCTCTAATTTTATTTCAAAGAGATCAATTAATGTTTGATAAAAGTGGGCATAGACCCTAAAGAATCTTACAAAAATTCTAATAAAAACAAATTATAAGGGATAATAAATATTAATTATATTTTTAAAAAGATAATTAATTAAGAACTATTTATGAGGTCTGATGAAAGATAAATTTGAGGAATTATATTTTACAAAATTATAACCATATAATAAATTATGTGTAGATTTAGTGGACCCAAAGTAAATACCTAAAAGTACTTTAGGGTTTTTTAATAATATGGGAGTTATCTTAGCTATCGGGAAATATTCATGTCTTCCTTATATTGATGGGAATTATGAGAGGGATCTCGAAGCTTATCAAAAATAGTTTTAACTCTGTAACTATCATATGCCTTAATAATATAGGTTTTGTATTGTTCCCAAGAAAAAGAGACAAAAAAAAACAAAGACACTTATTTTATCTTTAATGGACCCTTTAGGGACACGATAAGTTATAATGGGTCCAAAACATATTTTTTATATTATTATAATATGGCCACTATTTGGCTCAATAGTGGATAAATTGTTCTATAAATAAGGGTCACCTTGAGAAGAAAATGGGTATCTAGTAAAATTCCTGATGGTTTGGGAAGTATGCTCTCCACCTTGGGTGGATCAAAACGTAAAAGGCTAGAAAAGATTTCTTAATTGTAATAAAAAGCAAGCTTAAGGATTAGGAGGAGTAAGTAAAGGAAGAAGGACAAGATATGTTTCTTGGAAGGCAAGCCATAAGAAAAAAAAAAAATCAAATGAGCACCTTGTAGGATTTTAAGGTCAAAACGCTCTTCCTATATTATGTTTACAAATGTCCTATTACCTAACATCCTTGCTCTTTTTATTTAAAAAAAAATATTATGAATTAACATGTTTCACCTATTGCTGGGTTGTTCTAGTTAGTAGAAATCTGATATTCCTTATTACGAATCGATTATATTATGTGAAAGTCTAAATTATCATTTGAATAAAGTACCACTAAAGACAAAGATAGATAGAAGTCAATATAATATAAAATATCTATTATACCTATAGATTATCTAAAACATAAATTAAAGATATAAGCTAGTCGGGGCTAGTTAGTCTCCCCTCTTAAAAGGGCTAAACATGATGGTGAAATGTATTACTATTTGTAGGCTAAAGCATTGATATGAATAGTTAGGCATAGCTCCATAATTCAGAGGGTCAATTGCTCGTCGGTATCGCTATGAGCATAATGTCCATGCCCATCGATGAGAAATCTATCTAAAACACCAAGATAGAAGGGGCATTAATTATCTTTCTAGCTTGATTAAAATTTTGACAATGCTCGAGCTCGACAATGAAAAACAATTTGGCTGCATCGAAACCAATCATTAGGTAGAAGACTTAAGGTGACCTAAGCATAAAAAAAAACAATAGTTGTGTCGTGGCGGTGTAATAACCTTTTGTCGTATAGTATGTAAAAACTATGAAACACTCAACTCACTGGGCAATAGAGACTATTTTGAACGTCTTTCCAACATGGGTTATGTCATAGACATGCTAGGGTTTAATATCAATTACTCACCCTTGCATCGTTTTCATCCAAGTAGAGCATCCGTGCGTAGGAGGTGCGTAGGAAAAATGAGGCTCCAAACAATTTTTTTTCAGCATTCTAAATAATGAGAAGTTTAAATCTCGATTTTCTCCTCCGTAACGAGATTTAGGGTTTTTTCCTTTTATATGGTAAGACATGATGTTAGTGTCGTAAACATATTTGAGTCTTAATGCCACTGTGATCATCTTACCATTATCAATTCCATATTGAAACTGAAACCACAATGTAAGATATTTATGACTTAGAAAAATGAATCTAAAGGAACTAGAGATTCCTCAATGGTATTGTGAATTTTATATTGATGTATTAGAAAAAAAAAATTGGGTGATTCTTTAATTACATCAAGAGATCAAAAAGGACCGTTGTATTCATTGATCTGTATTTGAGAAAAAAAAGCTTGTATATGCCCTGCTATTATTGTAAATTCATCATTTAAGTTTATGAAAATGAAGAAGAATATATTTTGGAGATTAGGTTTTTTTCGTCAAGATTTTTCAGGATAAATTTGTGTCAATAATTTATGGTTGCTTTATGACATCTTGTAGATGTTGCATTTATATTTGAAATGAAAATGATATATGTTAGATGTAACGTTTATTTTTATGTACTGTAATGTATGCTAAATTCTCAATAGGTTAAATATGTATGGATGCTAGAAAAGTATGCTCAATTTTTAATATGTTGATAATTTAATGTAATTAAATTGTATCATTTATTTTTGGAATATAATGATAATGATAAAGTATTTTAATAGGTAGTGTTGCCAAATAATAATCTCTTGTGAAGGACGTATACTTACTTAAATATGTTAATGAATCAATAAAATTTGTTTAACTTTCTATAGTGTTGTGAAATATCTATGAATGATGTATTTTTCACACACAACACTGATTATATTCAGGTTGAATATCCTATGTTCAATTCCAATAGGTACTATATAATAGAAGTCAATTTTTATTAGGATAATTGGATTTATGTTATTCTAATCATTAAGCACTAATTCTTGAATGGAACAAAAACATTGTTTAAAATGGATTCTCATATAATGCTTCGAACCTAAGGATATGTTTATCTCATAAACACTCAAGAATGATTAGTTGATAATACATTGTGGAATAAAACTCTCAAGATAGAAAAAGGACATCGATCTATAAACCAAGATAGACCTTATACACTACAGTAAAAAATTAAGTTTACATGTGGAGGAAAACATCCATTTGGGACAAGTAATGTCCATTTGTAAAGAGCTCAATGAGAACAACAAGAGGGTTGTCTAAACAAAGTGTTTTAATATGCTTTATGAGGATTAAAGATAAGTAATCATGTTTAAGAGGATATTTCATGGATCTTTATCACAATAGTAATATAGTGGTCTTAGAACTCTCCTCTAGATAGATTGGATCATAACTAAAATTTATGAATAACCATTGGTGTAGTTATTTCATCTATGATGATTTACAATTGGTGTGGTGCTCCATATTCACGGAATTCACCTAGTTTTGGTGGACCAATTGGTTATTTATCCTTTTAAGGGGATAAAACCAATACGTTTGGTCAACGTACTCATACCAGATGAGATATAAAGGTTTCGTAGAAGTTGATCACTTTTACCTAAAGAGACTCTAATCAAGTCTTTATAGCTCTTGAAGTTATTTGCCTTGAAAGTTACAATCCAAATGAAACATATATATCGTAAGACATGATTAGGTCTACTGCCATATGAGGATGGATATTTATATATGTTTTAAAAAATATATATTTGTAAATAAAAAGGGATAACAATTGAGACTGTCACACTTTGTAACAAAGATTTATATTGCAGTTAGTGCTTATTCAAAAAGTTAATAGCAAAGGATATTCATAGGTTCTAGCATACAAGTCTTGCAACAGCATCGCATGACCCTGAATGGTGTAGGGACAATACACGCTATACTAAGCCAAAGGGTAGACATATGCTAGCACAACCCGATTGGATACTAGCTTAGTACTCCTCTTGTTATACTTACCCACACAGGACCTGGACACCTATTCTATCCCTCGCCATGCATCACTAATGGAGAGAGATGGCAACTTTTTGTTGTCCATTCATTGCAATGACGTGACGCTTGGCTTAGACCATAGATTCAGGGTTCGACAACTTTCATTTTTCACTTTGATAGGGATCGTTTGGACCTCCAAAGCATCAGAACTACTTAATACCTGAACTTGCTATTCCATTCGATGCAGGGCTTTTCACGTTTTAGAGATTGTGGCTTTGGTTTCAGGATGGAATTGATAATGGCAATATCATCACAGTGGCATTAAGACTAGAATAAGTTTACGACACTAGCATCATGTCTTACCATATAAAAGAAAAGAATCCTAGATCTCGTTACGGGGGAGAAAATCAAGATTTAAACTTATCATTACCCAGAATGCTAGAAAAAGCTAGTTAGGAGCCCCATTTTTCACCCGCACCTCCTACGCGTGGATGCTCTACTTGGGCGACAACGATGCAAAGGTGAGTAATTAGTATTAAACCCTAACATGTCTATGGCATAACCTATGTTAAAAAGACGTTCAAAATTGACCCTATTACCATGTGAGCTAAGTGTTTCAGAGTTCTTACATACTATAAAACAAAAAGGTTATTACACCACCATGACACCGCTTCAACTGTTATTCCCTACACCTAAGTCGCCTCATGTCTTCTACCTAATGATTGGTTTCAATGCATCCGAATCATTTTCTATTGTCGATCTAGAGCATTGTCAAAATTTTAATCAAGCTACAAAGATAATTAATTCCCTTGTTATCTTGGTGTTACAAACAAATTACTGACCGATGGACATGTACATTATGCTGATGGTGATACCGACGAGCAATTAACCCTCTTAATTATGGAGGTATGCTTAACTATTCATATCAATGTTTTAGCCTATGATTAGTAATTCATTTCGTTGTGATGTTTAGCCTATACTTTTAATTTATGATTTAGATAATTTATAGACATAATGGGTATTTTATATTATATTGACTCTTTATCTATCTTTGTCTTTAGTGGTACTTTATTCAAATAATAATTTAGACTCTCACATAATATAATCGATTCTTAAAAAAAAAAAAAATCATATTAACTAGAACAACCGAACAATAGGTGAAACAAGTTAATCCATAATAAGTTCCTTAAAATAAAAAGAGTAAGGATGTCATTTATAAGACATTCGTAAACATAATATATGAAGGCAGTTCTGACCTCAAAATCCTGTATAGGTTCTCCTTTGGATTTTTTTTTCTCTTATGGCTTGCCTTCCAATAAACACCTCTTGTCCTTCCTCCTTTGCTTACTCTTTGTAACTCTCCAAGCTTGCTCTTTACTACAATTAGGAAATTTTTTCAAGCCTTTTGGTTATTGATCCACCCAAAGTGGAAAGCATACTCCCTAGACCACCAAGAATTTCTTAGATACCCATTTTCTTCACAAAATGTCCTCAATTTATAGGACACTTCTCTACTCATGGGCCAAATAGTGGCCACATTATAATAATATTAAAAATATGGCTTGGACCCATTATGACTCATCATGTCCCTAAAGGGTCCACTAGAGATAAGGTGAGTGACCTTATTTTTGTTTTGTGTCCTTTTTTTATGAAAACAATTCAAAACTCATACTATTAAGGCATAAGAGAGTTACAAAGTTAAAACTATTTTTGATAAAATATGAGATCTTTCTCATAATTCCGACAAATCTAGGGTAACCACATGGATATTTCCCAATAAATAAGATAACCCATAAGCTACTTAAAAATTCTTTGTTCTTTTAGGTCTCATCTACATTGGGTCCACTAAATCTACACAATTTTTTAAATGGTTATAATTTTGTAAAAGATAATTCCTTAAATTTATCTTTTACCAGGTCTTATATATAGTTCTTAATTAATTATCTTTTCTAAAAGATAATTTATATTTCCTATCCTTTATAAAATTCTTATATTAGAATTTTTGTAGGTTTTTTTAGGGTCTGCCTTTTTTATCAAACAGTAATTGATCCCAAGATTAATTACTATCATTTAGATATTATTAGAAGGTAACGGGTTATGACATACACCGCCTTTAGATTAAACACAGTCCTTTGTGTTTGAGAATCTACCTTACAAGAACATATTGAATAGCAAAAGCTAATATT
This sequence comes from Wollemia nobilis, assembly GCA_028583015.1. Lineage (NCBI taxonomy): Eukaryota > Viridiplantae > Streptophyta > Pinopsida > Araucariales > Araucariaceae > Wollemia > Wollemia nobilis. The sequence goes on from JAQPPZ010016986.1 coordinate 404,533, forward strand.
TATCCTATTTTTTTTTCTTTTCGGATAAATTTAAGTCTTGCAATATCTTAGATTTACATTTTTGAGCTTCTTGTTTGACCAAGTTCTCTAACAGTTGGCCCTGTTGGACCAGTTGTTCCTTCAAGTCATTTGCTTGTTCTTTCAACTCAAAAATCATTGCAAATAGGTCCTCCACCATTCTACCTAATATTTTCAACTTTCTTCCAGAACTTTGAGTTTGCTTCATCTCGTGAGAGAATGTGCCCTCTCCAATTCATCCTTTAAGGGTCATTTCCTGATATATAAAGAACAATGTTAGATTATAATATTTCCCCAAGTTGTAATCTTAACTTTTATCTCGTATCATTAATGTTTTAAATTGATAAATAACCATTCCATATGGATTGTAAGTATGGAAGAGGAGTGTCAGTTTTATGAAGTGGAAGCAAGAACAAAATCAGAAAAAAAAAAAAAAAACAAATTTGCTTTAAAAAGGGGGACCCTAAAAGCCTGAGACTAATACATTACAAGAATCATCTTCTATAATGCAATATAAGGAAAAGAAATAAGTAAGTCCTCAAGGGGGATGCTTTACTTGTAAAGGACAACATTATGAGAAAAATTGCCCACAATGTGCAAGAACAAGTAAAATTGTGATGAATCGCACAATCCATGTTGCCACCAAAAGCCCAAATTTTGAAGGACAAGCCACTCTTTTGCTCATGAGTGATGGTGAAGCCCTTAGTCGTTACAATTAAAACGACCAAGATTCTAGAGATTCACTCCAAAATTAGGATATCCCCAACTTAAAGATATCCTACAATAAATTATTCCCGACCTCATATCATTTATTCAGTCTCATCTATATGCCATGTTTATAGTTACCCATTATAACTATACTAAGTATTTTCTTAAGCCCTTACATCAAGGGATAATAGTCAAGGTTACAGTTAACATGATGAGGCTATTTGTACCAATCTAAGGTCAAGGGAATATATTCTCTTAAACAATTATTACATATTAAGGGAAATATGCGCTAAGGGTTAAACACATGAGGCAATTAAGATCCCTTAAATTGCATGACTTATTAAATTAATGTGTTTTTATAAGGTAGATGTTCAAACATAGAGGAATATGTTTAATCTAAAGGAGATGTATGTCATGACCCATTACCCTCTAATCCTATTTAAGGGATATTAATTGATCTTGAGGATCAATTAATACCTATTAAAATGGGTATAGATCCTAAGGAGGCCTACCAAAAATTCTAATAAAAGAATTTTATGAAAGATAGAAAAGAATTAATTATCTTTTGGAGAAGATAGAAATTAATTATGAGGTTTTGAGAAAGATTAATTTGGAGAATTATCTTTTGCAAAATTATACCAATATAATAAATATGTGTAAATTTAGTGGACCCAATTTAGATGGGACTTAAAAAAGACTAGAGAATTTTTAAATATCTGATGGGTTATTCTATCTATTGGAAAATACCTATGTGACAACCCTATATTTGTGGGAGTTATAAAAATGATCTCCTAGCTTATCAAAAATAGTTTTAACTTTGTAACTATCCTATGCCTTAATAGTATAGGTTTTGTATTTGTCCCCATGAAAAAAAAACACAAAAAAAAAATAAGGTCATTCACCTTACCCCTAGTCGACTCTTTAATGACATGATAAGTCTTATTAAAATAATGAAGCCACTATTTGGCCACAAGTGGTGAAATTTACTTATAAATGGAAGGCAGCTTGAGAAGAAAGGGGGAGCTAAGAAATATTAAGGGTCCTAAGGAGTATGCTCTCCACCATGGGTGGATCAAAAACCAGAAGACTTGAAAGATCTCCTAGTTATATTGTGGAGCAATTTTGAGAAGATTAAAAATAGCCAACTCTTGAAGGGAAACATGAGGACTCGGGAAGCACTAGAGTTCCAGAAGGCATTAAAGGTTGGATCTTTCTTCACATATATATGTTATATTGCTCTTAGGTTTATGTTGTTTGAGAAGGCTTAGGACAAATACAAGCATTAACATGAATTTATCTTTTTGCCTGTTAATCTCTTATTTGAATGGATGCAATTTATAAAGGGCGATGATTCGTTATCCTTATATTGCATTAAGTGATGTAATTTTATTCTCTTATAAAAAGCCTAGAAGACCATAAGTTAGTGGGAAACTTGTTTATGTTAAACGATCAGTCTAATCCCGACTATGAAACGAATAGAGCGCAAACTAGTCTCTAAACCATAACTTAACCCTTCATTCGCCAAACACGACTACCGTTAGGGGGATATTAAGGCTATAGAGCCTAAACGCTCTTATCTTACCTTTTACCCACAACTTGGAAGGTGTGCGATAACTAAGATATTTCCACACTGTGCAAAGGTTAAATTATGTTTCCACATATGGATCGCCCTACGGGTATGCCTGCTTTGATCTATAGGAAGAGGTTCGAACATTTGGGTGATTGACGAAGTAAATATCTTGGATGTATCGAAACACCCCTACATTACTGTCCCCGCCTCAAATGATTTTTCTTGCTAAAGGTGAGATAATTATAGTTTAATATTTTGTTGATCATAGAATTTGATCGACGAACCTTTCAAAGGATCATGCGTCTGGAGGTAACCCGGGAGGAATAAAACCTTCATAAGACCTACATGATCTATAGCAGACGAGTCTCTGGAGGACCTGTCGCGGACTCTCGAAGGCAATAATATCTTGGCACGACCAGACAAGTCTATCAGTACCACAACAGCTCGTCCAGAAATTGATACCTGTTGAACTTGTCGGCATCGATTTGCACTTTGGCCGTCTCGACAAGGGCCTCCATGATCGGATCCTTCTTGATGCCTTCTCGAACGCACGCCAACACCTCATCACTCAGCTGAATGGAGCTCTCCCCATGCATCGCGACGACACTGTCCGCAACCTCTTCCAAGGCCGCCAGCTGCTGCTTTCGACTTAGCGCGTCTGCCACCACATTGGACTTGTCGACCGCGTGCACAATTTCGAGATCGAACTCCGTAAGAAAATCTTGCCATCTAGCTTGCTTCTCCGTCAGCTTGGCTTGCGTTAAGAAATAGGTGTTGGCAACGTTGTCTGTTTTAACCACAAAGTGGGCTACCAACAAGTAATGGCGCCACGTCCGAAGACAATGAACTAAGGCGCCATCTCTTTCTCATGGACCAGATACCGTCGCTGCACGTCGTCGAGCTTCTGAGACTCAAATGCGACAGGATGACACACTTGAACCAACACTCCACCCATGGCGAAGTCCGAGGCGTCCACGTGCACTTCAAACGGCTTGGTGAAATACGGCAAAGCCAGAACCGGAATGGATGTCAGTTTCTCCTTCAGCAGATCGAAGGTATTTTGGCACTTGGCTGTCCAAACAAAGGGCCGGTCCTGATTGGTCAAGACCGTCAAGGGAGCCGCCAGCTTGGGGAACCTACTCACGAAGCGGGTAAAAATTGGCCAATCCCATGAACTGCCTCACCCCACAGACATCCTTTGGCACTTCCCAGTCACGAATAGCCACCACCTTCTTCGGGTCTGGCCTGAGCGTGCCCTTGCTCAACACATGGTCGAGGAATTTGACTTCGGGCTGCCCAAAGGAACACTTTTCCTTCTTCACGTAAAGATCGTGCTCTCTCAGCAACTCAAACGCTTCTGCTAGGTGCACCTTATGGTCCGCCATGGACCTCGAATACACCAAGATGTCGTCAAGGTAGACAATAACACACTTGTCGTGCAACGGACGAAACACATCGTTCATGAGGGTGCAAAAAGTCATCGTAGCATTACACAAGCCTAACGACATCACAAGAATCTTGAAGCTGCCATACAAAGACACGCAAGCGGTCTTCTGCTTATCTCCCGGTGCGATCCATCCTTGGTAATATCTTGAGCGCAGGTCCAGTATCGAGAACACCTTTGCTCCTCCCAGCCGATCAAAAACAGTCGTCAATGCATGGAAGCGGGTAGATATTTTTCACGGTTTGCTTGTTTAAGGCACGATAGTCCACACAGAGCCGCAGGCTGCCGTCCGCCTTTCGCACGAACAAGACCGACGCGCTATATGGCAAGCACGACGGCTTGATGTAGCCAGCCTCAAGCAACTCTTGCAACCGTTTCTGCAGTTCGACCAACTCTGGCCCGCTTAACCGATATGGTGCCCTTGTCGACGGAGCTGACCCTAGCAACAGCTCGATACGATGATCGATAGCTCTCCACGGCGGCAAGCGAGGAGGAAGTTGTTGTGGCATACGGTCCTCGAACATCTTCAGCATCCCTTTAACCTCTGGCGAAACTAGCACCTCCGTCTGCTCCTCTTCCCAGCCCACGAGCAACGCTGCGAGGAAAATGGGCTCTTTCACCTTCTTTCGAGCATTCTTTCGCAAGCTCATCGCCGAAATCTCGTGCAGCTTTTATTGTCTCCGGGGAACCTCCATCGTCTGCCTCCTTTGCACAGGTCTTTAAATGCGCGGCCCGTTCTTGTCAAATATAAGCATGCAGCTAAGGCAAGGTAAATAGCAAACCTTCGCACGGCAAAATAATTCTTGACCCAACACAAGGTCAAATTCGTCCAAGGGCGCCACGGAGACATCAATTTTGCCGTGCCATTCTACCAGATGGATAAGTACTTCCTTTGTCGCGCCACAAGTACGCAAAGTGGGGTCGTTGGCCGACTTCAGCTTGTGGCTGGCACTTGAGTACTCCAAACCAATCCTCTTGGCAACGTTCACGTTCAAGAAGTTGTGAGTCACCCCGGAATCGACTAAGGCAAGAACCCGATGCCCGTCGACCACCGCGTCCACATAGAACAGGCGGTTCTTCTCAAACTTGTCCTCTGCCAAAGGTTGGGTTGTGGCCAACGCGTTGAGCTCCTGCAGGATGGCAACTTGCTTGTCCGCAGGCGAGCTCGGCTACGCGTCCTGATGCACCGCGGTCAACCTTGCCCGCTGGGGGCACTCCTTCTGCGGGTGCGGACCTTGGCAAGTCCAGCACCGCAGCCAAGGCTTACCGCCTTTTGCCTTAGATGTCTCGCCATTGCTTCGCTTCCGCTTAAAACCCGTGGTGGACTTTCTCTACTTTCCCGAGGCCATAGAGGAGGAGGGCGTGAACTTCTGCTTCGCCGTCGAAGAACCCTTCGACCGGCTCGAGGCTTGGTCGTAGCCTTTCCCACCCATCGACGGTTTGGTCTTAGCGTAGCCCGTCGCCTGCGAACCCTTCTTGCCAGCACCCTCCGTTCTGAAGTCGAGGAATGAGTTTGCCGTAGCAATCGCTATGGCAACGTCCTTTGGCTTGTGTCGTCGAAGAGCGACTTGAGCCCACGACTAGAGGCCAAATTCGAAGCTAAATACACGGTCTTTCTTCGCCATGTCAGAGATGTCCACCATCAGTTCTTGGAAGGCCTTACCATACACTCCCGCATGCTGCCAGTGTGGCGCAACATGCGAGGTTTATGCCGCGCCAGCCAGTCCACATTCTCGGGCCTAAACTGGGCCCGCAAGGCTTCCTTTAACTCTAGCCAATTTTCTATCTTTTTCCCCTTGCCCGCCGCAGCATCCATGACAATGTTCCGCCACCAAGTCTTCGTGATCCCATCGAGATACCTTGCCGTCGTTCGAACCTCCTCGTCATCCGGCATCTTGCCCAACAACGACAGGTACTCTTCCACGTCCCAGCAGAAGTTCTCCAGCACTCTATCATCGCGGGCTCCGTTGAATGACTTCGGCTCCTTCAGCTTCGGGGCTTTCATCTGATGGGACCCCATTGCGGGGCCAGCACCCCATCCAGACTCCACGTTCTGGCTCACTGAAGCTGCCACGGCTACGTGGAGCAAGGTGGCCTCTTGCTTCATCTCCTCCTGAGTCTACAAGCTCTCCTCGAGAGGCAGCTGCAGCTCCACGACCTTGCTGTCGTTCAACTCTCGCCACTCGGTCATTTCTTTGAGCCACGCTTCGAACCCCAACATGGATCCGTCCACCACGCCTTTCCATTCTGTCACCACCGACTCCAACGCCAGGACGCTCGCATGTATCTCGTCGCAGCGATGAGCCACGCGCGTTCCGAGTTCCTCAACGACGCGAGCCTACGGCGCCTTCTTCAGCTTCTCGTCGCCCTTAGTTTCTGTTGGTTTGCCAGGGCGACATGGTCGCGTACAAGTTTGCCATGCTGGAGTTAATGCGGGTAGGTGGCTGTTAGTCGTTGGGCGGGTAACCGTTGTAAAGCTTGGGCACGCGTATTGTAATGTGGCCTTCTTGACCACGTGCTATTTAATGGGGCCGTCGTGCCTATTGTAAGGGTTGACGATTATTGGATGATGTTGTGATCATCGCTGTTATTGTTTATCGAAGGCTGCGGCCTTGTGTAACCGAGTTGCATGATAATACAATGGACCCTTTTCGCCATACTTGTGTTGTGCGTTGAATGCTTTCCTTTACTATGTGTTGTGTGTTTGCTTGGTAAATGAATGGTTGTCCCTCTCGATTGAAACCTCGCATGTTTGCTTTCTGCTAAGACGAAGCCATGGCGCTTGGCAACCCGCTGTGCGTTTGAAGGCGATCTGAACGAAGTAGGCGTAGTCCCCGTGCCGCGAGGGTTCCGCGGTGTGTTTGGGGTGCCGCGGGTGGCTAGGTCATTCCGCATTGGGCTAGCCCATTGACAGATGGTATCAGAGCTGGCGTCTTCAGCAAGCGAGTTGCAATCGATAACGAAAGTCGCGTGAGGGTGACGCGCCTTTTCCAATCGCCATGGCGGACGCACCTGCAGCTCAGCCTTAGACGAGGACGTCTAAGGGCGGTGAGAAACTAAAGAAGGCGTCGCAAGCCCGCAACGCTGAGGAGCTCGAGGCACATTTAGCACTTCGTTGCGACGAGCTTCACTCGAGCGTCACCGAACAACCCGGCCCATTGCGGCGCCGAGACCTCCAAATTGCCAACGGTCGTGGCAAGGCCATCGCGATGACAACCTTACCACATCCTCCCCACCTGAGTCCGACGACGCCCTCGTCGTCGCGGCCCGGCTGCCGCCAACCCAGACGGGCGACCCACAAGAAAAGACTAAGGGGCCGAGGATCCTTCCGAAGCCTTCCGCTTCCAAAACTCGACAACCTTGCCAGCCCACCTTAGCAAGCTCTCTTCCCACTCCCAGGTATCCACCGTGTCCCCCTTCCAAGTAACGAGGTACTCCAAGTGCCGTTTGTTCCCCCATCCGATGGTACGCGAATCCCATATCCTTTGAACATCCTGCCTTGCGGCATCGCGGACATTCGTCGAAGGCCGGGTCGGCAGCATCCTTTCAGGTGCAGCAGAATCGGTCTTCAGTCGCCTCAACTAGCCAACGTGGAACACGAGGTTCACTTTCATATGAGACAGCAAGTTAAGCTTGTAGGCAGCAGCGCCCACCCGCACGACTACCTCAAAGGGGCCATCGAATTTTCTCACCAACTCCTTGGACTTCCCCTTTGGTGGCTTAAACACCTCGGGTTCCATCCGCAGTAGCACCAGATCACCCACAGCAAACTCCTCGGGCCGGCGTCGTAGGTCTGCATCCTCCTTCATCCGTTCTGAGGCCTTTATCAAATGCATCCTCGCTAGATCTATTTTCGACTGCCACTGCTTCAAGTAATCCTCAACAGGAGGGCACGTTTTAAGATAGCCCGCCAGAACAATATGCGGAGTTAACGGTTGTTGCCCGGTCGCGAGCTCAAAAGGCGAGTACCTACTAGTCCGGGTTTTCCAGCTGTTGTAACTGAACTGAGCCATGTCAAGCAACTCGGGCCAGTTCCCCTGGTCCGCGCTCACAAAGTGTCGCAAGTAGGTTTCCAACACCTGATTCACGCGCTCGGTTTGGCCATCCGTCTGAGGGTGGAACCGGCTGGACATCTGCAGCCGAGTCCCCATCAGCCGAAACAGGCATCGCCAAAATGCACTAGTAAACCTGCTGTCCCTGTCGGAAACTATGCTTAAAGGCACTCCCCACAGCTTGATCACGTGCTTAAAGAACAACTCGGCCGTCGTTTCCGTCAGACACGACTGTGGACAAGGCACAAAAACAGCATAATTGGAGAAGCGGTCCACGATCACCATGATAGCGTGAGTTGCGTTGAGGATAGTGCGTTCTTGCCATTGCTATGGCGGATACACCTGGAGCTGCTCCTTCGATGGGACCGCCCAAGGGCGGAGAAAAGATGAAGAAGGCCACTCAGGCTCATGCTGCTGAGGAGCTCGAGGCGCGGGTTGCGGCGCAATGCGACGAACTCCACTCGGGCGTTCTAGCTTTGGAGTCAGTATTCACTAACTAGAAGAGCGTCACGGACGAATCCTTTTTGGGTTTGACCGAATGGCGTGAGTTGATGGACGCTAAGGTCGCGAAGATTCTGCAAAACCAAGAAATAATGAAACAAGAAGCAAATTTGCTCCGTGTCGCTGTTGCTGCGGCAGTAAGCCAACACACCGAGGCTGGTGCTGCGGCTGTTCCTGCCAAGGGTGCTCACCAGCCAAAAGCGCCAAAGTTAAAGGAGCCCGCCTCGTTTGATGGAGCCCGTGATGACCGCGTGTTAGAAAACTTCTGCTGGGATGTGGAAGAATACCTGTCATTGCTGGGCAGCATGCCAGATGGCGAGGAGGTCCGAACTGCGACGCGATACTTGGAAGGTGTGGCAAAAACCTTGTGGCGGAATACTGTCACAGATGCAACGGCGGGAAAGGGTAAGAAGCCAGAGAACTGGCAAGAGTTTAAGGAGGCTTTGTGCGCCCAGTTCCGGCCTGAGAACGCGGACTGGCTGGCGCGGCATAAGCTCCGCACCCTGCGCCATACGGGCAGTCTACGGGATTATGTGAAAGCTTTCCAAGAGCTTATGGTGGATATTACCAACATGACCGAAGAGGACCGTTTGTTTAATTTTGAATTTGGCCTGCAGCCGTGGGCTCAGGTTGAGCTACGGAGGCACAAACCCAAAGACATTGCGACGGCTATTGCTACAGCGGACTCGTTTCTCGACTTTAAGAAGGAGGGCGCTGGTAAAAAGGTGATGCAAGCGACGGGCTACGCCAAGATGAAGCCACCAGCCGGTGGTAAGTTTCAAGGCAGAAACCCGAGCCGACCGAAAGATAATCCGGTTGCAAAGCCTAAGGCCACGCCCGCCTCTTCTGTTGCTTCGGGCAAGTCAGGCAAGTCCACGGTGGGCTTTAAGAGGAAGTGGTCAGAGGGCGAGGTGTCGAAGCTTGAAGGCGGTAAAACTTGGTTGTGGTGTTGGCCCTGTCAAGGCCCGCACCCGCAAAAGGAGTGTCCCCAGCGGGCCAGGCTGTCGTCTGTCCAAGAGGCGCAGCCGAACCTGTTGGCGGATGAGAGGGTGTCCATCTTGCAAGAACTCAACGCTCTTGCCACGGATCAGCCGAGGGCGGAACCAATCTTTGACAAGAACAGTTTGTTCTACGTGGATGCCTTGGTTGGCGGACACAGACTTGTTGCTTTAGTTGATTCGGGGGCAACGCATAACTTTATGAAAGTCGAGGTGGCCGACCGGTTGGGTTTGAGGTATTTAGGTGGTGGCAATGAACTAAGGTCTGCTAATGGCCCCACCTTGAAGACCTGTGGTGCAGCGAAGTAAGTTCCGCTTCAGCTGGGAGAGTGGAGTGGCAAGATCGACATCTCCGTCGTGCCTTTGAACGAATTTGACCTGGTTTTGGGTCAGGAGTTTATATGTTGTGCGAGGGTAGGATACATGCCCTGCCTCGGTTGCATGCTGATTTTTGATAAAGCAGGGTTGTGTGTCATTAAGCCCGTGCAAAGGCGTCAGACCGCGGAGGTTCCCCTAAAGCGACCGAAGGCGCACGAGTTATCTGCGATGAGCATGAGAAAGGCCGGCCGAAGAAAGCTGAAGGAACCCATGTTCTTGGCTGCGTTGCTAGGAGGATGGGAGGCAGAGGAGCCGGAGGTGCCGGTCCACTCTGACCTGAAGGACGTGCTATGTTCATATGCCGATAGGTTACCAAAGCAGTTGCCATCTCGTTTGCCGCCGCGGCGGGCAATTGACCACCGCATCGAGTTGATGTCGGGGTCGACGCCGTCGGCAAAGGCGCCCTACTGTCTCAGTGGGCCGGAGTTGGTAGAGTTGCAAAGGCAGCTGTCTGAGCTGCTGGACGCCGGGTACATCAGGCCTTCGCGGTCCCCATACGGCGCGCCGGTGCTGTTTGTGCGAAAGGCCGACGGGAGCCTGCGGCTGTGCGTTGATTACCGAGCGCTGAACAAACAATCCATTAAAAACAGTTACCCGCTCCCGCGGATAGATGATTGTTTTGACCGTCTGGGAGGGGCGCAAGTGTTCACCAAGTTGGACTTGCACTCAGGCTACTATCAGGTTCGGGTGGCAAAGGGTGATGAGCAGAAGACGACGTGTGTGTTTCACGTTATGGCAGTTTTGAGTTCATGGTGATGTCGTTTGGCTTATGTAACGCCCCTGCCACGTTTTGCACCTTGATGAATAATGTTTTCAGGCCGTTGTTGGAACGTTGTGTCATTGTTTACCTGGACGATATTCTGATTTACTCTAAGTCTATGGCCGAGCACAAAGTTCATCTTGCCGAGGCTTTTGAGTTGTTAAGGGAGCATGATCTGTACCTGAAAAGGGAGAAGTGTTCGTTTGGCCAGTCTGAAGTGAATTTCCTCGGGCACGTTCTGAGTCAAGGACAGCTGCGCCCGGATCCGAAGAAGATCGAGGCGATTCGAGATTGGGAGGCACCAACGGACGTTAGAGGGGTTCGGCAATTTATGGGTTTGGCTAACTTCTACCGCCGGTTTGTGAGTCGGTTCTCGAAACTGGCGGCCCCTCTAACGGACTTGACGAAGAAGGACAGAACCTTTTCCTGGTCGCCAAATTGCCAACGTGCCTTTGAGTTGATAAAGGAAAAGTTGACGACCAGTCCTGTTCTTGCATTGCCTAATTTTGGGCGACCGTTCGAAGTGCACGTGGATGCGTCGGATTTTGCGATGGGCGGTGTGCTCGTCCAAGATGGCCATCCTGTCGCGTTTGAATCGCAGAAACTGAACGATGTGCAGCGACGGTACCCTGTTCATGAGAAGGAAATGGCTGCACTTGTCCATTGTTTGCGGACTTGGCGGCACTATTTGCTGGGGACGCATTTTGTCGTCCGAACCGATAATGTGGCTAATACGTTCTTCTTGACGCAGTCGAAGTTGACGGGAAAACAGGCGCGGTGGCAAGACTGATACCATCTGTCGAGGGTCTAGCCACAGCGGAACCGGCTAAACACCCGCTGCACCCCGACTCTACTGCCGAACCCAGGCGGCACGGGGACTACGCCTCGCTTACACGGATCGTCTTACAGCGCATAGCAAATTACCAAGCCAGCCAACTTAGTCTTAGCGTCTACGTTCCGGGTTACGAGCATTCGGAACAACCATACAATCGTAAAGCAAAGCAACAGCAACCATAAAGCAAAGCATTCAGATTAACACATAGACGGGGCGAAAAGGGCCCATTGCTTTATTATGTATATTCGGATTACATAAGGCCGAAGCCTCCAACAAAGCAATACGCACAGCAGCCAGTTCGGCTCTCATACATTCAACAGTTACAGTCTGCAACAGTTCGTAACGTGCGTAGCCCTTAAAAAGTCTTGGCGCCAAGCTTAAGTAATACGTGGCCTCCATCAACACATTAAACCCACGTGCGCCCAAGTCATTCAGCAGTTTTACCCGCCAACGACACAATGGCTACCTACCAGCATTGAAGACAACATGGCAGGTTTTCCTGGCAGCAAATGGGAAGGTTCGTCCGACCGCCAGCATGGCACCTCGAGGTTTCGCGTCGCTTCAGCAGCATGCCCTACCGTCGCGTCGCTACTCGCCCGAGACGCCCGCCTACGCCGAGACGTCCTCACGCACCTTCGACTAAGTTCCAACGGCTCGCCCGACAGCCACTTGGCATGGAACTCCAACCGAACCACCTGGCCCATTGCGGCGCCGAGACCTCCGAATTGCCCGCGGTCGTGGCAAGGCCATCGCGATGACAACCTTACCACATCCTCCCCACCTGAGTCCGACGACGCCCTCGTCGTCGCGGCCCGGCTGCCGCCAACCCAGACGGGCGACCCGCAAGAAATGTTCTAAGGGGCCGAGGATCCTTCCGAAGCCTTCCGCTTCCAAAATTCGACAACCTTGCCAGCCCACCTTAGCAAGCTCTCTTCCCGCTCCCAGCTATCCGCCATGTCCCCCTTAGAAGTAACGAGGTACTCCAAGTGCCGTCTGTTCCCCCATCCGATGGTACGCGAATCCCATATCCTTTGAACATCCTGCCCTGCGGCATCGCGGACATTCGCCGGAGGCCGGGTCGGCAGCATCCTTTCAGGTGCAGCAGAATCGGCCTTCAGTCGCCTCAACTGGCTAACGTGGAACACAGGGTGCACTTTCATATGAGACGGCAAGTTAAGCTTGTAGGCAGCAGCGCCCACCCGCGCGACTACCTCAAAGGGGCCATCTAATTTTCTCACCAACGCCTTGGACTTCCCCTTTGGTGGCTTAAACACCTCGTGTTCCATCCGCAGTAGCAGCTGATCACCCACAGCAAACTCCTCGGGCCGGCGCCGCAGGTCCGCATCCTCCTTCATCCGTTCTGAGGCCTTTATCAAATGCATCCTCGCTAGATCTATCTTCGACTGCCATCGCTTCAAGTAATCCTCAATAGGAGGGCACGTTTTAAGATAGCCCGCCAGAACAATATGCGGAGTTAACGGCTGCTGCCCGGTCGCAAGCTCAAAAGGCGAGTACCTACTAGTCCGGGTTTTCCAACTGTTGTAACTGAACTGAGCCATGTCAAGCAACTCGGGCCAGTTCCCTTGGTCCGCGCTCACAAAGTGCCGCAGATAGGTTTCCAACACCTGATTCACGCGCTCGGTTTGGCCATCCGTCTGAGGGTGGAACCGGCTGGACATCTGCAGCCGAGTCCCCATCAGCCGAAACAGGCATCGCCAGAAGGCAATAGTAAACCTGCTGTCCTTGTCGGAAACTATGCTTAAAGGCACTCCCCACAGCTTGATCACGTGCTTAAAGAACAACTCGGCCGCCGTTTCCGCCGGACACGGCTATGGACAAGGCACAAAAACAGCATACTTGGAGAAGCGGTCCACGATCACCATGATCGACCCCAATCCTTTTACCTTTGGCAAGCCTACTATAAAGTCCATGCTCACCGATGCCCACGGCCGAACCGGGACCGGCAGTGGCTATAGAAAGCCACCGGGCTTCAAGTTACTCGGCTTGTCCTGCTAACAAATGAGACAAGTGCGTACGTATTCATCCACATCTTGCTCCATGCGCGGCCAGAACAGCCCACGCTCTAACAGCGCCAACGTTCGCACCTGCCCCGGATGGCCCGCCCAAGTGCTGTCGTGGCACTCGCGAATGAACTCGCGACGGAGCCCATCCCACTTGGGCACAACCAGACGAGTCAAGCGATACCACAATAACCCGTCTCGAACCCGATATCTGCTGAACGGACCACCCGCAACTTGGGCTTCAGCCACTTCAGCTATGGTTTTCGTGACAGGGTCCTTTTCAATGCCCTCACGCACACGGGCTAATACCTCCTCGCCAAGTACGATCGAGCTGGCCCCGTGCATAGCAGCTGCGCTGGCACCGACCTCCTCCAAGGCCGCCAACTGTTGTTTTCTAGAGAGCGCGTCCGCTACAACATTTGACTTCCCAGCTGCATGCACAATGTCGAGGTCAAACTCGGCAAGAAAGTCTTGCCACCGCGCCTGTTTTCCCGTCATATTTCGACTGCGTCAAGAAGAAAGTATTAGCCACATTATCGGTTCGGACGACAAAATGCGCCCCCAGCAAATAGTGCCGCAAAGTCCGCAAACAATGGACAAGTGCAGCCATTTCTTTCTCATGAACAGGGTACCGCCGCTGCACATAGACGGGGCGAAAAGGGCCCATTGCTTTATTATGTATATTCGGATTACATAAGGCCGAAGCCTCCAACAAAGCAATACGCACAGCAGCCAGTTCGGCTCTCATACATTCAATAGTTACAATCTGCAACAGTTCGTAACGTGCGTAGCCCTTACAAAGTCTTGGCGCCAAGCTTAAGTAATACGTGGCTCTCAACCACCACATTAAACCCACATGCGCCCAAGTCATTCAGCAATTTTACCCGCCAACGGCAAAATGGCTACCTACCAGCATTGAAGACAGCATGGAAGGTTTGTTCGCGGGTACCCCCGCCCTGACAGTCCACGGAAAGGCATTAACTGCCTTCCCATTCGCTGCCAGGCAAACCTGCCACCTACCCAGCACTGTAGACCATTAATGCCGCCCAACGACTTAAGACCTTGCCATCGCCCAACAAAGAAACCTTCCCGTCGCGTCCCCGAGAAGTCAGACTGACAATACTTTGCCAGCCACCTGGCAGCTGTCCGCCATACCACATGACAAACGCCCATTCGGATCCAACATCGACTTGGCATTTGAGTCGCTGGCGACCGACTAGAAGGGCATCGTTGATGAATCTGTGTTTGGATTCGATGCTTGGCCAAAAGAGATGACCGAATGGCGGGATTTAAACGATGCCAAGGTAGTGGAGCTGCAGCTGCGTCTCAAGCACAGCCTGCAGTCTCAAGAAGCGAACTTGCTTTGCGTGGCTGTGGCGGCGTCGGTGAGCCAAAACACGGAGTCTGGTCTCGCGGCTGCTCCAGTTAAGGGACCCCACCACGCGAAAGCTCCAAAGTTGAATGAATCGGCTTCGTTCAACAGCCCACAACGACAGAGTGCTCGAGAATTTCTGTTGGGACGTAGAAGAGTACCTGTCGCTGCTGGGCAAGATGCCAGACGACGAAGAGGTTCGGACAACGGCGAGGTACCTGGATGGTGTCGCGAAGACTTGGTGGCGGAACACCGTCATGGACGCTGCGGCAGGCAAGGGAAAGAAGCCAGAGAGCTGGCTGGAATTCAAAGAAGCCTTGCGGACACAAATCAAGCCCGAGAATGCGGACTGGCTGGCGCGGCATAAACTTCGCATTCTTCGCCATACCGACAGTTTGCGGGAATATGTCAAGGCCTTCCAAGAATTGATGGTTGATATCACCGAGATGACGGAGAAGGATCGTCTGTTCAACTTCGAGTTTGGCCTGCAGCCTTGGGCTCAGGTCGAGCTGCGAAGGCATAAGCCGAAAGACATCGCCACCGCGATCGCCACGGCGGATTCCTTCCTCGATTTCAAAACGGAGGGTGCGGGCAAGAAAGCGACGCAGGCGACGAGCTACGCCAAGACTAAACCGCTGGTTGGTGGGAAAGGTTACGGCCAAGCCTCAAGCCGACAGAAGGATAGCTCGACGACGAAGCAAAAGGCCACGCCCTCCTCCTTTGTGGCCTCGGGCAAATCTAGGAAATCCACCGCGGGTTTCAAACTAAAGCGGTCAAATGGCGAAGTGTCTAAGGCAGATGGTGGTAAACCGTGGCTGCGATGTTGGACCTGCCAAGGTCCACACCCGCAAAAAGAGTGTCCACAGCGGGCGAGGCTGACGACTGTTCACCAAGAAGCACAGGCGAGCTCGCCGACGGACAAGCAAGTGTCTATTTTGCAAGAGTTGAATGCGTTAGCCGCAGCCCAGCCGTTGGCAAAAGAAATGTTTGAAAAGAACCGCCTGTTCTATGTGGATGCGGTGGTCGACGGGCACAAGGTTCTTGCCTTGGTCGACTCCAAGGCAACTCATAATTTCATCAATGTGGAAGTTGCCAAGCGGATGGGGATGAAGTACACAGGCGGCGGTCATAAGCTAAAATCGGCGAACGGCCCTACCTTGCGGACTTGTGGCGCGGCTAAAGAGGTGCCCCTCTAGCTGGTGGAAGGGCAAGAGTTCATTTGTTGTGCGAGGGTCGGCTATTTACCCTATCTTGGCTGTATGTTAATTTTCGACAAAAATGGGTCGTGCGTCATAAGACCAGTGCAAAGGCGGCAGTCGGTGGAAGTTCCCTTAAAGCAACCCAAGGCGCACGAGATCTCAGCAATGAGTTTGCGAAAGGCATCCCGAAGAAAAATGAAGGAGCCCATGTTCCTCGCAGCGTTGCCCGGGGGGTGGGAAGCGGAGGTGCCGGTTTCGATTCCGCCCGACTTGAAGGGAGTGCTGAGTTCGTTCGCGGACCAAATGCCACAATAGCTGCCACCTCGCTTGCCGCCGCGGAGAGCCATCGACCATCGCATCGAGTTGCTGCCAGGGTCGTCTCCGCCGACAAGGGCGCCATATCGGTTGAGCGGGCAGGAGCTGGTTGAACTACAGAAGCAGCTGCAGGAGTTGCTGGAAGCCGATTTCATAAGGTTGTCGCGGTCACCATATGCCACGCCGGTCTTGTTCGTTAGGAAGGCGGATGGAAGCCTGCTAATTTGCGTGGATTATCGAGCGTTGAACAAGCAATCCGTAAAGAATAGCTACCCGCTCCCGCGAATCGACGATTGCTTTGACCGTTCGAGAGGAGCTCAGGTGTTCACTAAATTGAACCTGCGCTCGGGATACTACCAGGTGAGGGTTGCTCCGGGCGATGAGCAGAACACAACATGTGTCTCGCGATACGACAGTTTTGAATTATTTGTTATGCCTTTCGACTTGTGCAATGCCCCGACAACCTTCTACACCCTCATGAATGACGTTTTTCGGCCGTTGCTTGACAAATGTGTAATTGTGTACATTGATGACATTTTAGTATACTCAAGGTACATGGCAAAACATAAAGAGCACCTGGCGGAGGCATTCGAATTGTTGAGGGCGCATGACCTATTTGTGCAAAAAGAAAAGTGTTCTTTCGGCCAGTCGGAAGTGAATTTCCTCTACCACGTTTTGAGCAAGGGCAAGCTCAGGGCCGACCTGAGAAAGGTGGAGGCGATTCGCGACTAGAAGGCTCCGAAGGATGTCAGAGGGGTTCAACAGTTCATGGGTTTGGCAAACTTTCACCGCCACTTTGTGAGTCGTTTCTCCAAGTTGGCGGCCCCCTTGACGGACTTAACGAAGAAAGACCGGCCCTTTGCCTGGACACCAAAGTGTCAAAGCGCCTTCGATCTGCTGAAGGAAAAGCTGACGTCCAGCCCGGTTCTTGCCTTGACAAATTTCGAGAAGCCATTTGAAGTGCATGTGGATGCCTCAACCTTTGCCATGGGTGGAGTGCTAGTGCAAGCGGGCCATCCGGTCGCCTTCGAATCTCAGAAGCTTGGCGACGTGCAGTGGCGATATCTGGTGCATGAAAAGGAGATGGCTGCCTTGGTTCACTGTTTGCGGACTTGGCGCCATTACCTGCTGGGAGCACACTTCGTGGTGAAAACCGACAACGTTGCCAACACGTACTTTCTAACGCAGTCAAAGTTAATAGGGAAGCAGGCTAGATGGCAAGATTTCCTTGCCGAGTTCGTTCTTGAAATAGTGCATGCGACTGGTAAATCCAACGTTGTGGCGGATGCGCTGAGTCGAAAATAGCAGCTGGCGGCCTTGGAAGAGGTCGTGGACAGCGTGATCGCAATGCATGGGGAGAGCTCGATCCAGCTGGGCGAAGAAGTGTTGGCACGTGTTCGTGAAGGTGTCGAGAAAGACCCGATCACCAAGGCCCTCGTGGAGACGGCTAAGGTGCAGGTTGACGTCGGTCGGTTCAGTAGGTACCAGTTTCGGGACGGGCTGCTTTGGTATAGGCAGACCCGTTTGGTCGTGCCAAGATGGGACGGACTCCGCCGCGAATTCATTCGGGAATGCCATGACAGCGTTTGGGCGGGCCATCCTGGGCAGGCCAAAACACTTGCTTTGTTGGAGCGCGGACTGTTTTGGCCGCGGATGGACAGGGACGTGGACGAGTATGTTCGCACCTGCCTCATCTGCCAACAAGACAAGTCAACAAATGTGAAGCCGGGAGGCTTGTTGCAGCCTCTGTCGGTTCCTGTCAGGCCGTGGGCGAGCGTAAGTATGGACTTCATGGTCGGACTTCCGAAGGTGAGAGGGCTCAACTCAATCATGGTTATCGTCGATCGATTCTCGAAGTATGCTATTTTCGTTTCGTGCCTGGCAAAGACGGCGGCTGAATTGTTCTTTAAAAATAAGTTCAAGTTCTGGGGCGTGTCGTTGAGTATTGTCTCGGATCGCGACAGCAGGTTCATGAGTACCTTTTGGAAGACTGTTTTGTTTGATGGGGACGCGGCTGCAAATGTCGAGTCGCTTTCACCCGCAGACAGACGGACAGACGGAGCGGGTCAACCAGGTGTTAGAAACATTCTTGCGGCATTATGTCAGCGGCGACCAAGGCAATTGGCCGGACCTCCTCGACATGGCCCAATTTTGTTATAACAGTTGGAAGACTCGCACCAACCGATACTCGTCGTTCGAACTCGCGACGGGGAAGCAGTCGCTTACTCCTCATATCGTCTTGGTCGGTTACTTGAAGACGTGCCCTCCTGCCAAAGAGTATCTAAGGCAGTGGCAGTCGAAAATTGACTTGGCAAGAATGCATCTGTTGAAGGCGGCAAAGAAGATGAAGGAGCAGGCGAACGTGCGGCGTCGGCCGAAGGAGTTTGCTGTTGGTGACTTGGTGTTGTTGCGGATGGAACCTAAGGTCTTCAAACCGTCAAAGGGGAAGTCTAAGGCGTTGGTCAGAAGTCACCAACAGCAATCTCCTCCAGCCGACGCCGCACGTCCGCCTGCTCCTTCATCTTCTCTGCTGCCTTCAACAGATGCATTCTTGCCAAGTCAATTTTTGACTGCCACTGCCTTAGATACTCTTCAGCAGGAGGGCACGTCTTCAAGTAACCGGCCAAGACGATATGAGGAGTAAGCGACTGCTGCCCCGTGGCGAGTTCGAACGACGAGTACCGACTGGTGCGAGTCTTCCAGCTGTTATAGCAAAATTGGGCCATGTCGAGGAGGTCCGGCCAATTGCCTTGGTCGTCGTTGACATAATTCCGCAAGAATGTTTCTAACACCTGGTTTACCTGCTCCATCTGTCCTTCTGTCTGCGAGTGAAAGCGACTCGACATTTGCAGCCGCGTCCCCATCAAACTAAACAGTCTTCCAAAAGGTACTCGTGAATCTGCTGTCGCGATCCGAGACAATACTCAATGGCACGCCCCAGAACTTGACTTTATTTTTAAAGAACAATTCAGCTGCCATATCTGCCGAGCACGAAACGAAAATAGCATACTTCGAGAATTGGTCGACGATAACCATGATTGAGCTGAGCCCCCTCACCTTCGTAAGTCCGACCATGAAGTCCATACTTACACTCGCCCACTGCCTGACAGGAACCAGCAGAGGCTGCAACAAGCCTCTCAGCTTCACATTTGTTGACTTGTCCTGTTGGCATATGAGGCAAGTGCGAACCTACTCGTCCATGTCCCTATCCATCCGCGGCCAAAACAGTCCGCGCCCCAACAAAGCAAGTGTTCTGGCCTACCCAGGATGGCCCACCCAAACACTGTCATGGCATTCCCGAATGAATTCGCGGCGGAGTCCATCCCATCTTGGCACGACCAAAGCCGCAAAGTCGTAGGCTTCCATTCGCCTTCCTAACGAACAAGACCGACGCGCCATATGGCGACCACGACGGCCTTATGTAATCGGCTTCCAGCAACTCCTGCAGCTGCTTCTGTAGTTCAACCAGCTCCGGCCCGCTCAATCGATACGTCGTCCTTGCCGGCAGAGACGACCTTGGAAACAACTCGATGCGATGGTCGATGGCTCTCCGCGACGGCAAGCGAGGTGGTAGCTGCTGTGGCATTCAGTCCGCGAACACACTCAACACTCCCTTCAAGTCGGGCGGAACCGACACCTCCGGCTCCTCCGCTTCCCAGCCCCCGAGCAACGCTGCGAGGAACATGGGCTCCTTCATTTTTCTTCGGGATGCCTTTCGCAAACTCATTGCTGAGATCTCATGCGCCTTGGGCTGCTTTAAGGAAACTTTTGTCGTATGCCGCCTTTGCACTGGTCTCATGACGCACGACCCGTTTTTGTCGAAAATTAACATACAGCCAAGACAGGGTAAATAGCCGACCCTCGCACAGCAAATGAACTCTTGCCCCAACACAAGGTCGAATTCATTCAAAGGCACCACCGAAATTTCTATTTTGCCATGCCATTCCCCTAGCTGGAGAGGCACCTCTTTAGCCGCGCCACAAGTCCACAAGGTAGGGTCGTTCGCCGGTTTTAGCTTATGACCGCCGCCTGTGTACTTCAGCCCCATCCGCTTGGCAACTTCCACAGGCGGTTTTTTTCAAAGATTTCTTCTGCCAACGGCTGGGCTGTGGCTAACGCATTCAACTCTTGCAAAATAGAGACACCTGCTTGTCCGCCGACGAGCTCGGCTGTGCTTCATGGTGAACAGTCGTCAACCTCACCCGCTGTGGACACTCTTTTTGCGGGTGCGGACCTTGGCAGGTCCAACACCGCAGCCACGGTTTACCACCATCCGCCTTAGACACTTCGCCATCTGACTGCTTCCGTTTGAAACTCGTAGTGGATTTCCTAGATTTGCCCAAGGCCACAAAGGAGGGGGGCGTGGCATTTTGCTTCCTCGTCGAGCTATTCTTCGGCCGGCTTGAGGCTTGGCCATGACCTTTCCCACCAACCGGCGATTTAGTCTTGGCGTAGCTCGTCGCCTGCGTCGCTTTCCTGCCCACACCCTCCGTTCTGAAATCGACGAAGGAATCCGCCATAGCGATCGCGGTGACGATGTCTTTCGGCTTATGCCTTCCCAGCTCGAACTGAGCCCACAGCTGCAGGCCAAACTCGAAGTTGAACAGACGATCTTTCTCCGTCATGTCGATGATATCAACCATCAATTCTTAGAAGGCCTTAACATATTCCCGCAAACTGTCGGTATGGCGAAGAGTGCGAAGTTTATGCCACGCCAACCAATCCGCATTCTCGAGCCTGATTTGCGCGCGCAAGGCTTCTTTAAATTTCAACCAGCTCTCTAGCTTCTTTCCCTTGCCTGCCGCAGCGTCTGTGACGGTGTTCCGCCACCAAGTCTTCGCGACACCATCCAGGTACCTCGCCGCTGTCCGAACCTCTTCGTCGTCTGGCATCTTGCCCAGCAGCGACAGGTACTCTTCTACATCCCAGCAGAAATTCTCGAGCACTCTGTCGTCGCGGGCTCCATCGAACAAAGTCGGTTCTTTCATGGCAAACTTGTACGCGACCATGTCGCCCTGGCAAACCAACGTAAACTAAGGGCTACGAGAAGCTGAAGAATGCGTCACAGGCCCGCGTCGTTGAGGAACTTGAAGCATGTGTGGCTCATCGCTGCGACGAGCTTCATGCAAGCATCCTGGCGTTCGAGTCGAAGGTGACCGATTGGAAAGGCGTGGTGGACGAATCCGTGTTGGGGTTCGAAGCGTGGCGCAAAGAAATGATCGAGTGGCGAGAGTTGAACGACAGCAAGGTCGTGGAGCTGCAACTGCATCTCGAGGAGATCTTGCAGACTCAGGAGGCGATGAAGCAAGAGGCCACCTTGCTTCGCATAGCCGTGGCAGCTTCAGTGAGCCATAGATCACGAAGAAGTGGTGGCGAAACATTGTCACGGATGCTGCGGCGGGCAAGGGGAAAAAGCTAGAAAATTGGCTAGATTTCAAGGAAGCCTTGCGTGCCTAGTTAAAGCCCGAGAATGCGGACTGGCTGGCGCAGCGTAAGCTCCGCACGCTGCGCCACACTGGCAACTTGCGGGAGTATCGTAAGGCCTTCCAAGAACTGATGGTGGACATCTCTGATATGGCGGAGAAAGACTGTCTGTTTAGCTTCGAATTTGGCCTCCAGCCGTGGGCTCAAGTCGAGCTTCGACGACACAAGCCAAAGGACGTTGCCATAGCGATTGCTATGGCGAACTCATTCCTCGACTTCAAAACGGAGTGTGCTCGCAAGAAGGGTTCGCAGGCGTCGGGCTACGCTAAGACCAAACCGTCTATGGGTGGGAAAGGCTACGGCCAAGCCTCGAGCCGGTCGAAGGGTTCTCCGACGACGAAGCAGAAGTTCACGCCCTCCACCTTTGTGGCCTCGGGCAAGTCGGGAAAGTCCACCACGGGTTTTAAGCGGAAGCGAAGCAATGGCGAGACATCTAAGGCAGAAGGCGGTAAGCCTTGGCTACAGTGCTGGACTTGCCAAGGTCCGCACCCGCAAAAGGAATGCCCCAAGCGGGCAAGGTTAACTGCGGTGCATCAGGACGCGTATTCGATCTCGCCTGCTGTCAAGCAGGTTGCCATCCTGCAGGAGCTCAATGCGTTGGCCACAACCCAGCCTTTGGCAGAGGACAAGATTGAAAAGAACCGCCTGTTCTATGTGGACGCGGTGGTCGACGGGCATCGGGTTCTTGCCTTAGTCGATTTCGTGGCGACTCACAACTTCTTGAACATGAACGTTGACAAGCGGATGGGTCTGAAGTACACAAGTGCCAGCCACAAACTGAAGTCGGCCAATAACCCCACTTTGCGTACTTGTGGCGCAATAAAGGAAGTGCTTATCCAGCTGGTAGAATGGCACGCCAAATTGATGTCTCCGTGGCAACCTTGGATGAATTTGACCTTGTGCTGGGTCAAGAATTCTTCTGTCGCAGAAATCCACGCCCTCCTCTTCTGTCGCCTTTGGCAAATCGGGAAAGTCCACCGCAGATTTCAAAAAGAAGCGGGCTGAGGGCGAGGTCTCAAAGGCGGACGATGGTAAATCATGGTTGCGGTGTTGGACCTGCCAAGGTCCGCACCCGTAGAAAGAGTGTCCACAGCGTGCGAGGTTGATGACTGTCCACCAAGAAGCACAGTCGAGCTCGCTGGCGGATGAAAGAGTGTTTATTTTGCAAGAACTGAACGTGATTGCCACAGCCCAACCGATGGCAAAAGAGCTGTTCGAAAAGAATCGTCTACTCTGTGGATACGATAG
The DNA here is from genome assembly GCA_028583015.1 of Wollemia nobilis. NCBI lineage: Eukaryota > Viridiplantae > Streptophyta > Pinopsida > Araucariales > Araucariaceae > Wollemia > Wollemia nobilis. The sequence goes on from JAQPPZ010016986.1 coordinate 427,436, forward strand.
TCGAAGGGCACAGGGTTCTGGCCCTAGTAGACTCCGGAGCGACTCATAACTTCATGAAGGTAGAAGTTGCTGATCGGATTGAAATGAAGTACTCGAGCGGTGGCCATAAGCTGAAATCTACGAACGGCCCTACCTTGAGGACTTGTGGCGCGGCTAAGGTGGGGGAGTGGCACGACAAAATTGATATTTCGGTGGTGCCTTTAAATGAGTTCGACCTAGTGTTGGGTCAAGAATTCATTTGCGGTGCAAGGTTCGGCTATTTGCCCTGCCTTGGTTGCATGTTTATTTTCGACAAAAATGGGTCGTGTGTTATAAGACCCGTGCAAATGCGGCAGACCGCAGAGGTTCCCCTAAAGCAGCCCAAGGCGCACGAAATCTCTGCGATGAGGTTGAAGAAGGCAGCCCGAAAGAAATTAAAGGAACCCATGTTCCTCGCAGCTTTGCTCGGGGGATGGGAAGCGGAGGAGCCGGAGGTCCCGGTTCCGCCCGACTTGAAAAGGGTGCTGAGTTCATATGCGAATCGGATGCCACAGCAATTGCCAACTAGCTTGCTGCCGCAGAGGGCCATCGACCATCGCATAAAGTTGCTGTCGGGGTCGACTCCGCCGGCAAGGGTGTCGTATCGACTGAGCGGGCCAGAGCTGGTCGAACTGCAAAAGCAGCTGCAGGAGCTATTGGAAGCCGAATACATAAGACCGTCGCGATCGCTTTATGGCGTGCAGGTTTTGTTTGTTCGGAAGGCGGATGGAAGCCTTCGACTTTGTGTGGACTATCGTGCATTGAACAAACAGTCGGTAAAGAATAGCTACCCGCTCCCACGGATTGACGACTGTTTCGACCGCTTGGGAGGGGCGCAGGTGTTCACGAAGCTGGACCTGCGTTCAGGTTATTATCAGGTGAGGGTTGCTCCGGGCGACGAGCAAAAGACGGCTTGTGTCTCGCGATATGGCAGTTTTGAGTTTATGGTTATGCCTTTCGGCTTGTGCAACGCCCCGACGACCTTTTGTACCCTTATGAACGACGTCTTCCGGCCGTTGCTTGACAAGTGTGTCATTGTGTATTTGGACGACATTTTGGTTTATTCCAAGTCCATGGCAGAACACAAGAAGCATCTGGTCGAGGCATTCGAGCTGCTAAGGGCGCATGACCTCGGCCAGTCGGAGGTGAATTTCCTCGGCCATGTGTTGAGCAAGGGAAAGCTCAAGCCGGATCCGAGAAAGATCGAGGCGATTCGTGACTGGGAGCCACCGAAAGACGTCCGAGGGGTTAGACAGTTCATGGGTTTGGCAAACTTTTACCGCCGCTTTGTGAGTCGTTTCTCCAAGCTGACGGCCCCTCTGACGGACTTGACAAAGAAAGACCGATCCTTTGCCTGGACGCCAAAGTGCCTTCGAGTTGTTGAAGGAAAAATTGACGTCCAGCCCGGTTCTTGCTTTGCTAGACTTTGGGAAACCGTTCGAGGTGCACGTGGATGCGTCTGACTTCGCCATGGGCGAGGTGCTTGTTCAAGCTGGCCATCCAGTCGCCTTTGAATCACAGAAGCTAGGCGACGTGCAACGATGGTACCCTGTGCATGAAAAAGAGATGGCAGCCTTAGTCCACTGTTTGAGGACGTGGCACCATTACTTGTTGGGATCACACTTTGTGGTCAAAACCGACAACATAGCCAACACGTACTTCTTGACGCAGTCCAAGTTAACTAAGAAGCAGGCTCGGTGGCAAGATTTTCTTGCCGAGTTTGATCTCGAAATTGTGCACGCGGCTGGTAAATCTAATGTTGTGGCGGACACGTTGAGTACAAAACAGCAACTGGTGGCCTTAAAGGAGGTCGGTGCCAGGGCGGTCGCGATGCATGGAGAAAGCTCGATCTAGTTGGGCGAGGAGGTGTTGGCGCGTGTGCGTGAAGGAGTCAAGAAAGACCCGATCACGAAGGCCATCGCAGAAATGGCCAAGGCGCAGGTTGTCGTCGGTCGGTTTAACAGGTACCAAGTTCGGGACGGGTTGTTGTGGTATAGGCAGACCCGTTTGGTCGTGCCGAAGTGGGATGGACTCCGTCGCGAGTTCATTCGCGAGTGCCATGATAGCATTTGGTCGGGTCACCCTAGGCAAGCCATAACGCTTGCTTTGTTGGAGCGCGGGATGTTTTGGCCGCGGATGGACAGGGATGTGGACGAGTATGTCCGCACCTGCCTCATCTGCCAACAAGACAAGTCGACCAACGTGAAGCCGGGAGGCTTGCTACAGCCTCTGCCGGTCCCTGTCAGGCCGTGGGCGAGCGTGAGCATGGATTTTGTGGTCGGGTTGCCGAAGGTGAGGGGGCTCAGCTCCATCATGGTGATCGTCGACCGGTTTTCAAAATATGCTATCTTCGTTCCGTGCCCGCAGCCGTGCCCGGCAGAGACGGCGGCTGAGTTGTTTTTCAAAAATGAAGTCAAGTTTTGGGGCATGCCGTTGAGCATCGTCTCGGACCGTGACAGCCGATTCACGTGTACCTTTTGGAAGACCCTGTTCCATTTGATGGTGACGCGAGTGCAGATGTCGAGTCGTTTCCACCCGCAAACAGACGAGCAGACTGAGCGGGTTAACCAAGTGCTATAAACGTTTTTGCGGCATTATGTGAGCGGCAACCAAGGCAATTGGTCGGACCTGCTCGACATGGCCCAATTTTGTTATAACAGTTGGAAAACTCGTACCAGCCGGTACTCGCCGTTCGAACTCGCGACCGGGCAGCAGCCGCTCACTCCTCACATCGTCTTGACCGGTTACTTGAAGACGTGCCCTCCTGCCGAAGACTATCTAAAGCAGTGGCAGTCTAAAATTGACTTGGCGAGGATGCACTTGTTGAAGGCCTCGGAGAAGATGAAGGAGCAGGCGGATGTGCGGCGCCGGCCGGAAGAGTTTGTTGTCGGCGACTTGGTTTTGCTGCAGATGGAACCGGAGGTCTTCAAACCGCCTAAGGGGAAGTCCAAAGCGTTAGTCAGGAAGTTTGACGGTCCCTTTGAGGTGGTCGAGCGCATTGGCGCCGCCGCCTACAAGCTGAAAAGCTGCCTCTCCACATGAAAGTTCACCCTGTCTTCCATGTTAGTCAATTGAGACGACTGCGTGCCTATGCTGCTGCTCCTGAGAGAATGTTGCCGACCCGGCCTCCCGCGAACGTTCATGATGCCGCTGGGCAAGAAGTTCAACGGATCTGCGGCCTCCCGCGAACGTTCATGATGCCGCTGGGCAAGAAGTTCAACGGATATGGGACTCGCGCACAGTCGTTTGGGGCAACAGGCGGTACAAGGAATATCTCGTGACATGGAAAGGAGACACGGCGGACAGTTGGGAGCGCGAGGAGAGTTTGTTAAAGTGGACAAGCAAGATTGCTGACTTCTGGAAGCAGAAGGCTTCCGGAGAGGCCTCGAACCCTTAGCTTTTGTGGGTTGCCCGACTGAGTTAGTGGAGGTCTGGCTGCGACGACAAGGGCGTCGTCGAACTCAGGAGGGGAGGATGTGGTAGGGTCATCGGTCTGATGGCTCTGTCGCGACTGCGGGCGTTTCGAAAGTCTCGATGTCGCAATGGGCCGGGGCGGTTCGATGAAGTCCCATGCTAAGGGGCGGTCGTTGGGCCGTGGGGACTTAGTTCGATTGTGGCGTTTTGGGCGTCTCGGCGAAGGCAGCTGTCTCAGGCGGTTGGCGACGCGACAGTAGTATGAAATGTTGTAGTGGCGCAGAAACCCGAGGCGGCGTGTTAGTAGCGAGGCGACCCTTGCGTGCTGGACAAGCGATGAGCTGGACAAGGATGGGCGACTGCTATACAACATGGCGGGTTGCTGCCAAGCAGGCTGGCAAGTACCTTACGAGCCTGGCTCCTCGAGATCGCAACGAGGGGGATTTTTTTAGGCAATGGCAAAGGCTAAAGTTGTCCAACTTAAATGGCTACAGTGTTTGGTAGGTGGCGAACTTGCCTGGCAACGAGCGGGAAGGCAGTTAATGTCGTTTTCGTGGACTGTCAGGGCGGGGGTGTCCGCGAACAAGTCCGCCATGCTGCAGTTAATGCTGTTAGGTAGCTGTCTAGTCGTTGGGCGGGTAACCGCTGTATGGCTTAGGCGCGCGTGTTAAATGTGGTGGTTGAGACCACGTGTTATTTAAGCTGGGCGCCGAGTCTTTGTAAGGGCTGCACAATCTTTGAATGCGAGAGAGCAAGTTTATGCTGTCTGTGTGCATTGTTTTATCGAAGGCGTTTGCCTTATGTAACCGAGTACATGATAATACAATGGGCCCTTTTCGCCCCGTCTCTGTGTTATGGTGAATGCTTTGTTTACTGTTTGTTGTAGCTTTTCTTTGTGAATGAATGGTTGTCTCATATACGTGAAACCCCGAACGTTTGCTTTGCGCTAAGGCTAAGTCGTGTTGCTTGGCAACTTGCTGGACTGTTGAAGGCGATCCGAACGAAGTAGGCGTAGTCCCCGTGCTGCGAGGGTTTCGCAGTGGTTTGGGGTGTCGTGGGTGGTTATGTCGGTTCCGCAATGGCTAGCCCCCCCATGAGCAGAAGATCGCTTGCGTGTCTCGATATGGCAGCTTCGAGATTCTCGTGATAACATTCGCCTTGTGTAATGCTCCGACGACTTTCTGCACCCTCATGAACGATGTGTTTCGGTCGTTGCTCGACAAATGTGTTATTGTCTACCTTGACGACATCTTGGTGTATTTGAGGTCCATGGCGGATCATAAGGTACACCTGGCAAAAGCATTTGAGTTGCTGAGAGAGCACGGTCTTTACGTGAAAAAGAAAAAGTGTTCCTTTGGGTAGCCCGAAGTCAAATTCCTCGACCATGTTTTGAGCAAAGGCATGCCCAAGCCATACCCGAAGAAGGTGGAGGCTATTCGTGACTAGGAAGCGCCAAAGGATGTCCGTGGGGTGAGGCAGTTCATGGGACTTGCCAATTTTTACCGTCGCTTCGTGAGTAGGTTCTCCAAGCTGGCGGCCCCCTTGACGGACTTGACCAAGCAGGACCGGCCCTTTGTCTGGACAGCCAAGTGCCAAGATGCCTTCGATCTGCTGAAGGAGAAACTGACGTCCAGTCCGATTTTGGCTTTGCCGGATTTCACCAAGCTGTTTGAAGTGCACGTGGACGCCTCGGACTTCGCCATGGGTGGAGTGTTGTTTCAAATGTGTCATCCTGTCGCTTTTGAGTCTCAGAAGCTCGACGACATGCAACGACAGTATCGGGTCCATGAAAAAGAGATGGTGGCCTTAGTTCATTGTCTTCGGACGTGACGCCATTACTTGTTGGGAGCCCCCTTTGTGGTTAAAACGGACGTCGCCAACACCTATTTCCTAACGCAAAATTGCTGAGTATTGGAAGCGATAGGCTTCCGGTGAAACCTCGATCCCTTAGTTCTTTTTCGGTTGCCCGACTGGGTTGGTGGCAGTCAGGCCATGACAACGAGGGCGTCGTCGAACTCAGGAAGGGAGGATATGGTATGGGCGTCGGTCTGATCGCCTCCTGCCGCGACGATTGATATTTCGCGGGTCTCGATGTCGCAATGGGCAGGGCGGTATGTTAGAGTCCCTAGCCAAGGGAGCGGTCGGTGTGCTGTGGGGGACTTGGTCGGTTTTGGCATTTGGGCATCGCGACGACGGTGTGTGCCTCGAGCGGTAAGCGATGCTGCGACAACAGCGTGGAACCCCGTGGGTGGCGTGAGCGAAGCGAAGGTCCCTTACGTGTTTGCCAAGCGATGTGTCGTATGCAGATGGGCATTTGCCATGCTGTATGGCAACATGCTGCTAAGCAAGCTGGGCTCCTCGGTTACAAAGCGAGCGTTTTCCTTTTTAGGCGGATGGCAATGGCAGGATTCGTACGGATCCTTAATGGCGACAGCGAACCGGTGGTTAGCGAACTTGACATGGCAGCGAGCGAGAAGGTATCGAGCAATTAATGCAGTTTCCGTTTGAATCGTTAGGGCGGTAGATGGACCGCGTACAAGTTTGTCGTACGACAGTTAATGCTGGTTGGTGGTTGTTAGCCGTTTGGCAGATATCCGTTGTGAGGCTCGGGCAAGCGTGTTGTAAGTGGCCTTCTTGACTACGTACTATATATTCTGGTCGTTAGACCTATTGTAAGGGTTGTTGAATTATAGTTGATCATTGCTATGTATTGTTTATCGAAGGCGGTTGCCTTATGTAATGGCTTTGCATGATAATACAATGTTCCCTTTCCGCCATGGCTGGTTGTGTTGAATGGTTTGTTTTGCTTTGTGTCGTGTTGTGTTTGCTTGGTTAATAAAATGAATGTCTAACTTAGACGCTGTCCCTCACGACTAACCCCACGTTCCCTTCCGCCACTAAGACTAAGACGTCGAGCTTGGCAACATGATGTGTTGTTGAAGACGATCCGAAGAGAGACGTAGTCCCCGTGCTACGAGGGTTCCGTGGCATGTCGCGGAAGGCTAAGCGGCTTCGTGATAGCTAGCCCCCCAACAGATGATATTATTACCCCTTCTTATCCACAGATTTTTTTTTAAATATATATAAATGTTCATCTTCATATGACAATAGACCTAATCATGTCCTAACACAGACATTCCATTTGAATTGTAAATTTTAAGGCAAATAGCTTCAAGAGCTATAGAAACTTAACCAAAGTCTCTATAAGTAAATGTGATCAACTTCTACAAAACCCTCATACCCCATTTGGTATTAGTACGTTGGCCAAGCGTACTGGTTTCATATCCTTAAAAGCAAAAATCACCAATTTGTCCATCAAAACGAAATGAATGTTTTGAAGATAAAGAGCCATATCAATGATAAACTATCATTGATGAAATAACCACATCAATAGTTATTCATAAATCTTAGCTCCGATCCAATCCATCTAAAGTGGAGTTCTAAGACCATTATATCACTATTGTGATAAAGATCCATGGAATGTCCTTTTAAACATGATTATTTATCTTTAACCCTACTAGAGTATATTGAACACTTTGTTTATGTAACCCTCTTGTTGTTCTCATTGAGCTCTTTACAAATAAGCATTACTTGTCCCAAATGGGTGTTTTTCTCCATATATAAACTTGGTTCTTTAGTGTAGTGTATAGGGTTTATCTTGGTTTATAAATCAATGTCATTTTGTCATCTTGAAAGCAAAGTTATTCATAAGGGGTTGGGCTCAAAATGTACTTGTAAAAAAATGGCAAATCCAAATAAAATCAAATCAATCATCTTCACACCAAAATTTGGGGCATTTGAAGCTCTAAATAGTAAGGTCATCTTTGGGATAACTTTTTACCTATAACTCACCTTATAACTTCATAAAAACACCACCATTAGATCAGGATCAAGCAGATCTTTCCAACGAGTACAAATATGCTTATGTTTGGATATATATTTTGACGAATTTACCCTAAGAAAAACATTCGTCCTGAAACTTTTAGGCGAATGGGCCAACGTCGAGGGTCTTCATATTTGCCAATTTTCAATTTTGAAAATTTTAATATTCACCAAATTGGCAAATATTCGCCACTATGCATAACCCTACTTGAAAGTTTCATTCCACAATGTATTATCAAATAATCCCTCTTGAGTGCTTATGAGGTAAACATATCTTTAGGTTCGAAGCATTACATGAGAATATTTCTTAAGCAATATTAATGTTTTATTCAAAAATAAGTGCTTATTGATTAGAATAGCATAAATCCAATTATACCTTTAAAAATTGGCTTCTATTACATGGTAGCTCTTGGAATTGAACATAAGATATCCAACCTGAATATAATCAGTGTTTTGTGTGGAAAAGTGCATAATTCATAAATAGTTATTCTACAACACTATAAAAAATTCAACAAATTCTATTGATTCATTGACACATTTAACTAAACATACATCATTCACATAAAATTAATATTTGAACAACTCTACCTACTAAAATCATTCATCATTACCCATTATATTTCAAAAATAAATGATACAATTGAATTACATTAAATTATCAACATATTAGAAATTAAGCATACTTTTTTGGCATCCATACATATTTAACCCACCGATAATTTAGTATACATTACATTGCATAAAAATAAACATTACATCTAGCATATATCATTTTCATTTCATACATAAATGCAAAATCCGCAAGATGTCATAAAGCAACCACAAATAATTAACGCAAATATTTATCCTAAGAAACCCTAATGGGATAAACCCAACCTCCAAAATATATTCTTCTTTATTTTCATAAACTTAAATAGCGAATTTACAATAATAGCAAGGCATCTACATGCCCTTTTTTTTTTAAATATAGATAAAAAAATACAACGGTCCCTTTTGATCTCTTGATGTAATTAAGAAATCACCCAATTACTTTTTCTAAGACATCAATATAAAATTCACAATACCACAATACCATTAAGGAATCTCTAGTTCCTTTAAATTTTTTTTTAAAGTCATTAAATATCTTACATTTTTCATAAAAGTCATTGGAATTATATTTTTGAGATATCTTATTTCGAGAGATCCCTATAAGTTCCCTCCTCACAATTGATTTATAATCAATACCTTGAGTAATTGATTTCAAGTCTCATACATTTAAATCCATCAATAACCGTTTCTTAAGAATGAATTCCCAAATTCACTCTTTTTGATTGAATCACATTCAATCCCTTGAATTTAGAGTTCAATACCTTTAATTTATCAGTTCCTATTCTACATTCCATTTATTTAATCAACTAATTTTAACAAAGCTTTTGAATAGACTATTACATAAACCATCTAATTCGTTACTAGTTTCTTATTTATCCTTAGATTATAAAACTAGTTGCCTTTATTCCAACAAACCTTTGAATACTAATATTGGTGTACTTAAGATTTCTCTTTTATGAACAAGACTTTGTGCTAACCACTCTACACCCTTATAACATACTACTAAGAGGATTATATCTTTATTTCATTTTTATCTAATAGGTAAGGTTTTTCCATAGTTCTATTCCTTTGGCTTGGGTTTTATTTAAACCAACCTTAGGACCTCTACACAATAGCATACGCTCAAGGCAAGCAACTTTAACAATCCTAAAAAGGGGATTCAACTAAATCCTTTTATGTTCCCTTACTAAGGTTTACCTTGTGTATTCGCGTAATCTTAACAAAGTAGCACACTCCACTTACTGTAACAAAGATTTGTAAGGTAGTTAGTGCTTATTCAAACAGTTAATACCAGAAGATATTCATAGATTTTAGCATACAAGTTCTGCAACAACGTCGCGTGAGCCTGATTGGTGTAGGGGTAGTTGACGCTTTACTAAGCCAAAGGGTAGACATACTGGCACGACCTGATTGGGTACTGGCTTGTAGTACTCATCTTATCATACTTGCCCACACAGGACCGAGACGTCTGTTCTATCCCCCACCACGCGTCACTAGTGGAGAGAGTTGTAGTACTCATCTTATCATACTTGCCCACACAGGACCGAGACGTCTGTTCTATCCCCCACCACGCGTCACTAGTGGAGAGAGTTGGAAAATATTTGTTATTCGTTCATTACAGTGACATGAATCTCGACCTAAACTATAGATTCAAGGTTCGACAACTTTCGTTTTCCATTTCGACGGGGATCGTTTGGACCTCTAAAGCATCAAAAATACTTAATACTTTAACTTGTTATACCATTCGATATAAGGCTTATCGTATTTTAGCGATTGTGGCTTCGATTTCAAGATGGAATTGATAATGGCAAGATCATCATTAATGGCATTAAGACTCGGATATGTTTACGACACTAAAATCATGTCTTACCATATAAAGGGAAAGAAACCTAGATCTTGATACAAAGGAGAAAATCGAGATTTAAACTTCTCATTACCCAAAATGGTGGAAATCGTTGGTTTGGAGCCCCATTTTCAGCTCGCACTTCCTACGTGCGAACGCTCTACTTAAACTACAACGATGCAAGCATGAGTAATTGGTATTAAACCCTAACATGTCTATGGCATAAACCATGTCAAAAAGACGTCCAAAATCATCCCTATGAGCCGAGTCCTTCAGAGTTTTTACATACTATACGGAAAGAGGGTTATTACATTGCCACGACACAAACTGTTATTCTCGATGCCTAGATTGTCTCAAGCCTTCTACATAATGACTGGTTTTGATGCAGCCAAGTCGTTTTCCATTGTCTATCTCGAGCATTGTCAAAATTTTAATCAAGCTACAAATATAATTAATGCCCCCTCCTATCTTGGTGTTTCAGACAAATTACTCACCAATGGATATGGACGGTATGTTGATGGTTATACCAACGAGCAATTGACCCTCTGAATTATGGAGCTATGGCTAACTATTCATATCAATGCTTTATCCTACAAATAGTAATATATTTTCTCATCATGTTTAGCTTTTTTAAGAGGGGAGGCTAACTAGCCCCGATTAACCAGTACCTTTAATTTATGCTTTAGATAATATATAAGCATAATGGATATTTTATTTTATATTGACTTATGTCCATCTTTGTCTTTAGTGGTATTTTATTCAAATAAAAGTTTATACTCACATAATATAATCGATTTGTATTAAGAAATATCAGATTCCTACAGACTATAACAACCCAACAATAGGTGAAACATGTTAATCCATAATAATTTTCTTAAAATAAAAAAAACAAGGACGTCAGGTAACAAGGCATTTGTAAACATAATATAAAAAGACAATTTTGACCTCAAAATCCTGCAACGTGCTCCTTTGGCTTCTTTTTTTTCTCTTATGGCTTGTCTTCCAAGAAACCCCTCTTGTCCTTTTTTCTTTGCTTACTCCTTCTAACCCTTAATATTGCTCTTTACTACAATTAGAAAATTCTTTCAAGTCTTCTACTTTCTGATCCACCCAACGTGGAGAGCATACTCCCTAGACCATCATTAATTTCTTAAATGCCCTTTTTTTTCCCAAGGCGACCCCTATTTATAGGATAATTTCTCCACTGAGTCAACCAGTGGCCATATTATAATAATATAAAAAAGATGTCTTAGACCCATTATTACTCATCATGTCCCTGAAGAGTCCACTAGAGATAAAGTGAGTGTCCTTATTTTTTATTTTGTCCCTTTTTGATAAGAACAATATAAAACTCATACTATGTCATAAAATAGTTACACAGTTGAAACTATTTTTGATAAGCTAAAAGATCTCTCTCATAATTTCCATCAATATAAAGAAGCCATATGGATATTTTTCAATAGCTAAGATAACTCCCATATTATTCAAAATTCTTTAATCCTTTTAGGTCTCATCCACCTTGGACCCACTAAATCTACACATAATTTATTATATGGTTATAATTTGTAAAAGATAATTCTTCAAATTTATCTTTTACCAGACCTCAAATAGTTCTTAATTAATTATCTTTTTTAAAAGATAATTAATATTTCAGATCCCTTATAAAATTATTTTATTAGAACTTTTGTAAAATTATTTAGGGTTTATGCCTCCTTCTATCAAGCATTAATTGATCCCCAAGTTCAATTGATATCTTCCAAATAAAATTAGAGGATAACAGGTCATGACATACCTTCCAACTTTAAACAACCTCAACCCTCCTTTTCTTCAATATTTGGGTGAACTTAACCCAATTTCTTTCTTCTTTGCTTTCTCTTCAGTATCCAATCTTTGTAGATGTGTCTTTGGAATATCACAGATAACTTCAATGCAACCGTGAGCCTTCCTTCTACAAGGCTTGGCTTCTTACAAATACAATATTCTCATTGCTTGTCCTCTACAAATGTGGGCCTTCCTTCTACAAGGCTTGGCTCCTTCAAAAACATAATCTTCTCACTGTTATCTCTTTCAATCGTTGTAATCTCTCTATCATCGTAGCTCTGATAAAAATGCTAGAAAATCACCTTTGTACTCACACGAAAATTTCCATAGGATCTTACAATATTCTCACAAAATAATGCATACATAAAACACTAAAATATTATTTACAAAATCTACAATAGCATGCATAAATGCATTGCTACTTCGATACATGATACAAAGCTTTATCTTCAATATAGAGACTCTTCATATGCATGTCTTGACCTTTTCTCTTCTCTCACATATTACATAATGATAAAATCTTATGATTACATAACTCTCTATTTCATACAAGACACCTCACACAACTCTTCACTTTCTCACATAACACCTTTCACTCATAACTCACACATGCACACATGACACATACTATTGACCTAAATACTAAACACACACTCTAAACATAAAAAACTCCCTAAACTATTTACATGACCAAATAATGTAACATCACCAAAAATCCTATAGTATACTCTATGGTTCTTTAGTTGTAGATCTTAAGGTCTTCATATGACCATGCAATAATATATTTGTACTTGCCACAAAGTCCTTTAAAAATGTTTTTTTCTTCCTTAGTGAAATCCTTCTCAAGAAGTAGATTCTTCCCTTCAACCCTATCAATAGGATGGTATGGGGATGATTTTACTTTAAGGCTTATCTTTCTTGTACTATAGTCGAGGTTGAACAAGCTCTCTAAAGTAACAATACCCTTTTGTAATTGATTTGACTTTAGCTATATGACTTTGTCTTTGATATCAACTATGTAATCATTATTTTCTTCAATATGTTGGGCTTCCTTATTAAAAAATCTATGATTTACTCATCATTTTTAAAGACCTACCAATGATCAAAGTTGTTGGGGATGACCAGTCTGAAGACTTCCTCTTATTATTTAGGTTTATTCTACATGTCATTGGTGGGATTAAATCTAGTTTCCATTCTTGCTAGCTCTTCTACCTTCACATTTAATTCTTGAGGGATTACTTTGATTTTGTATATACCAAAAGTTTCCAACAAATCTTAGACCTAATATTTATATGACTTTAAATGCTTGTTCTTTATAACACATTAGGAATCCATTTGATTTATAATTATTTTAGACTCTCCATATATTTTTAGGTCCTTAATTCCCATATTTTTAGTCTTTCTCAAATCAATACATAATGCCTTGTATTCTATCATATTATTAGTACAATTAAATAGTAACCTATAGGTTGATGAACTGAACACCAATGTCTATTGCATTCCATCAAAGTATATTATCCAAGTCTTATCTGCCTCTTAACTTGTTAGGGATGGAAGGTTAAAAGACATTTTAGTGATGAGATAGTTTCCCAATATAACCTCTTCATATTTGGATTTGAAATTCTCTTCATATTATAATACACTAATTATCATGTCAATATTTGTGTTGTGATCATCTTTAAGATATTCACCATCTTCTACAAATTTTAGGAGCCCATTTTAGTTCATCATGCTTTAATCATCCAAATTATATAGCAAATAGTTGCAAGGTGGTTCATTTTAAATACTAATCACCTTCCCATATTTAGGTATATTCATATGAGTATAATCCATTTCCAAGTAACCATCTCCTAATATCTTACATGTCCACTTCTAGACAATAGCATGCTAAAGTACATAGGTAGGTTCATGACTATCACTTCTTGCACTACTACAAACTTTGGATATCTAGCTATAGTCATGAATAATTCCTTAAGTAACCCTACTACATTAACCCTTGTGTCATCCATTTGGATTGGTTTTCTAGTTATTTTAGTGTAAGGCAAGCCCATTTCTTTGCAGACAACTTTAGGCATAACTATGACTACTACCCCCGAACCAACTGTGCAACTTTTAAGTATGTAAATTTCAATATTGAGTGTCACATAAAATGTGGATGTATTCAATGCCTTAGATTTTGGTGTATTTATTATATTATATGTGTCGACTTGGATGTCCACTAGATTTTCTACCATTAAAATTTTCTAACTAGCTACATTGGTAAAAGTGAGTTCTAGTTGCTTACCCCTCACATAACTCATTTATTGATTTTTTATATCCTTTCAAAGTAGATATTGTTGTTCTATTAGGGCTAATGCTTCTAGCATACTAATTTTAAAGGGTATCATTTTTATTTCCTCTGCTATATTGAATTTGAATTTCTTTGAAGCACCCTCACTTCATGCTATGAACTTTTGATATTACCTTGTGTTTGTCATACATCGTTCACTCATGAGAGGGGTATTTTAATCACTGTTCAACCTCCTTTTGAAGTTGGCATCTTTACTTATTGCCTCCCCTGTCGATAGATTTGTTAGTCACTCCTCCATCTCCTTTATCTATTATAGATTATTTTCCTCATCTATCTACTTGTCTTTGTTAGTTTATACATATCCTTTTCTTGCTAATGTATACCAGTGGCCTCCCATTTTGTGCTTTATTTCTCCTATTTATCTTATTATGTTGTTATAGGCCCTTTAAATTTCAAGTACAGTGTGGTATCACTCTTCTAAGGACCATTGTACCCTTCCTAGATTCAATTTACTTATGAGTTCATTGCTCTTCAGAAGCTTTCCTCTCACCTCTAGTCTCAACCCCTTATTGATTAGCACATATGACAGTATCTTCAAGTGTTGAATTTTTATCTATTTCTATAGTCTGAAGTTGGTTAGGATAGTGTTATTAGGGTTAGGGAGGGCAAGCATTAATTTTTAACTTTGAGGTTGTTGATACATAGATTGATTAATTGTGAGGACTAGTTGACTCAAGATGGTGGCTTGTTGATCCCAATATTGCTGATTATAATAAATGGTCTAAGAATACCTAATGAATACAATACATTCTATAGGATCATGCCTATCATTATAAGGAAGACACCATGTTGACTATACTTTTGAATTAGCATTAACTATATAATTGTGAGTTTGACTTGTTGCTTGGTTAGCACTTTAATGAGACACCTAATATTTGGTGAGATATGGGGTCTTTTGGGGTTGCAATTTTGGAATTGTTGCCACTATTGCTTTGTAAAATTATTTTGATTTACTAATATTTTGATTTCTTCCAATATTTCACTCATCATAAAATTATTGCTTGACCAATTCTTTGAGTTGGATGGATTAGAGAGGGATCAAAGTTGTCATTGAAAGGTTGTAATAGATGATGTGCTCTAGCCACGGTGAGTAATGATAAATGATGACACAAAAGGATTGGTGGTAGTATTCAGTTAGGAATTCAAAATAAGCAAGATAGTGAATGTAGAATTGGGTATAGGTGTATTCTAGGTAATTTGGGTTATGTAGGCCATTGATGTAGTGGGGTTAGCTTCCCTACTCATATAAGAACATCTTCTCCTCTAGCCACCTCTTCAAAATATGCAACTAGTATCCAATGGTTAACATTACATGTTGTTAAACCTAAATTAGATTATAAACCTTTAACATAATATGTTAATGCCTATTCCTCATTTGACTAAAATTTTTATGGGATCAAATTCAAGATTCTAAAGAATCTAGTATTAAAATCATGTATATTTTTTAATCATGTATTTGAATTGTATTTAATTGAAATAAAACATAGTAACCATTTCCCATCCTACCAAATCTATGCATAAATTATTTTATGATTGACATCCAACTTGTAATTATATTATCTAGTAATCTCCTATACCATAAAGTAGCCTTATCATGAAGAGATTAAATTAGCAAATGTATGATTATTACCTCTTGGATGTGATGGATTGATTTGATTGTTGAAAGTTTTCTAAGATGATCCAATACCATATTATTTTCATTCCCATCAAAGGTAGGTAATGCTTTCATAATTATTGAGGGAATGGGGGAATAGGCCATCAAATTTAGTGGTCATTGGTAGGTCCAATTTGGAATTTGGTTTTATAGCCTAGAAGGTTCTCTTGGATTATTTTGTTGAGGAGGGGTTGACCATATTACTGATGAGGAGGCAAGTAAAGATACATTGCATAATTGTGAGATGGGTATGGAGGATAATAAGGTAAAGGGTATTGAAATTATGGATTCTGGTAAATCTATTATTGATTTAGAAGCATTTGCATATTCTATTAAGATGAGGGTAATGCAAACATATTTTTAAAATATTCTAATTTTAAGGAGGTGGACCTTACACATTATACTATGCTTGACTAGTTGGATATGGTTTTAGTCCCTAGGTGTTTCCATAGGATACTTGTGACCCCATTTTTCCATGCATTGTTTGATTGTTTTAAGCAAGGTTTTCGTTTAGGTTTATCCATGAAGATCCTACATTAGAAGCTATGGACTCACCTGGGGGGATGTTAGATGTATTTGATAAACTAGATCTAGGTGGACTTTGGCTCAAAGAAACACTTCTAGGAGGGACATTTTATGTATTAGAGGTCAATTATGGGTCATTATAATAGTATTGGTTCATGAAGAGTGGTTTATTTGTAAGGTTATTCATATTGATAAGTATCCTTTAGAGAGGATTGGTATGTATCAAGTTTGGAGCCATATTGGACCAAGTTTGATTAGCTAGAGTTGATTAATAACTCATTTTTTTGACTAGGTAATTGATTTATGGGGCCATGAAGCCTTGATTAACTAGGTTTTCCATGGGGCTTTTACCTTTTGATGAGGTGGGATTAGACACTAAAATCTCTTCAAACGTGTCTTTTGGGTGCACCCACATGGTGGTTTGTTCTTTTCTCTTCATTTTTGTATTTATTTGGTGGTATGGAATGATGTTTATTAATTAATGTTCTTTCTATATTATTTGAGTATTTGATCATGTATTCATAAGCTTGCACATACATACCTACATAAATAGAGTTTTGGGGTAAAAATTTATAAAATTCAAAAATCTACCTATGGACTGATTCCTTCTCAAAATTGAAATAATTCACTAGCAATTTTGAAGTGATGTACTAGTAGAAGATGACTTGAAATATTTTGCATGAAGAGTGCATTACCAAAAAATGTAGGCAATCTGCTTGCTATTTTTGAGCAATTTGCTTACTAATTATCGACTTACAAAAATTTTCAACAAGAAAGGATCCAAGCAATTCACTTGAAGCAAATTGTTCTCAAATTTGAAGAAAATAATTCTCAAATTTAGAGCAAATCACCTTTCCATGAGGGAGAGAAGAATAAAATTGTCTTTCTTAGTGAATTAATTTTCAAATTTAGAATGAAACACTTCATCAAAATTTATTTGGAGAAATTTTACTATTTTGGAGCAAATCGCTTATCGAGTTGAGAAAATTGCTTACTAATTTGATTTTTCCATTTAATGGCTTAGAATTTTAGTTAAGTGCTTTTTATATGTGAAATATGAATATACAAGGTTAGATTCGAGTTATGATGATGCTCAAATATTGTTGGAATCATCGTCTTTACAAAAATTTAAAATTTTGGAGTTTATGTCAAAATCTCCATTCACAAAATACCTATATAAATTGAGCACATATAACAAAAATGATGAATTTTAAATACAATTTGAGATTGGAATTAGAAAATCAAGTTCCTAGCCTTGACAAATTGCTCTAGATTCAACCTATGAAAGTACAAAATATTTGGAGCAATCAATCACTTTATCAAAGGGTATCACTTACAAATGCATGTGAATCATATGCTTACTCAACTTAGTGAAATTTCAAGTGCTTTGCTAATAATATAAGTTAATCACTTCAATTTTTAGAGTGAATCACTTCCTAAAATTGAACTTAATAAAATTTCCTCAATTTTGATCCAAACGCTTTATCTATAATGAATGCAATTTTGGTGTAAAAATGAAGGCATTAAGTCCAATTTGAGGAAAAGGAAGAGTTGGTCCCATTGGGTTTGCTAGAAAATATGTTGAACCAGGGAATTAGCTCAACTTCTAATTGAGATTTACACCCTAATTCTAGTTTTAACAAAGTTGGAAGGGATTGCTACCGACTTCTCCCAATCTTTGGATTTAGGCTGGCTACCCATTGTTCCTTGTAGAATACTCCTACATCGATGAGGATTGATGACCCTAGCATACTATAGTTTAGCATAGGATTTATTATATTATTTTATTAGTTTATTATCTTTCTTTATCCTATGTAAAATATAAAAGTGAAAAGTTAAAGTTAGTTTCCTAGTGGTTAGGTTGTTAGCTTAAGTTAGCTAGTTATTAGTTTATTTTAGGATTTAGTTGATACTATTCTCATTTGCACTTCTATTTGAGATTGTATCTTCCAATTTGAACTTCACATGAGATTTGGAAGATATTATATATCTTGTAATTTTGGCATATATTATGCCTATATAAATTTGTATGTTTTATTATGAAATCAACAATGTTTGGAATAAATTTTGCTCCCATATCATTGGTATCAGAGCCTCATTCAAATCTGAGGATTTGGGTTGTCTTTCCAATCCTTTGATTTGGGTTTTTGAAGCTTTCATCAGCAAGCTTTTTATCAAGGTGTTGTGACCTTTCATTTTAGGACATAAAGTGCCATCTCTCATTCGCACCATGCTCTTGTTCATACAAATCCTTCTTCAAAGCCAAAGAGGGACCTATGACATCACTAAAGTGAGACATATTTAAACCTATGACATCATTAAAACATGGAATATTTTGTAGTGCATGGCAACACACTTGACATTAACAGGTATGATGACCAGTTTATCATGTGGTGGAGAAAGGAAATTGCTCCTAGTAGAAACATGAGCTCCTAGTTATCTAATACCTATGCTCTACTACATATACCTATCTCCTACTATAGAGTCAAAAAATTATTTCATTTCATTTTAGAGATTCCAAAAGCTAGGCCAAAGTTACATTGCACTATGTTGCATTAGAATAACCATGTCAAGACAACAAATAAATTTTCCACCTCCTATGACATACGAATGTGGTAGGATTTTGTTATCATAGTTTCATCTCCACTCGATGCTATACTACCACCAAAGCTACCTAGCATCACTCATTGTCACACCACCATTAGAGGATAAGTCACTATCAATGACTCACCAAAGAAGGCAAAGGTAGTAGGTTTTTGAATCAGTGTTAAAGGCAGTTTTTTAGCTACAAATATTGGTATTGTTTCTTTACAATAGGGCTAAGATTAAACCACCATGAATCCTTTTACATAGTTGGGTTCTATCGTACACCAATATTTGTACATCAACAAGACAAAGTCTCAAATTCATTGGCCATCTTGAGATGTTTGTTTCTAATAACAAAGCACATGCTAGCATTGAAATCTTCATGTTGAAAAGAATATACATCATTGCCATCATTAAATTCCATTCTTCCTACCCAGTGGTGATGTACATTCCCTATAATCTCCCCACCACCCTAGAGGTTGGATTTGGGCCATCCATCAATAAGACAAAAATCGATAATACTATGCTAAACAAAGTTTGAAAAGGGTTTGTCATAGTAGTCGATGCCACATCCATGGCCATCATGTTTTATTTGGACACTTTGTTGTGCAAATAAATATACAAAAAAATATTTTCTTCTTTTCTAGCTTTAGTGTCTCTGCTTGGCCTATTAGTAGGGAGAGCATATCCATATCCATAAGAAAGTAATCAACATAGATTGTAGGGCCACACAAATTTGGTGATGGATGAGTTTTATTATTGAGAATATTTGAGCTTGTAGAGGCTGATCATGGGATCTCTTAATATTTTATGTTTGTTTTTATATTTAATGTTATCTGGGTTTATTTAACATGTTATGCTTGTTGCTCTTTCTATGATCACGAACCTTGTCACAAAACTGTAATGACATAATGAAGAAGACTTTGCCTTATTTGTTGAGAATCTTGAATAACAATAAGTAATGCAATCCTACATTTGTAACATCAACATCCAAAACTCCATGAGATCCTCTTATCTTTCCCTTTACAAGAAGCAAAAACTATCTATTCTTGGCTTTAACTCGCACCACCATGGCTACCAATATGGTTGACAAAATGATTGAGCTTGTTGAGGTGGTAAGTGCATTGACCGGTAAGGTCAATGGCATCAATGTCTAGGATGTCAAGCCCTATGACACTCATTCAAAAGCAAAATGTGAGGCCAAGATATTTGATGGATCTAGAGATCTTGAAGTACTTCACAATTGGATTTAGACATGGATACTTGGTATAAGTACAATCAATTCTTTGATGATGATAAGGTGCCCTTTGCCAAATTGAAGCTCTCTAGTGTCACTAAAGTCTTGGTCATTGAAGGCCAAAATACTTAGAAGCCTATCAACACTTGGGATCAACTTGTCATGAATTTGAAGGAGACATTTAATCCTTCCAACTATGATTAGAATCTACATATCAAATGGATCCATTTTTGACAAGGTAATAAAATGTTTGTGCAAGATTACACCTTCCAATTCAACCAACTATGGATATTACTATGTGTCAGATCCAACTCCCACTTTCATTCCTAAGTTTACGAGAAGATTGTAAGAACACTTATTTAGGGAGTTGAAATACACTACCCTACCCTTGCAACATTAGATGCTACATTTAATCAAGCACAATTGGTAGAATAAATAATTGTTGTTCAATCTTGAGTGCCTCACCCTTATTTTTCTATAGGACCTTCCAGAGCCTCAAATTCTCAGCCCTAGTCATATTCTTTAAAAGCAAAAAAGTATTTCTCTTATTCTTATTCTCAAACACATTCTCCTTCTAATGTTAGAAAATCTAACAAATTTTGTACTTATTGTAAAAATAAGGGTCATGAAAATTTTGAATGTTTTAAGTTGAAGAAGAAGAGTTTGATTGTACAATTTCCTGGTGAGGAAACAAAGAATGTTTTCATCAAGAATTTTGGTGATGACAAGACATATGACAAGTTAAAAGGTAGAATCAATAAATTCACCTTAATGAATCATCATTATTCTATAGGGGAATATAACCTTTTTTGTCACTTGTGCTCACCTAATGCATGATTTTTCTATGGGTTGTATCATTGAATATGGCTCATAGAAATATTTTGTCATGAGATCCATTGTTGATAAACTACATTTATCGATGGACCCAAATCCTTATTCGTATTCACTTGGATGGAAGGAAATTAGATCATCTTCATAGATCATGCACACATGTACTATATATTTTACATTTGATCCTAAATTTGGTTGATAAGGTCACTTGTGATGTGACCACTATGAATTTTTGTGGTTTGCTGCTAGGTAAACCCTATCAGTATGATATGAAAGCTCATTATGATACCTTTAATAACACATATACTTTGCAACATGAAAATATATTTTTTTAATAAAATGTACTAAGTACACCACAAATATAGTACTCAGTTGTAAACAAGCATGTAAAGCTATCAATTAGGCAAAATAACTTGCATTAATTTTCATTAGACCACAACATGATTGTTCCCAAGAAAAATTCACTACTCATTCTAATATTGATAAATTATTGTAGTTCTATTCACATGTGTTTTAGGAGCTAAAGACACTTCCCCCAATGTGAGCAATTAATCATAGTATTGACATTCTTCCTACTGCACCTCTTCCTAATGCCCCATTGTATTGGTAATCAACTATTGAAAGTGATGAATTTAAAAGGTAAATTCATGACTTGTTGTCCAAAGGTTTCATCAAACCAAGTTCATCCCATTGGGATTCACCAATTTTTCTTGTGCTCAAGAAGGATGGAACTTGGTGTCTTTGTTAATATTAATGATTGCCTAGATTATAATAACTTATTAAACTAATGTATTTTTATTAAGTAGATGTTCAAACACAGAGGACTGTGATTAATCTAAGGAGAGGTGTATATCATCACTCATTTCCCTCCAATCTTATTTAAGAGATATTAATTGATCTTGACAATCAATTAATACTTGATAAAAAAACTTATAAAAATTCTAATAAAAGAATTTTATGAAGGATAAGAAAGAATTAATTATATTTTGGAGAAGATAATTAATTATAAATTAATTATGAGGTTTTGTGAAAGATAAATTTGGAGAATTATCTCTTGCAAAATTATACCAATATGATAAATTAGGTGTAAATTTAGTGGACCCAACTTAGATGGGACTTAAAAGGACTAGAGAATATTTAAATAGCTTATGGGTTATCCTATCTATTTGGAAATACCCATGTGGCTACCCTATATTTGTGGGAATTATGAAAGAGATATTCTAGCTTATCAAAAATAATTCTAACTTTGTAACTATTGTATGTCTTAGTATGGGTTTTATATTTGTCCTTATGAAAAAATGACACAAAACAAAAACAAGGTCATTCACCTTACCCCTAGTATATGGTGATCAATAAAGTCAAGTGGCCATATAACATGTGACAAGATGATAAGCCAAGAGTCATGAGACTTGGCTTATGGAGAGAAAAATTCAAGTGCTTGAAGAGTTAGATTACTATGGCTATATTATGGAGTCAATGCTCCATAAGAAAGCAATCTAAAAAAGGCAATCCAAGTGAGATTACAAAGTCGTAACACGAAAAACAAAACAAAAAACATGTATATGGATTTTTGAGCAATTACTATTGTAAGTTTTCTTCATGCATGGTGCATGAATGACATAAGTCATTCACATTCATATTTCAATATATAAATTAATGTTATTTGGGCCTTGATATACATATTAATTTGATCATATATTATTCTACTTATTATAATATTATTTTGACCTTTAATATTGTGGTTATTTTATATTGAGATCTATTATATTTTGTTGTAGTAAGCTTTAAAAGGCCAACATTCTTAGGGTTCCAAGAAGCATGATGTCAATTCAATCACAACTTACAAGCCTTGGTGCCTATGAGGACTCTTCACTAAACTAGTCAACACCAAGGAAAACTATAGTACCATGACTTCTTTGGCACTAACCCCATACATAACAATGCACACACGATGTCAATCATAGGTGGTAATGATTTGTTCCATCATATAACATCAAAATAATAAAGGATATTATAATGTGTGATGATGGACACCTCTCCACACTAGACCAATTTAGCCACACTTGTGCATTCTCAAATTGGCATCATTCATAAAGTAAGCTAAAGAGGCAATATGTAATTCATGAAGTGTTTTTAAAACTAGTTCTTGATAATTTAAAATCTAAAATAGTTCATCTTTCAATTGATTTTTCAATAAATTTATAAATCTTTTATAAACCTTAGTGTTGGAACTCCTTTCTATCTCCTTAAGTCTACTTTAGTCTTCTTGGTATATCTTCCCTCTTCCCTTTATCCTTTGCTCTCCTTGCACTGCTTTATAGGCTATTCTTTCCACACTAGCAACATAGAGTACCCTATTCCCTATATTGTTGCTCCCATATATTAAATATTGTACAATTACTTCATGTTTATTAAAATAGCCTTATATTATAGTGTGCATTTGCATCGTCTATAAATGTTTTTATTGTTTTGTTGACATATATTTCTTTAGTGGTATTGAAACGAAGAACATTTTTATGGTTTTTTTCTTTCTCGTTGATTTTCTCCATTTCACCCATATCCTTTGTAGTCATCCTTGTCTATAGAATAACATTCTTGTAAGATTTATCACTATATTTCCATTCATATTTGCTTTTGATACAAGTAAGGAATTGCACTAGGTTTTGAGTTTAAATACCATGAAACACATTCTCCCCATAAAGGAATTTCAAAATTGGATAAATTAACCATTCCATCAAAGAACAAGATATAAGTCATTAAAAAGATGATTTAAGATACCATGGACAAATAAAAGAACACACTTATTGGGTAGTTCCAAGATCTTATAATTAATATAGAATATTATAGATCAACATCCCTTCAATAGTATAGATTAGCATTAGCATTTTAATCTTCTTAGGATGGATCAAGAGTTGTACACTTGGCTTCAATAGCTTGAGTTATACTATGTTTTCAATAAATGTGTAGACTCTAATAAGAATTTATGTGTGGTCATAACGACGTCAAATTTTGATTGGTTATTAGTGGAAAATCACTAGCCATAGTTTCATAGAGTACAGAACATAAGTTACCCAATGGGCAACCTTCTTCAAGTTGGTGCATGAGGAGTTCTATCCCCTACACTACAATGAATATGAATACATGTATCGTTAATAGTTATGTCAACCCAAAGACTAGACTACTAAGCAATAAACTAATGATTTAAATAAGATTCTTAGTTGCCTATGCATTGACAATAATGAGAATCATTAAGCACTCAAATATATTAATGTGATGTAATACCATATTTGCTCAAATATGGAGTTCTTTCTAGTGGAATCCTTCATGCAAGTATTCCTATTCACATCAAAGTTAAAAGGGACATCATGAGACAAACAAAAGGGATTGAAATTATCCTATATAAAACACTAACACAACAACATAAGTACCAAGTGCATAACTTTCTATAAATCCAATGCCCAAAGGACCCATAATTCCATCTAATCCCAAAGCACTTCCAACATAGAAAAATAATCAATAGAGTGAGTGAATGGTGTAGTCATTATAAAATGCACATTCACTATTGTGTTTTGTTTCAAGTGTAGCAAAACTTTCTACAAACAAAAGGGATCGAAATTATCCTATATAAAACACTAACACAAAGGCATAAGTACCACTTGCATAGCTTTTTATAAATCCAATGCCCAAGGTACCCATAATTCCATCTAACCCCAAAGCACTTCCAGCATAGGAAAACAATCAATAGAGTGAGTGAATGGTGTAGCCATTATAAGATGTGCATTCACTATTGTGTTGAGTGTCAAGTTTAGCAAAACATGCTTGTGGTACATTCAAAGAAGCATGATTATTCATCCTCATGAAATAGAAGATAAGAAGCATACATCACATGCTTGAATGTCAAAGCTCAACAGGTAGGAAACACTCAACAATAAACCCTTTTAAAGAATAGAAGTGACTATTTGCATAAGATGTAGTCAAACACCATAACTTCCAAATCATTGACTATCCATAACTAGGTAAGGATATGTCTCTCCATATTATCATTAATATCTAGAACCAAAAAGCATCATTGCATAAGATGTAGTCAAACACCATAACTTCCAAATCATTGACTATCCATAACTAGGTAAGGATATGTCTCTCCATATTATCATTAATATCTAGAACCAAAAAGCATCATTGCATAAGATGTAGTCAAACACCATAACTTCCAAATCATGATGCATCCTCACACTTATTCTCTAGGTGGAAACCATTTAGTAAAGGCAAAGAGATTCAATGTTAATGTGCCCTCGAGTATGATATCAAACCAATGTGTGGTATAGCCATGTGATGTAGAATCATTTGAAGTCTATGATCTCTTACTAGGAAGACTTTGTCTCTTTCGTTGCCAAGTGACCTATCAAGCCTATCGATAATAATGGCCTAGCATTAGAAGGATAATATACAAAGGTTTGGAGTACCTCCTATCAAAATAAGCATCTATAATTTTTACAATGCAATAAAAAATATTTTCTAACATTCTTAGAAGTTTTTTTATTCTTATGGATTTACCCAAGATCCATTGCCCCAAGAAGCACACCCTTACCATACCACCTATAGACTACTCAAACAATTTCAAAAAAATGGATGGCCTGCTTATTCTTACTCTAACATATTTTAAGATCCTAAGCAAATCTCATTGCATTGCTCAATTAAGCATTATATTGATTTAATCCATAGATTCATGTTCTCAATAGCCTATTGTATCATTAATTAGTCTAGGATAATAATGGACTTAATGCCTATGTATTTGACTAGAGGGTGCTCAATAAGATAATTACAAATAACATATATCTATAATTGCACATTTATAACCTATTAGACTAGCTCTAAAGGAATTTAAAAATTCAACAAGATCAACCTCAAATCAAGTTATCGTTAGGTACATATTAACCCCTTGACAAATGCCTTAACTTTAATGTGCTTGATGAAAATTATATTATGCGCTTGATGAAAATTATATTATGTTCATTCATGATCCTTTGTTATTGATTACTTGGATAGCATCTTGTTGTTCAAGAAAACATGGGAAAAACACTTATAGAATGTATGATAAGTTTTGAGCACTTTACACAAACATAAAATTCAAGCAAAATTAGGTAAGTGTATATTTGGCGTTACATAGGTCATGTACCTATGATACATCATTAACAAGTAGGTGATACATGTTTATTTAGAGACGATCATTGTCAATTAAGAATGTAACAAAGGGTATTCGCTTCCTTGGTCTCAACAATTTCTACCATAGGGTTCTCATAGATTTCTCGTGTATTATGGCCTTTCAACTAGGTAATGCATGTGAAGACAATTCATTGGGCTTCAAAGTAGTAGTAAGCATTCAAAAAATAAAGTAGTGTCTATGTTTAGTTCCAATACTAGCCATGTTAAACATCACTCATGTGTTTGAGATCGAGATATATGCATCCAAGTAGTGATAATCTAGAATGGACATCTCGTAGCATGAAATTTTGAGACATTATCTAATAAAACTTATTGTTATTCTATATATCATGAGTTATACTCCATTTTTCAAGTTGTATGATAGTAACACTACTACATCATGAGTGTTCACTTAGATCATAAGCATTCACAATTTTCTCATTCCTAGAGCAAAGTAATAAATATCAAGCATATGATATGATATAGACAATTTCATTGGGCTTCAAAGTAGTAGTAAGCATTCAAAAAATAAAGTAGTGTCTATGTTTAGTTCCAATACTAGCCATGTTAAACATCACTCATGTGTTTGAGATCGAGATATATGCATCCAAGTAGTGATAATCTAGAATGGACATTTCGTAGCATGAAATTTTGAGACATTATCTAATAAAACTTATTGTTATTCTATATATCATGAGTTATACTCCATTTTTCAAGTTGTATGATAGTAACACTACTACATCATGAGTAAGAAAACCATTGTTCACTTAGATCATAGTCATTCACAATTTTCTCATTCCTAGAGCAAAGTAATAAATATCAAGCATGTGATATGATAGTAACTCCAAATGCTTGACATATCTATGAACTAGACCAACTCTACCACCTATACATCCTTAAATTACACCATTCATGTAGAAAGTTGAAGTAGTTCACAAATAATTTCTACAACTACCTTTAATTGATATCTATCATAGTTCATCTTCTAATTGATTTGCAACTCATGTACAAATCTTATATACAACTTAATATAACAACTCCTATCTATATTTGGCATTCTTCTTAATCTCCTTTCCATCCTCTTCTCTATACTTCTCTATAAACTATTCCTGCCATATTACTAAAATAGGGTTCCCTACACCCTAATCATTCCTGCCATATTACTAAAATAGGATTCCCTACACCCTATAATATTGCAGGAATATTCTATAGAGACGAATAGGGAACCCTATTCCATCTTCTCTATAGACTATTCCCGCCATATTAGTGGAATAGGGACCGACTAAGGAATAGTCTATTAGTGGAATAGAGATCGCTTAAAAAAACTAGCGTTTATATCCGGACAGCAATCATTAAATCGAACATCAAACATTCCATTAAACTTTGAGGTAGTTATTCCACGGAGGAACGTTTCAGCCGAGACACAACGGCAAGGGGGGGTTTGGTTTTCTAAGGTCCGTTTGGTCAAGACTGACATAACAACTTGGAATGGTCAAAATACAACGATCGGAGACCATTCTTAGCATCAATCGGGTGACAACTGTTACAACCCGCTACATTTGACCGCTAATGAGTCCACCGAAAGCTCATGTCCCGGGTTGAAGCGAACAGAGGCACTGCTATGGAACGAAATCATTGTCGAGAGTAGCGGAACCCGATCATGATTAATTTTCTGATACACCTAAGAAAAACACATCTCGATGAGGAAGAAGAATATTCCGTTGTAAATTGTTCTCAACACCTTCAAAAGATGATGTTTGTTCAAAACCAAGAAACTTAGCAGACAACTTACCTACAAATTGGTTGGAGGAAAGGTTGAGCTGAGAAAGAGAGCTAGAATCCCATAGCCAGTTTGGTATATTACCATTCAAGGAGTTACTGGACAAGTCTAAATAATAAATGGAGTATTGAGTTGAAATGAAATCTGGTAATTTCACTGTAAATCTAGGAACCCCAGCTGAAAGTTGGGAATGGAAAGGGGACTAATTTTTACGGTCAAAAGATTGTCTGAGAG
The DNA here is from genome assembly GCA_028583015.1 of Wollemia nobilis. Lineage (NCBI taxonomy): Eukaryota > Viridiplantae > Streptophyta > Pinopsida > Araucariales > Araucariaceae > Wollemia > Wollemia nobilis. Next base: position 455,401 of record JAQPPZ010016986.1, read on the forward strand.
ATTTAAGAATACAATCAAGAACAAGTTATGTGAGCTTATGGAGATTAGCAAAGGAAGTGGGGATTGTGCCGCTCAATGAGTTCCCTGACAGATCAAGGCTTGATAGTCTTGAAAGTCTACTTAAATATGAAGGATCGGAACCTTTGAAACTCTTTGAGGAAGGTTCATCATATGACAAAGGAAGAGGCCCTCCAAAAGCAGGAATCTTACCTCTTAATGAGTTCTGTGAAAGGTCCAACTCTTCAAGCTTCGAAAGATTTGCAAAGGAGGGAGGAATTACTCCAGAGAGACCACAGCCCTGCATGTGAAGCGTATTGAGATTGGAAAGCGAAACAATCTCCTCAACCTGTTTCTTCTCGTAAGGTTATCCCTCCTTCCATTTGGCCTCCTCGAAAACCATCAGGTTGCCTGCGAATCCCCACACCGGTTCCGCTCTAAAAAATCTCCCCCAATGCATGATTCCTCTTTTTTTTTTTTTGTGCACAGAGGTTTAATACCTGCAGATTTTAGGATTCGCCGCATCTGAAAAACGGGTTATTCCTCCTAGCCCGTTCTTTTTTTTTATTTTTTATTATATAATTCCTCTTGCGCAGTCCAACTACAAAGACTAATCACTCTACCTTCCTTCTTACTCATTCATTCATTTATTTATTTTTCAATATAAAGGAAATAGTAACATTTTTTTATAAAGAAAATATTTTTCTAAGGTTTCTGTCTTTAAATACAAGTCAAATTATTGAAGTTGCTTCTGCGACTCATGTCTCTCTTCAGCCCCCTGTTTCTCCTCTCTCCTTGATAAAGGCAACCTGAAGTGAGGGAGACCCCAAATATTCTCCCCAAAATTTCTGCCTTTAATACAAGTCAAATCATTAAAACTGCCTCTATAACCCTTGTCTCTCCTTCATAAATATAACCCTCGGTTTTAAAAAAAAAAAAAAAAACACTTGTAATTCAAAATCATTTTAATGTATGCAGATATGTTTGCTCATTTATTTCTCGAATGGAAAGTAGAAAGAGACCCATCCCTGCCTACGAGCATTTAAAAAAATATAGAATAACAATTGAATCTCTTCTTAACATAAGATAAATTAATTTTAAATAATATTATATCAAATATTAAACGGCTAGTTACCTTAATTGTAACTTAAACACTAAAGAACTATCCTTTAGTAAGTCGATTTAATTAAATTTTTAGTTTAATGTTTAATAATTTTAATACCATAAAGGTTGGTTACCTTAATTGTAACCATTATATGAATTTAAACACTAAAGAACTATCCTTTAGTTAGTCGATTTAATAAGATAAATATTAATTTTTTTTAATAAATCTTTTTAATTTAATCATTATATTTATAAAACATTATTAAACATTTTTTTTCTCAATCAATTTAAAAAGTATTATTTAGGTGAATATTAAATTGTTAACTTGTTATTATCTACACGATTGGTTTTGTAAAACCACTAAAACCTTAGTAGCATCAAAATCTTAAAAACATAATCAAATGCTACATTGTATTCTTGCATATCCATGGCACCAACAATGTTAAGCGTTAAAATGGTAAATCCAATCATATTGTCCCTCATCAAGGGTCCTACAAAGGGGTTGGTTGTAACAAATGATTAACTAAAAAATATGATTTCATTGCACAAGGTGCATTTTATGTTATTTTATTGTAATCTATAAGATATGTGATTTTCTAATTGGCATATAAATACAACCAGCATTGCTTGTAAAAAGTTGACGTAAGTCTCCACCATAAATGTTTTAGCAATACTTAATCTCATGCCATGTTTCATTATATAGGTTGTATTTCAAATTAGAAGGATGATATACCTCCCACACGCCTAGCACATGTAATAATTAATTTCAATGAGGTAATAAAAGCAATACTTAATCTCATGCCATGTTTCATTATATAGGTTGTATTTCAAATTAGAAGGATGATATACCTCCCACACGCCTAGCACATGTGATAGTTAATTTCAATGAGATAATAAAAAAAGGATGACCTATTCCATTGTCTAGGGTAACTCCTTTAGATATATAAAGAAAGGTATGTACCCTATGTTTTAGAGTTGGTATTTTGATTAATTTAAATATGTATACATGTATTCAAGTTACCTGGTACAAAAAAATTGTTTAACATGTGATTAAGTAATCAATATACTACATAAATATAGGAGACAAGTTTCTAGTGATTACAAAGGGATGTTGATTATTATTTTTTTAGATGTATAAAATTTATGGGGGTCTTGACCGGACAATGAAAAAAATATTTTTGAAATGAGATCTTTTTTCTTGAGCAAATTTTGAATTTTTTACTACATCAAAGTATATTATAATTTAATCTAGTTTATGTTCAAATCCAGGTTTATATGTTTATATAGGTGTAGTAATTACATCATCTAAATATTTTTAAGTTATCACATGTAGGGTGCATATTTTTTTCAAAGCAAGAAGACAAAGAATCACATCTTATTTAATAACTAGAAGGGAGAGAATTAAGTGTTACAATATAGTCATCATGACATAGGAGCCAAGTTTAATTTGGTTATATCCAAAGGAGAACAAAACATAAAAGATGAAGAACATTGAAGATCATGAGAAGTTAACACATATTGTTTCCACGAGAGATGACACAAACTTGGTTTCTTAGGACATAATTGGTCAATTTTGATGTTATTCCTTTACTATATACTTGGGGATTTTGATTTTGTTTTTAAATATGATTTAGAGATTTTGATTTTTCCTATAATTAGTTTTATGTGCATGTTTGGTTTTGCAAAATAGTTGATCTACAATGATTTTACTTTTGAACATAATTCATTTTATAAGAAATTGGTTCTACATAAGAAGTGGGTTTGCAAGTTATAGGTCACATGTTAAATTTGTATTTGCAATTTTTTTATGTTGAATTTTTTTGGTTTTACAAAATTTTGCCAAAAAATCTTGAGCATGAAATTCACAACATAGAGGGAGATGTTGTTCTCTTCGATTATCCCAAGGAAGAGAATTGAGACAATCGTACCTCGTGCAGAGTGATATAGCGAATCCAATCCCGAGATCATGGCTTTTGGCTGAATCAATGATCTTTGAAAGTTTTTTACAAGGTCCACTCCTTGTTAAGATGTGATCTTTGACACTCTTTTCTAATCTAACAACTTGGAAGGAAAAGGGTTAGGAAAAATAAGAAAAACAAAGATAGTGAAAAAGAAAAAGGTCATTAACCAACAAAACAACAATGCACCAAATATAAAATAAGATCCTCTTACACAATGTGTTAACGTGAACACTTCCTCCCCTTGACATGTATAAGCCTAGATGAGAATTACATGGATACATGCATAAGAGACGAGTCAAAACATGAGTACCACAAATGGCTACACAAAATAGATACATAGGCCTCCCATATACATGCATATGCAAGTAAAACTCATTAACAAGTAAAGGTTGCAAACATACACACATAATAGAGATGGGTCAAAACATGAGAACCATAGATAGATACCTAAAGTAGACATCTAGGCCTCTAGTATATATATGCATGCAAGCAATATTACAAATATTATGATTAAAAGAGGGGTTTGATTGTCCACAAGCTGCTCAAGATTTTGTTAACAGTTATAAAGAAAGAAATGAAACGAAAGCTTTTTAAACTTGTTGGTCCATTACAAAACTAACACATACTATTTATAAACACAACGAGGATAGTTTCCCTTTAAAACTTTATAAAATAACTTAAACCTTCTAAATTTTGGAACAAAATTTTTATAAAATTTGTTGATCCTTTACAAAGCTAACAAATACTATTTATAAACACAATAGTTTCCTCCAAAACTTTATAAAATAACTAAACCTTTTAACTACCTCTTTGAGGGATTCTGAAAGTTAACCTTGGTCCGAGCGGCCACCGAGGCACCAACGTAACCGCTTCTACAAAAGATAATCCAAGGACTAAAATCCATCCTCCTTAAAATCCATCAAAGGTACCCCAAGGGCTTATCCAACCTATAAGTCTAACGGTCACAAGCTTTTTTACTCATTCCACTCTTTTAATTTATCTGATCCTCAACAGTCTAAAGGTCATAGGCCTATTAGTCGGCCATTCTTATTAACAATAATTTTACAGCATACATCCAACGCTCCTCCTCATTTTTAATAATTTTACAGCATACATCGGCCGTTCCTTCTTATTAAGAATAATTTTAAAACATATATTGGTCTTTCCTTCTTATTAATCCAACGCTAGCCCAATACGTAACCCTATATATAAATCAGGATTAACTCCTTTAAACAAAACGATGAGGCCGTTACTCCATTGCACATTATAATCCATTATATAAAATCTATTATATATATTTATGAAACTATATATAGTCTATTATATATATATAAAACTTTATTAAATGACCCAGGAGGGCCGTTAATTCATTTAATTCAACAGCACATTATAATGCACTATATATAATCTATTTTATATATATATGAAACTTTATTTAAATGACACATTAGGGCCGTTAATTCATTTTCAGTCTCCATATAACATATACAATATAATATTTCAAATAACATATACATTATAATATTTCCACTCCTTCAATATCCGCTAATAAGATACATTATCCTTTACATTCAACCAATAGCCTATTAAACGCCCATTCTTATTTATTATAAGTGCGTATAGATGGCAAAAGTTATTTTTTTTTTTTTTATTTATCTTCTAGATAGGCTGATTTCTAAGCATATCAAATCTAAAAACATATATAAATAAAAACATGACAGCTTATAAATCTTAAACATATAAACATAAAATAACTATATAAACTAACCCTGAACTTATTGACTGTTTTTTTTCTTAGTTTGATGCTGGACCTTTCTCAAGATCTTAAATGAAATGAACATCTATGATGTGGTTAATGTTATAATATAATTTAGTTTTTTCTTAAAAATATATATATATAATACATATATACAAACTAACATGATAACTTTTAAAATAAATTTAGTTACAAGCTTACTGCAATTAACTACAAGCTTATTGCAAAGGGTTTTGACTTTTTTAAGAGGTCCAAAATTTAAACCCCACTCAAAATGCAGGGACCATAACCCTTTAACTAAATGAAAAAAACTTATAAAATAAATTTCAAAAATAAATATATAAATATAATTTTTTTTTACAAACACAAATTTTAATAATAAAAACGTATTTAAATAAATAAATTATATTAAAAAAATAAGAAATATTTATCAATCTATTAAAAATCAACAACTCATGTTAAAATCTACCCAAATAAATCTTAATTTTTTAAAAATGAAATCAACTAAATATACAGACACTAAACATATAAAATTAAAGCAAATAACTGCAAATTCTTTACCTGCTCTTTCTTGTATAATTGTCATGATGAGATCTATTTCTTTGCCGAAACTGCTCAAACCTTGATCGCTTACCAAAACTTTCAAACATCTGCAACATTTAAAAACGACCAATATAAAGCGAGGATTCACACTACTTTACTAACAGAAGAGAAAGTGGCATGCGGTTTTAAAAAAACGTCAATTAACCTGAATAACTTCTTGGAGGACATCTGAGAAGCGCACAATATACATCCCTTAACAATCATCACGATGTTTCGTTTCAGTTTTTCTTCTTGGTCGTGGAGTAGTTTTTTAACATGATCCGAAAGATCAACCAACTTTTGCAACAGAACCAAGCATCTTTCGTAATTTTCGGACATTTCATCCGCTGTGTGCAAGATATACCCAATCACGGAGCCCTGACATTAAACAGTGAACATTCCTGTCGAATACATCCTTTATTATTGGTGGAGCAGAGTTCACGATGTCTGCCTACACATTGAAAACTAAAATTAACAAACGTTGTCACGGTGCCAAAGAAAGGCGAAGCCACACTTTGAGAACTTTCTGCTTTGGCTTCCACATACTGAAATGCCGAATATCACAAAACTTCAAGTGAAAAGATTACAAAAAAAAAAAAGTAAATAAACAATTTACACCCGCTTAAAGAAAATAAATTTTATTTACCTTGTTGCTTGATTTCTCAGCATAACCGTTGAGAAATTTAAAAATTGTTTCCCCACTGCCAATGAAACGATTTCTGCTTTATCTTCCACAGACTGGAATGCCAGATATCACACAATTTTAATAAAAATTAAAAATTAAAAATAAAAATCTTACAATTGCATTAAAAAGAAAAAACCCAAATTCTATACCAACCTTTCGTGCAATTCGCCATTCTAACGAATCTCTAATGATTTTGATTAATTCATGACCGTTGTTTGCATCAGGATTTTAAATGATCTTTGACTTCGTCCAATGACTGGTCATATCTCCGGGATGACGCTGCCGGTTGTGAAGGTGATACCCCCGTCTGTTGTGAACTCGGCGATAACGTTCCTTTCACGGCCGAAAAAACAGAAACCTAAACAATTGCCTCTCCCAAAAAACAGAAACCGAAACAACTCCCTCTGGCGAATGCTCAAATATTGTAACGCAAAAAATGAACTCAGGATGTTAGGTAGTTGATATCAACTCTCTCGACCCCTTCTTCCTGTCGATTGTCCCTTCACAGATACAGCAATTGGATGGCTTCGATTTGAAGCCTCGTGTCGAAGTACCATACTTTCCGTGACACATAATAAATTTTTATAAATATTTTTACTATTTTATTATATTATTTTTAAATTTAAAATGTAAAAGATAAAGATAAAGGTATGAGGTAGACTAATTGGTTCAACCAAACCTTATAAGGGGCCGAGGTCCAAGGTTCAAATTTGGGACCTCACCCAACGTTTGTCCTTTCTTGGTGCTTTCAGAGGCGTAAAAGGTTTAAAATGATTGTGGCATGGCTATAGGGGCGGGCTGCGCGAAGATCTATGTGGCGATTTTCGAGGCGGCCATAAAAGCTGGAGAGCCTGCTCGAATTCATGGCGGCTATAGATTCCACCATTTAAAAAAATAATAATAATTAAAAGATAAATAAATTTTTTTAATTTATTATTTTAAAATGTTATTGGTTTAAATAAAATTATTATATTTAAAAATATATAATATGTTTGACAAATAAGTAATATATTTTATAGGTGTAAATTAATAAAATGTTGAAAACTAAAGATAAAAGGTTAACACAATCGTAGTAAATTAAAAGTTTTTGTACATATTTTTATTTTCTTTTTAGATTATAAAAATATTTTATATATAATAATTTTGTTTTTGAATATTTATTTTACATAAACATTCCTTAAAAATATATCTTTTATAATCTTTTTGTTGACATATTAATATTTTTTTAATTATATTTTTTTTTGTTAATAATGTTTTAAAAAATACTTATCAAAACATTATTTTTAACACTGAAAATATATAAACATATTTAAATATAAAATATTTTTCAATTTTTTTATAATCATTCTTTATTTTTGTGGAGGTAATGATTTTGAATTTATAGAATCAATTAAAAACAACCGTCTTCTGGACGCCTCTTATAGATGCTATTGTAAAATATTTGTACCTGTGATCTGAAAGGGCGTTTTAGTTGTAATTTCAGTAACTTTTTTCCCATGTCAATGTCAAAGTTTCATTTCATAAAGATTATAATCTTGAATAGAGGCTAAACAGTGGGGACTAGTCTGACAGTATCTCCACCACTATTGTAAGAATATCTCCACATCATATCATAGGGATGGCAATAATGACACTGTCCAGTGCGACATGATGGGCTTTGTGGGGCGGTGTCTGATGAGTACTATTGAAGCAAGTGCAATAATTACATTCTATGCATCCACCACTCTTGTGTAAACATCTCCACGTCAAAGATGGTACTGCTGTGTGCTCCTTTTTAATTCTGACATAAGAGATGCGACAAGCCATGTTATATAAGTCAGGAGACTATCACAAATGCATACGGATTGACAGCGCGTTTTACTCGTATATAGGCCTAAAATTCATTAACTTCTCACCCACGTCAATGTGAAAATTTATTTTTATAAATTCTTATATCTTCGATAGAGACTACAGTTGGAGGGCGTGGCCCAACATGAGGGGTCCTGGTAACTTTTCTAAATAATCAAAGGCGAACAAGGCAAAGGAAGACGTACAGAGTTGTTTTATCCTAGAAACTTATTTTCAAGGTCATTCATTTGTTGTATGATGGTTTTTTATAACGTTTTTGGTGAGTGGGATTTTTTTAAATTTTCATAAATACTTATTTTTGGATAATATTATATATTTTTATATGATAAGTTTGTAATTAATTATTTTTAAATATATATTTACACAGTATAAGTTTTATAATCTTTTTTAATATGGTAATTTTTATTTATTATTTTTTTTTTTTTTTAAATTATGTTTTGGTGGTTTAGTGAAACAATGTTTTTAAGAATGAAAGTTCACAGAAGAAAGAAGTTTATGGTAAATTTTGTTTAAAAAAAAAAAAATATTAATATATCCAATTTTGCCATCGGTAAAGTGTTCCAGTATGTAATTTTATTTGTCAAGAGAAATATTCTCTAGAGCATAAATTTTATCTATAGTTGATTTGTTAGAAACCATTCATTTGCAACAACAAAAAAATTCAAAGTCAATATTGTCACTCTAATCAAATATCAATTATAATGCATGTCTCTTATAGGCATGTAGACGAAGCTGTTAATAACATTTAAAGTACTAATAAAAATTATTATCTCAAGAGAAGTTACACTTTTACATCAATGATTATTGTACCCATGATACTCATTATGTGAAGCATTGTTTTGATCACTTTTATGACATCTAAAAAGAATGAAGGTTACATTAAATGATAATTGGGCATGTTCATATGGTTGTGAAGGAAAATTCAACTCGACTTATCATTCTATTAAACTTTATTGAATGCACGATAAGCATTAAATTTTGATTTTGTGGAGATTTTATGAGGTATTATATGAAAAAAGGGAATGAGGTGGTGTAATTGTAGTGGTAAAAAAATTTTGCTTGAACATACCAACTACAACATGATGCAATAAATTTTCTTGATGCCAAATTTGTGATTGATTATTATAAAAGTCATTCACCAAGGTCAAAAGCATCAAAGTTGTTGATAACTCAAAGAGTTTGTTGGCTCAATGTAGTATAACTTAAATTTGAAGAGACTAATATTGTATACTTAGTTATTTTTATTGGAACCAACAATTATATTCAATACAAATAAAATAGGTTACAGTAAAAAGGAGCTAGAAAGATCAAAGCTCGGAGTACAAGGTCACCCATATGATCAAAATTGGAACCAAATCCTAAAAGAGCGAAAAAACAATATAACTAAGCATAGAAAAATAAACTAGAGTAAAAATATTAAACTATAAAACTATAACTCTAGGCACCAAGTAGACTTATTGCTCCATCATCTTGTGTCTATTCAATATCAACACCTCAAAGTTGTTGAAATTGTTGGATCGGATGGGTGAAACCTTTCTTTGAGTAAACTATATCCATCTTCTTTCCCTTTTCGTGGACTACGAGAACGTCGAAATAACATAGAAAGGGAGGGATCTTTAGATTTTGCTTCCTCCGTAGAAATTGCCAATTCCATCGATGATGGAATTGCATCCAACAATTTATTCTTACCATCGCTAAGATACTTCAACACACTGTAGTTGTTGGATGAATGGAGTTGCTTCTTTGGAGCGGTATCTTCTTCTGCAAATTCCCTTCTCGGGTTGCAGGAGCACTTTGCGCTAGTCGGAGGAGAATGTACTGGAGGACTGGCCAGTTGGACATGTTGTGAAGCCACCACTATTGAAGCCCTTGGGATATGAATATGTTGAGATTGAGGAGCCTCAATATTGACATATTTAGCTAAGGGACCAGTTTTTTCCTTTTCATACCCTTTTTCTACCAACTTTGAGACATGTGTCGACTTGGACTGTGTACCTTTAGAAGCAGCCAAACATACATTTTTACACCCTCCCACCATCGTCCAACCATCCTCCTAAGGTTGAGGAGTGGGTGCACTTAGTGTGGTGGGGCTTTACTTGTCCCTGTTATGCGGTATCAAGGGACAATCTCTGATCTTTTTTTTTAGGACTGGCACCAAAAACATGTGTTGGAAAAATTAATGTAGAGGACTCGTTGGGATAGCAGAGTGTCACCAACTTGTATTTCAATAGTCTCCTTGAGATCTCAAGAAATATCAATCTCGATGCAAACATATTTTTAAGGGTGTGCATCAAAAAATTTGTCCGGTTCCACCAAAATGACACACCCTAGAGGGGTTTTTGTGCGACTGAGAAAGGACCACAAAGGTAGAAGGAGTCCTAGGAATTCCACCCACATAGGGACTTTGATAGATCTTTTCTCAGGAATAAAAAATTCACGTGTCCAAGGAGAAAAACAATTAGAGAGCTTCTCATTTACCAAGGACCATGCTCATAAATCGTCTTAGCATGAGATGTTTTCATAAAACAAAACAAAAAAAAACTTTGTAAATTTTTGAACCATCGTGAGTTGGACTCCATGAGGAGTCCAAGCTGTGTTAACCCAGGCCCTAAGGGAAGACTCATTAGGGATGCATCCAACAAAATACCCGACAAGGGTGAATGATTCTAAATAGTGACATGCAAAATCAAATTCAAGTAATGGAAGAATTACATCAAGAGAATGAGGATTACCTTGTGGACCATTCTTAGCATAAACCTGCACAATCGATTAAGAGGAGATATTATCACATGCATTATCTTCTACGATGCTAATGTTATGCATTTGTCCGCCAGGGTTGGAGACCATATTGAAACTCAAAACCCTAGCATTCCCATCCTTAAAACCCTAGCAAATCTCCTTAGTGGCGCTATTTTGAAAAATGTAGCACACACTTAGTTATTTTTTAAATATCTTAAGTTTTTTCTTTGTGTTTTATCACCTTGTTGTACTCTTTTACATCCAATTTAAATATGTATTTATGAGTTTATTATAGACATTGATTGAGATACTCCAAACTGTTGTAAACCTATAAAAAGCATAAGAAAAACTTAGTTAAAAGTACAATCGATAGTAGTTTATTAACCACTCAAAATAAGAACTGTGCATGTTATTATATTTTTTTTAAAATATCAATAAGAAAAAATGAATCTACTGCATTGGGTGAGTTATATGGTATCTTATTTGTAATCTGTATGGTGTATGGTTTTTTAATTGTCATATAAATGCAACTAGTGTTGCTTGTAAAAGGTTGATTTAGATCATGCCATGTTTCATTATATATAGGTTGTGTTTCAAATCGGAGGGGTGGGATACTTACCCCTATACACATAGAACATGCGATAGTTGATCTCAATGAGGTAATGAGGTAATAATTGAAGAGATGTATTCCATTGACTATGATAACTCTTTTATATATGTGTAGAAATGTGTGTATATGATGTTTTAGAGTATGCATGCACATGTATACATGTACGAAAGTTACCAAGTACAAATTATTTGTCTAATATATGGTTAATTATTATATTGTAAACTTGTAGGTGGTGTGTGTTTGTAGTGATTACATAATCTATCAATGAGAAGGGTGTTGATTATTATTTATTGAGATGTATAGAGTTTATGGGAATCTTGACCTAACAATGAAAGAAATATTTTTGAAATGAGATCTCTTGTTCTTGAGCAAATTTTAAAATTTTTATTACATTAATATATATTGTAATTTAATATGATTTATGTTCAAATTCAAGTTTATATGTTTACATAGGTATAGTAATTGCATATATAATACATATTTATAAGTTTTCACATATAGGGTACAAATTTTGTTCAAAGCCAAAAGATAAAGAACCACACTCTATTTAGTGACTACAAGGGAGAGAATAAAGTGTTACAATATAGTCATCATGTCATAGGATGTTATATCAAAAGGCGAAAAAAATATAATAGATGAAAAACTAGCATTAAGGATTATAATAAATTGACATATTTTATTTCCACGAGGGATGATATAAACTTGGTTTCTTAGGACATAATTGGTCAACTCACATGTTATTCCTTTAGTATATACTTAGGGAATTTAATTTTGTTTTTAAGACAATTTAGGGATTTTGATTTTCATATAATTAGTTTTGTGTGCATGTTTGGTTTTGCAAAATAATTGATCTACAATGATTTTACTTTTCGTCATAATTTACTTCATGAGAAATTGTTTCTACATAAGAAATGGGTTTGCAAATTATAGTTCAAGATTTTTTGTAATTTTTTTAGCATTGCATAGTTTTGGTTTTACAAAAATTTGCCAAAACAAATTGTAGCATTAAATTCACAACATAGAAGGAGACAAACAAATTGATGGAAAAAAAGAATAAGAAAATTGCTTAAATGAGCTTAAAATTGCTTTTACAATTGTTTATCTGATTGTTGTTTAAAACCATGCTTGAGTTTTTAAATACTTTGTGTCATGTATATTATTTAGAAAATTTAAATGATAAAATATGAGATAAAAATTGATAGGAAAAATTATGCTTTTCTATCTCAAAATATAAAGGGGTCAAGTAAGTTTTTTTAGTTTTATTATATTATTATTTTTCTATTGCTTATACAAATTGTATTAAGCATTTTAGTAATAAAAAATTAAATATTCTATACAAGATACATATCTTGTGAGGTTACACCTATCTATATGTAGTTCTTAAATTCAAAGATTTGAAATTTGAATTTAAATTAAAATGTTTGTTTTTGTTATAGTTTTCTTCTATATTTTAAGTTCATATATGTGTTAAAACTTTATTGAACATGTTTTATGATCCTAATCGGATGTATTTTTTTCCTCATATCATATCGATGAAGCATAACATTGACTATGCATATGTAGTCTTAATTTTTATGTAATGTTTCTTTCCTTGTGTGAAGTACAATGGGTTAATTTATCTTCTTATCTTGTTAGAATAGGTTTAACTTGTGATAACATATATGGAGGATTTACATGATTTATTATTAGGAAATAAATATAACTATTTGAAATCATTACATAATTCTTAAGAAGATTCTCACAATTTTGTATCCTAACTGATCTTAAGTGTTTCAAGATAGTTCCTACATTTATTGTATTAATTCTTATCTCTATTCTTATTGAGAAACACTCCAAGAATTATGGTGCACATGTGTTCTTCCCATCTATAGTAATAAGTAATCATATCAAGTCCAAATACACAATTAAAAAGGAATTTTAGCATTGATACATTACAAATTTATTGATTTCAATTAATATTTGAAATTATAAAATAATACATTAGTTATAAATGAGAGAATTGATACATTAAAAATGAATAATTTAAGCATTGATCTATAAAATTATAAATAAAATCTCATTATAGAGCTCAATTTTGTAGAATAAATTATAAGCACATTTAATTAAGTTAAAAATCTAAATCCTAAAAATAATAAATGACATCTCATACTACAATGATAAATAGTGGACTCAATTAAATAGTTTATAAATATAAAAAAGCATAAATAAAATATACATAAATGTTGAAAAATATATACTAAAAGTATGATACTTCATCTCTTAAAATTTATAAATTACATTAAAGATTAAATTAAACATAAAAATAACAAAAAAATATAGATACATCATGATCATGATTAGAGACAAGTCTGCAATGTCATGTGTACAAAACACAGCTATAAATCTAGTACAACTAGGTATGTGGATATTGCTTGAAAGGAACCTATATAATACATAAACATATATTAATTTATAATGTAATCTAACATAAACAATGTTAGTTAAATTAATAACTATTGTTAGTTATGTTAGAAATAGATTATATTACATTATTTGGGTCATGTAAATGTACCTTCCTTGGTACATACTTAGGACATTATATTACTTTAGGGGGAAGTTATCTAGTTACTTCATGCAATGTAATAAATGCACAAGTGTCAATGTGCAAGTTGTATATGTACAAGGTATCCCTTGTACAACTAGGTAGAGTGTTGGCCAAGGCATCTATCTTCTTATATAAAGGGCAATAAATAGTAGTGTGAGATAGAGCATAGAACATATAGAGCAGTGCAGAATAGTGCAATAGTGTAGAGTGTGTGAGCTATAATATTAGAGCTCATTCATTGAGCAGTAGCTTAGATCATGGAGTGTTCATTTTATCCATAGCTACTTATGTAATCATTTCCATCTTTTCTATTTATAACATATTTTAGCCATCTCACAAATTTACTTTCTTTCTTATTATTCTGAATCTTGTTATTGATATCTCCCATTACATGTATAAAAAGCTAATAGTGATATCAAAGCTACGGTAGATAAAACTATAGTAGATCAATAGGGAAAACACCATTATCATTGATCCTGAGTTTTTTATCGACCTAATGCACCATTGGGCCAATCAGTGTCAAAATCTCTTAAAAGAGTCTAGGTGGTAGAATTAGGGAGAGTCACAAGTGAGAATTGAATCTCAGTTTTTGAAATACTAAGATTGCATAAGGTTAGATTCTTTCCACAAAGTTGCAAGAAAACTCGTGAAGACTGGGACTCAACATTTGATCCACTAGTTTGATGAATTAACTAGTGAAGCTCATCTCAGAGATCTAGAAATATTTACCTGAAGTTTATTTTATCGTAGGGAATTAATTCTCAAATGATTAGGACACATCCTACAATAGAAATCTAGGAGATCTCAACTTCATTGCTCAAAGGTCGGAGTGCCTTCATAGTGTAGAGATTAGTTGTTGTAGAGAGGAGAATACATTAGAATTAGCTTCTAGAAAATAATCATGGTGAAGTCAAGAGACCATAGAAGAACTCCATTGCTATATTGAAGAACTCCACAAAAAGAAAAATGCCATAGAAGCCCTTATTCAGAAGAAAAGACCATAGAAGCCTTGATCTAGAAGAAAATACCATAGAAGACTTGGTATTGAAGAAAAGGCCGTAGAAGCCTATAGAAGGCCATAAAAGCCTTGATATTGAATAAAAGACCACAAAAGCCTTTATACTAAAATAGGCCACAAAAGTCTTTATCATGAAGAAGACTCTAGAAGAGAGTACCTAATTTAGAAGCAGATTTTAGTACTAATATTTTTTTGCAGGAAAAGAAGATCCAGTGAGTTGGGAAAGCTTCCTACAACAAATATAGGAAGAGTATCTTATTTAGAATCAATTTAGCACTTGAAAAAAATATATTAGAAGGAGATATCATTGAATAAATTCTATACTAGGAAGAAGAAGAAGGACTAGGAGAGTCTTGCTCAAATATAGAAGCAGTAAAATCAGAGATCCATAAGAAGGTCTTACCACCAACATTTTGAGAAGCATAAGGTTAAAGATAAGGTCTCAATGAAGACCATAAGAAGATGCAAGATCAAAGACCTTAGTGAGGTCTGGAAGAGCATCTTGTAAAAGGCTAGGAAAACCTTACTAAAGAAATCATCAAAGGAGAAATCACTAGAGAAATCCACTACCAAGGAGAAGCCCCTAATAGTGAAGGACTTGGGACAATTATCACCATCCGAAAACAAGCCCAAGAGGAGGAGAATTTGGCAAGGAGTGCCAAATTCGAGCAGAAGAAGAATCTAGTGAAGACCTCAAGACATTTAGAATCTTGAGAAGAAGATCTTGCTTGAAGTCAAAATTTGATAAGAAGACTTGAAGATAGAAGAAGCTCATCAAATTTAGGATATTTGAAGATTTCATCCCACAACAAGAGGACATCGCTTTAGAGATACAAACTTCTCCAAATCTACAATAGAAGGAGGAGAACACAGGAGGAGAACAAATTCAACAAATATTAGGCTCGTGAAAGAAAGTTCGAGACCATCATTTGGTAAAGGAGTTATTTAGAATAATTTACAAAGAGTTGGAAGATCTTACTTAAGGCAACAACTTGGTGATCTTAGACACCAAGATCTACATCCTCTACAGAAGCAATAAAGGAGCTATAAAAGCTTTCAAAAAAAGGTAAGAAAATATTGGTACAAGTAGATTCATTAATTGGATTACTTATTAGATTTGTTAAAGCACCTTAATCTAGATTAACGTTGCAAAAAGGGGATTTGTATTATAGAATTTATGCATTAAAAAATAAAGGTTCTTTTTAAGGTTTATTTATGCATTAGGAGTTGATTTGATTTCAAAATTTCAACTATCTTTCAACTAACTATAATCTACTTTGGAAATCAAAAGAAGACTATCTCCTAATATCTTACTTATAAGAAATTTGTAGAATAATTCTTGAAGATTCATTTCAGATTATTATTGATTAAGTTGCAGTAAATTGATTAAGTGCACTTATAAATTTTTGAGAGTTATTTGGAGTGATAAGGTGTAATTTTTTGTGCATTAAAAATGAAATATTAGTGGGTTCATTTGCACTATTTTATTACTCTAAAAAAGCTTAGTGGTTGTGTTCTTGAGAAAGGTACAAAATCAAAATTTGTCAGTGTCTAAAGACACTATTGGTGCACAAAAATTTGCAACTCATAGTGGCCAATAGAAACCATTATAAAGGTTAGAATCCTTCAAAACTTGTAGAAGAAAACAACTAACGAAAAATCAGAAATAGAAGCTTCAAAGATTGAGACTTGGTGAGTCTAAAATCTAAAACATTACAGGGTTTGGTGCAAGAGAAATAAAAGTGAAAAAAATTACATCAAATTAAGAGCTTCTATCTAAGCTTGGATTTATCATAAAAGTATCCAAGCAAAAAGGGGAAGGTGTCTAAACAAAGAGATAACCTCAAAAACCCTTCACTACATTCAAAAGTCTACTACAAAATTAGAATTTCAGACCTACAAAAGAAGTGCAAGGAAGAGTGCAATAAAGGTATTATGTTTCACAAATATTCGTACATTATATTATATTTCTCTAATACATTCTACGTATGAAAGAAGGAATATTTTAAGGTGTCATAAAAGCACAACATTCTCTAGAATATTGTAGTCGAATACGAGCATAAAGAAGCCTATCAAAAGGGCCTACATCGTGCACAGGTTGGATAACCATAACAGGTGATATGCAAAGCACAAGAAAGGAAGCACATTACTCATCAAAGGGTACATATCCAACAACACATAAGCAAAGGAAATCAAAGCAAGCAAAATCAAAAATGTACATCCAAAGGAAGGAGCATTCAATACTAACATTAGAACATCAAGAACTCTCCACCATAGCGCTATCGTTAAAGCTCCACCATAGCTCCTTCGTCTCTCCACCAAAGCACCA
Source organism: Wollemia nobilis (assembly GCA_028583015.1). Classification (NCBI taxonomy): domain Eukaryota; kingdom Viridiplantae; phylum Streptophyta; class Pinopsida; order Araucariales; family Araucariaceae; genus Wollemia; species Wollemia nobilis. The sequence continues at coordinate 472,614 of JAQPPZ010016986.1, forward strand.
TCGCTAGCTTTGCTTTGCTAAAACCATCTCAACGACATCGAATTACAACCAAGAAAAAGGTGGAAAAGTACGTAGAAAATCTTACATGTAGGCATTATAAGAATAAGGGCATGCAAGTGATATTTTTCATCCTCGAAATGAAACCCTAAAATGCTCTCAATGTATTTTGGAATTTCATGCATGTGAGGAAGCATTACAACAAGTCTTTGGTGATCATAGACCATGTGGAAGAGGAATTACATTCCTCCATAGGTGTCATCATTTGGATAATACAAGAAGGGATAAAACGCTTCAAAAATTACACTTGCAACAAACATCCAAGGAAGTGTTGAAATATAACTGAAGTGAAACTTGTCACTAGGTTGATCGCCTATTAAAGGCTCATTGGACTAGGAAGGACAAAGCAATTCAATGTAGCAATTCAATGAAGCAATTTAGCATAGCAATACAATGTAGCAATTCAGTGAAGTCTTCAACACATTTACATCAAAGATGTGGGAATCATCACAGCGTGGAAGAAAGGGATAGAGGATTCAATGCTCTGGTCTGAATACAATCAAAATAGATACAGTTAACATTACAACCATTATATGTTTGAAATCAACATAGATTATTGCTTAATATAAGGTAAGATTTATTTCCATATTTATATGCTTTCATCTATAGGGAGTTATAAGGTTGAATTAAAGGAACATAATTATATTGGAAGCAATACCTAAAAGGAAATCATTTATCAAGCTAATATAATATTTGTAATATTAAACTTAGGAGTAATAAGGTTTTCTACTGGAAATTAAACTTAATTCTTGCAAACATTATTGTGAACTAATTTTTCTAAAATTAGGGAGTTATAAGGGTTACTACATCAAACTAATTAATTTGTAAATTAGATACACTTGGATTAAATCCTAAAGGGATATTAAAGAGAGTTTTATCAAAGCATTTCAAAGGTTAGAAATTTATAATATTATTGTCTCAAAAATTCTCAAAAGGAGACAAAATATCCAACATTAAAACCTATTTAAATTTTAGAAAAGTGCTTAGCTCAATAGGAGCAATAAGGATAATAGAAGTTGATTTTGGTATTTACAAAACTTTACAAAATCAACCAAAATTGAACTATAATTTACAAAAGCACTTTATATCTTATCCAAAACCTACTAGAGAGTCATAAGGCATTCTACGAAACCTAAGAATCTCAACTACACAAGGGTCCTAATTATTCCTAGCAGAATCTCAACTACACAAGGGTCCTAATTATTCCTAGCAGAATCTCAACTACACAAGGGTTCTAATTATTTCTCCTAGAATAATAACTAGAATAATAAAGTGAAAGCTATTTTTGTATATGAAAAACTTTGGGATATTGTCAAAGGGAAAACTCAAATACCTACTACATATGATATTGAAATCCTAAAGTTTGTAGAAAATAATTCAAATTCTAATGATAACAACCTTTGCTATCACGAATGAGATACAACCCTATATCAGTTCAGTAAAATCATCTTCAGATGCATGGAAAAGCCTAGAGAAATTTTTTGAAGGAAAGAATAAGGTAAGTATTTTCCATCTTCAAAGTCAACTTCATTCATTAAATATGAACAATGGAGAAAACATAAAACTATTCCTAAGGAAGGTAGCAGATATCAAAGGGATTTATCTTAGGACAAACAATTAAGGATGAGCTTCTTACTCAAGTAACCATGAGAGCACTTCCAAAAAGCTATAAACATTTGGTAAAATCTTTAGAAGTCCTAAGTAAAGATACTTCTTTTGATGACTTAGTCAATATTCTACAGGAATATGAAGTGGAAAATACAGTTAAATATGAGATATCTAGCATTGTGTTGGATGTTTTGAGTGATAAGTTGTCATTGATGTCAAGAGTGAGTGGCCATTGCTGTCAAACTTTCAACACCATTCAGTGGCAGTTTCAATTGGCAGCATCCGTTTCAGTTTCAGTTTCAAGATCTGGTTCAAGGAAGTCATATGAGGTCCAAAGTGCAAGAAAAAAGCCGAAATAAATATTATTTTATAATATTATGCAAAGGAAGTTTAAAATTAATTATAAATTAATTTATTAGTTAATTTACTTAACTTATAAAGTTATTTAAATTAATTATTAATTTATTTAATTATTAATTATAAATTAATTTAAGCTAAGGTTAAATAACCCTAAGGTGGGTTATCAAATTTGAAATTTGAAATTTGATTTCGAATAAAGTGCCACCGACGTGAGGAGAAATTAAAATTGTGTATATAAGGGGGGAACTCCCACCCTACCAAACTTACCATGCCTTTGAAAATTAATGCAAACTTTAAGATTTGTGAGACTACAAATTACGTTGCGTCCAAAGCAAGGAAAAGGGTGTGCAAGTTTCATGAGAAATAGACAAAGAGTGGAGGCATAAGATGAAGGGGTTCTACATTCCTTCACATGGGCATTAGTAGCCCACGTGGTGGACTCCCAAGAGCTAAGACGCTTAGGATAAAGGAGACGACGGATTGAATCTCGTAGAATCCCTTTTTGGGGAAGAAAGAGGTATGCTTGTAAATTGGTCATCAAAAATTTTGGGAATATAGGTTGGGCATTTAAAAATTAATTTTTGCATATTTTAAATTGGTTCTAAGGTTGTAAAGGGAGTTATAAGGGTTTTTGCAAAATTAAATTTTTAATGTTATTTGCTCAAATGTTTTGAAAGGATTGTAAGGTGTTTGGTTGATATTTTTATAGTGTTGGATATTATTTTAAGATTGGAGTTTATAAGGTGTATCAAGGAAATTATCTTTATGTATGGTATGATGAGTGTTATTTTAAAAGGGAGCAATAAGGCATGAATTGAGTTGTGATTGTTTTATGTCCAAGGAATATTTTGGAAAGTGTTGAAGTAATATTGTTGTGTCTAACCATTGAAATTGGAAAGAAGAAAATTGTGATTAAGACAGATTTTATAAAGGCACTTCTACATCCAACAAAAGGTATGGGCAAATTCTTCCTTGGTTGAGTTGATTGGTTGGTTTTTGAAAAACAATTTTGGAGTGAAAAGGACTTGATTAGGTTTCCTTGTTGAGTTGTTGAGCTATATGTGAAGATTGTTTTATAAGCATTGTTGAGTGTGTTTGAGTTAATGCTTCAAGGTTTTTTGGAATAAAGAGTTGTTGATAAAACCTTGTTTGATAAGCATTGTTGTTGAAGCGAGTTGGTTGAGTGAAGAACTTGAACTAGGGTTTGGAAAGAACATGAGTATCATTGTTATGTGAGATTGATTGATAAGCATTGTTGGAAATATTTTGAGTATTCATATGCTTGGACTAGGGTTTGTGAGCAAGGATTATTTCATTGAGTGATTGGTTGAGTAGAGTTGGTTGAGCCTAGTCAAGTGAATGTGTTGAGGTGATTGTTCAAGTTCTATGAAATAAATTATTTTATATTCTGAATTGATTTGAGAAAGAGGTTGAGTGTTGATGAGTGTGAAGCATATTGAGTCTCTAACAATTCTCTGTATGTTTTTGAAAGAGTGATTGAAAGTAATTGAGTATTGAGGTGAATGTGAAGCATATTGAGTCTCTAACAATTCTCTATATGTTTCTAAGAGTGTGATTGAAAGTGATTGAGTATTGAGGTGAATGTGAAGCATATTGAGTCTCTAAAAATTCTCTATATGTTTCTAAGAGAGTGATTGAAAGTGATTGAGCATTGTGATGAATGTAGAGCATATTGAGTCTCTAACAATTCTCTTTATGTTTCTATGAGTTTGGACAAGTTCTAGTGTGGACTTGTTGAGCAGATTTGAGGTAAGTATTTGAGAAGACTTGTGGACATATTTGTGTGAGCTTTTGTGGAAGCTTACAATACAGATTGAGAGCAGATTTGGATAAGTTCTAGTGAGGACTTATTGAGCATATTTGGATAAGTTCTAGTGAGGACTTATTGAGAATATTTGGACAAGTTCTAGAGAGGACTTGTGGATAGATTGGTGTGAGATTTTGTGGAAGCTTACAAGGTAGAATTGAGACAAGTCTTTGAGAAGACTTGAGAGCAGAGTTGATTGATTGATTTGTTCAAACCTTGAGTTAAGGTTTGGGGCAGATCTAGCAGAGTTGATTTGAGATTGAGTCAAGCTTTGTGTTAAGGCTTGAAGATAGAGATTGAGGATAGATTTGTGCTAGACCGAAGGACTATGTTTAGTGCAGATTTGAGGATAAATTTTGGTGTAAATTTGAGGACAAGTTTGTGCCAGACCAGAGATAGAGATTGAGTAGATTTGTGCTAGACCGAAGGACTATGTTTAGTGCATATTTGAGATAGAGATTTGGAGGTGATAGAGTATAGAGGATGACAGTATCCAGTGGATAGAGATCCATTAGCTAGGGCAGTGAGGATATGAGTCTTCAGTGGATAGAGATCCATTAGCCAAAGTAGTGGGGGCAATAGTTCTTCTAGAAGATCACTAGTCAGAGCTAAGGAGAAAGGAGTTCTCCTATGGATAGAGATCCATGAACTTGATTAGGGGATTGGTGTCTCCTTTGGATAGAGATCCATAAAAATTGTAATAGGGAAAGGATTCCCAAGAGATTGATTGAGAAAATTTTAGTGAAATATTTTCTTCGTGGAGTAGCCCACATTGGGTGAACCACGTAAATTTGGTGTCTCTATTGTGTGTGGTGATTTGTGCATTACTTTGATTACTACTGTTGATATTGCTATCTATACATTGCATAATATTTATTGGGAAAGAAAAGTAAAAAGTGGTCTTATACTGTTCACCCCCCTCTCAATATAAGCTTGTGTTCTTCAATTGGTATTAGAGTGGGTTCCTTCGAAAGAGTTTAACAACTTGAAGGAAAAGCTTTCAAGAACACAATGGATTCTAAGAATGTGTCCTCAGATAATTCAACACTAGTATTTTATGGAAGTGATTATATATATTGGAGTATAAGAATGAAGATTTACCTGATGGCACTTGGCAATAAAATTTGGGAAGCATATTGAAAATGGATACGTACCACCAGTTGATCCACCTACATATAAGGAAGGTAAGCTTCTACAACATTACAATTCAAAAGCAATGAATGCAATTTTGAGAGGTTTGCATAGAATAGAGTCCATAAAAGTTATGCATTGTCAAGATGCAAAAGGAATTTGGGATAAGTTGCAAAGTATATATGAAGGAGATAAAAGTGTCAAAAAGGCAAAGATACGAAATCTCAAAGCACAATTTGAAGGATTAAGAATGAAGGATGAGGAAAACATTAGTACTTATCTACTTCGGATAGATGAGGTTTTTAATGCCATGCAAGGACTTGGACTTAAGGTTGATGAATCAGATGTTTGTGATAAGGTCTTAAGATCTCTTCCAAAAAGATTTAGTGAAAATATTTTTGCTATAGAAGAATCAAAATATGGTGATTATTTGACAAGAGATATGTTGCTTGGTATTCTTACAGCATTTGAGTTGAGAACAAAAGAGGAACCTAATCCCTAGAAGGAAGCAACATTCAAAGCAATTAAGAAGACAAAGGGTAAGAAGTCAGAATCAAGCAATGAGTCATCCAGTGATGAAGAAGCAAATTATGGTAGAAGGAATAAGGATTCAAGAAGGTTTAAAGATACAAAATATGTTAGATGTTTCAATTGTGGAAAATATGGTCACTATGCAACTGATTGTCAAGAAGCTAAAAACAACAATGATGAAGAAAAATAGGATCACAGGAACAGGGAATCAGAAAGATACAAGCACCAAAAGAAAGGTAAGGATGGACAAGGTAGACAAGGAAAGAAGTTCTTTCAAAGACAAAAGAGGAGCTACTATGCAGACAAGGCAAGTAAGTACTCAAGTGATAGTGATAATAGTTTTTTAGATAATGATAAATATGAAGTCCTATTTATGATTGAAGAAAAAGAACAAGTTAAGAAAAGGACACCAATAATTCTCAAGTGCTTTAGATGTGGTAATTTTGGACATCTTGAAGATAGTTGTACAAGGAATGGTTTCAGTTTTAGTGATGATGAATATGAGGATGCACTAGTAGGACCAGAAGAGAATATTCTAATGGCACTAGAAGAAGAAGAAGGTGATCCTATAGTAGACAAGTCAAAAGAAAATGAAGATGTGGACAAAGGCAAACAAATAGAGGAAGAATCAAATAAAGAAGGATATGATCTTAAGGCAGAACTTATTTATGCTCTTGACATAGTAAAAAGGGTAAGAAAGCAAAACTCTAAACTTGAGTTTCAGTTTCAAGAATGTGATGAAGAGAGAGGAAAGCTTATAGAGGATCTAAACAAGTCAATGGCTAAGACAAATAAGTTCAAGGATAAGCTAGAAGCAAAGGTCTTAGAATGTGAAAGGTTAGAACAAGAAGTAGCTCTACTAAGGGAAGATTTAGAAGAGTCCAAGGATAAGCTACACAAGTTTGGAAAGAGTTCAAATATTGTGGATAAGATGATCAAGGTACAAAGAAGGTCAACAAATAAAACAGGTCTTGGTTTTGAACAAGCTCAAAAGAAACAAGAAGAAGAGTCAACCTCAAGTTCTAAAGAAGAAGATAGTGTAAGAGAAAGTGAGACATCTAAGGATGAGTTGGACAACAGTAAGTTCAACAAGGAAAGGAACAATGCACAAAGGAGAAATAGATGGAACAACAATCAGAATAGGGTAAGAGAGACTAAGAGACCAATGAGGTCAAGACAAGGAAATTTCAATGGAAGGTGTTTCTCATGTCATAGGTTTGGGCACATGGCTTCACAGTGCAGGACACATGAAAGACAAGAATATGGGAACTTTCAAAATAGATAACTTTTCCATGGGTATTGCTACTCATGTAATCAATTTGGTCACAAGGCAATGAATTGTAGGGTTCATGACAGAAAAGGATATGGCTTCACTAGGAGAAATCCCAAAACATTTGCACCTCCAAGGAATAATAACATTAAGTGTTATAAGTGCAATAATTATGGACATACAACAAAATGGTGTAGAGCAGACATTCCAAAACCAAGCATGAATAGGAACAGGAACATGGATATGAACATGAACAAGAACAGAAACAAGAACAGGAACAGGAATATGGATATGAACATGAACGAGAACAAGAACAGGAATAGGAATATAGATATGGACATAAACATGAACAAGAATATGGACATGGACAGGAACAATCAAAGAAATCAGAAGGATCAGATAAGAAGGAAATAGGATAAAGGTAAAGACCAGTGCTTGTTGGGAGTATAAATACTCCCACCCCAGAATTAAACACCTCAAGAGGAGGTGGGGGAGGGGCTAAGCTAAGAGATTCATTCTTAGCCCCGAGCCCCAAAGGTGACCCTTTTCCATTGATGTCAAAGGGGGAGAGATTTGGTTTAAGGAGAGAGCATTGAGTCAAGGGGAGCAGTTTCCCAGGGGAGCAGAATAGGAAAAAGGTCAAGATTTGGTAAAAATAATTTGGGTTGCCATCAATGACAAAGGGGGAGATTGTTGGACATTTTGAGTGATAAGTTGTCATTGATGTCAAGAGTGAGTGGTCATTGATGTCAAACTTTCAACACCAGTTAGTGGTAATTTCAGTTGGCAGCATCCGTTTCGGTTTCAGTTTCAAGACCCGATTCAAGGAAGTCAGATGAGGTCCAAAGTGCAAGAAAAAGCCCAAATAAATAATATTATAATATTATTTTATAATATTATGCAAAGGAAGTTTAAAATTAATTATAAATTAATTTATTAGTTAATTTACTTAACTTATAAAGTTATTTAAATTAATTATTAATTATAAATTAATTTAATTATTAATTATAAATTAATTTAAGCTAAGGTTAAATAACCCTAAGGTGGGTTATCAAATTTGAAATTCAAAATTCGATTTTGAATAAAATGCCATCGACGTGAGGAGAAATTAAATCATGTATATAAGGGGGGAACTCCCACCCTACCAAACTTACCATGCCTTCAAAAATTAATGCGAGCTTTAAGAATTGTGAGTCTACGAATTACGCTGCATCCAAAGCAAGGAAAAGGGAGTGCAAGTTTTGTGAGAAATTGACAACGAGTGAAGGCATAAGAGGAAGGGGCTCTACCTTCCTTCACGTGGGAATTAGTAGCCCATGCGGTGGACTCCCAAGTGCTAAGGCACTTAGGATAGAGGAGACGGTGGATCAAATCTTGTTGAATCCTCTTTTGGGGAAGAAAGAGGTATGCTTGAAAATTGGTTGTCAAAATTTCGGGAATATAGTTTGGGCATTTAAAAATTAATTTTTGCATGTTTTAAATTGGTTCTAAGGTTGCTCAAGGAGTTATAAGGGTTTTTGCAAAATTAAATTTTTAATGTTGTTTGCTCAAATGTTTTGAAAATATTGTAAGGTGTTTGGTTGATATTTTTATAGTGTTGGATATTATTTTAAAATTGGAGTTTATAAGGTGTATCAAGGAAATTATCTTTATGTATGGTATGATGAGTGTTATTTTAAAAGGGAGCAATAAGGCATAAATTGAGTTGTGATTATTTTATGTCCAAGGAATATTTTGGAAAGTGTTGAAGTAATATTGTTGTGTCTAACCATTGAAATTGGAAAGAAGAAAATTGTGATTAAGATAGGTTTTCTAAAGGCACTTCTACATCCAACAAAAGGTATGGGCAAATTCTTCCTTGGTTGAGTTGATTGGTTGATTTTCTGAAAAACAATTTTGGAGTGAAAAGGACTTGATTAGGTTTCCTTGTTGAGTTGTTGAGAGCTATAAGTGAAGATTGTTTTATAAGCATTGTTGAGTGTGTTTGAGTTAATACTTCAAGGTTTTATAGAATAAAGAGTTATTGATAAAACCTTGTTTGATAAGCATTGTTGTTGAAGTCATTGGTTGAGTGAAGAACTTGAACTAGGGTTTGGAAAGAACATGAGTATCATTGTTATGTGAGATTGATTGATAAGCATTGTTGGAAATATTTTGTGAGTATTCATATGCTTGGACTAGGGTTTGTGAGCAAGGATTATTTCATTGAGTGATTGGTTGAGTAGATTTGGTTGAGCCTAGTCAAGTGAATGTGTGAAGTGATTGTTCAAGTTCTATGAAACAAATTATTTTATATTCTGAATTGATTTGAGAAAGAGGTTGAGTGTTGATGAGTGTGAAACATATTGAGTCTCTAACAATTCTCTATATGTTTCTGAAAGAGTGATTGAAAGTAATTGAGTATTGAGGTGAATGTGAAGCATATTGAGTCTCTAAAAATTCTCTATATGTTTCTAAGAGAGTGATTGAAAGTGATTGAGTATTGAGGTGAATGTGAAGCATATTGAGTCTCTAACAATTCTCTATATGTTTCTAAGAGAGTGATTGAAAGTGATTGAGCATTGTGATGAATGTAGAGCATATTGAGTCTCTAACAATTATCTTTATGTTTCTATGAGATTGGACAAGTTCTAGTGTGGACTTGTTGAGCAGATTTGAGGTAAGTCTTTGAGAAGACTTGTGGATAGATTTGTGTGAGCTTTTGTGGAAGCTTACAATACAGATTGAGAGCAGATTTGGATAAGTTCTAGTGAGGACTTATTGAGCAAAGATTTGGACAAGTTCTAGAGAGGACTTGTGGACAGATTAGTGTGAGATTTTGTGGAAGCTTACAAGGTAGATTTGAGACAAGTCTTTGAGAAGACTTGAGAGCAGAGTTGATTGATTGATTTGTTCAAACCTTGGGTTAAGGTTTGGGGCAGATCCAATAGAGTTGATTTGATATTGAGTCAAGCTTTGTGTTAAGGCTTGAAGACAAAGATTGAGGATAGATTTGTGCTAGATCGAAGGACTGTGTTTAGTGCAAATTTGAGGATAGATTTTGGTGTAGATTTGAGGACAGGTTTGTGCCAGACCAGAGATAGAGATTGAGTAGATTTGTGCTAGATCGAAGGACTATGTTTAGTATAGATTTGAGATAGATCTTTGGAGGTGATAGAGTATAGAGGATGACAGTCTCCAGTGGATAGAGATCCATTAGCTAGGGTAGTGAGGACATGAGTCTTTAGTGGATAGAGATCCATTAGCCAGAGTAGTGGGGGCAACAGTTCTTCTAGAAGATCACCAGTTAGAGCTAAGGAGAAAGGAGTTCTCCTATGGATAGAGATCCATAAACTTGATTAGGGGATTGGTGTCTCCTTTGGATAGAGATCCATAAATATTGTAATAGGGAAAGGATTCCCAAGAGATTGATTGAGAAAATTTTAGTGAAATATTTTCTCCCGTGGAGTAGCCCACATTGGGTGAACCACGTAAATTTGGTGTCTCTATTGTGTGTGGTGATTTGTGCATTGCTTTGATTATGCTATTGATATTGCTATCTATACATTGCATAATATTGATTGGGAAAGAAAAGTAAAAAGTGGTCTTATATTGTTCACCCCCCTCTCAGTATAAGCTTGTGTTCTTCAATTGCTATCAGAGGGGGTTCCTTCGAAAGAGTTTAACAACTTGAAGGAAAATATTTCAAGAACACAATGGATTCTAAGAATGTGTCCTCATATAATTCAGCACCACTATTTGATGGAAGTAATTATATATATTGGAGTATGAGAATGAAGATTTACCTGATGGTACTTTGCAATGAAATTTGGGAAGCAGTTGAAAATGGATATGTACCACCAATTGATCCACCTAAAGATAAGGAAGGTAAGCTTCTACAAAATTACAATTCAAAAGCAATCAATGCAATTTTGAGAGGTTTGCATAGAACAAAGTCCATAAAAGTTATGCATTGTCAAGATGCAAAAGGAATTTGGGATAAGTTGCAAAGTATATATGAAGGAGATAAAAGTGTCAAAAAGGCAAAGATACAAAATATCAAAGCACAATTTGAAGGATTAAGAATGAAGGATGAGGAAAATATTAGTACTTATCTACTTCGGATAGATGAGGTTGTTAATGCCATGTAAGAACTTGGAATTAAAGTTGATGAATCAGATGTTTGTGATAAGGTCTTAAGATCTCTTCCAAAAATATTTAGTGAAAATATTTTTGCTATAGAAGAATCAAAAGATGGTGATTCTTTAACAAGAGATATGTTGCTTGGTATTATTATAGTATTTGAGTTGAAAAAAAATAGGAACCTAATCCCTAAAAGGAAGCAACATTCAAATCAATTAAGAAGACAAAGGGTAAGAAGTCAAAATCGATCAATGAGTCATCTAGTGATGAAGAAGCAAATTATGGTAGAAGGAATAAGCATTCAAGAAGATTTAAAGATACAAAATATGTTAGATGTTTCAATTGTGGAAAGTATGGTCACTATGCAACTGATTTTCAAGAAGCTAAAAACAACAATGATGAAGATAAATAGGATCACAAGAACAGGGAATCAGAAAGATACAAGCAACAAAAATAAAGGCAAGGATGGACAAGGTAGACAAGGAAAGAAGTTCTTTCAAAGACAAAAGAGGAGCTACTATGCAGACAAGGTAAGTAAGTACTCAAGTGATAGTGATAATAGTTTTTTAGATAATGATAAAGATGAAGTCCTATTTATGATTGAAGAAAAAGAACAAGTTAAGAAAAGGACACCAATAATTCTCAAGTGCTTTAGATGTGGTAATTTTGGACATCTTGAAGATAGTTGTACAAGGAATGGTTTTAGTTTTAATGACGATGAATATGAGGATGCACTAGTAGGACCAGAAGAGAATCTTCTAATGTCACTAGAAGAAGAAGAAGGTGATCCTATAGTAGACAAGTCAAAAGAAAATGAATATGTGGACAAAGATAAAAAAATAGAGGAATAATCAGATAAGGAAGGATATGATCTTAAGGCAAAACTTATTTATGCTCTTGACATAGTAAAAAGGGTAAGAAAGAAAAACTCTAAACTTGAGTTTCAGTTTCAATAATGTGATGAAGAGAGAGGAAAACTTATAGAGGATTTAAAAAAGTCAATGACTAAGACAAATAAGTTCAAGGATAACTTAGAAGCAAAGGTCTTAGAATGTGAAAGGTTAGAACAAGAAGTATCTCTACTAAGGGAATATTTAGAAGAGTCCAAGAATAAGCTACACAAGTTTGGAAAGATTTCAAAGATTGTGGATAAGATGATCAAGGTACAAAGAAGGTCAACAAACAAAACATGTCTTGGTTTTGAACAAGCTCAAAAGAAACAAGAAGAAGAGTCAACCTCAAGTTCTAAAGAAGAAGAAACTTCAGAAGAAGACAGTGTAAGAGAAAGTGAGGCATCTAAGGATGAGTTGGAAAACAATAAGTTCAATAAGGAATTGAACAATGCACAAAGAAGAAACATATGGAACATCAATAAAAATAGGGTAAGAGAGACTAAGAGACCAATGAGATAAAGACAAGAAAATTTCAATGGAAGGTATTTCTCATGTCATAGGTTTGGGAACATGGCTACACAGTTTAGGACACACGAAAGATAGGAATATGGTAACTTCAAAAATAGGTAACTTTTCAAGGAATTCCAGAACATACAACAAAATTTCATAACATTAACTTCATTTTGTTATAAGTGTAATAATGATGGACATACAACAAAATGGTGTAGAGTAGACATTCCAAAACCAATCAAGAATAGGAACATGAGCAAGAACACAGATATGAACATGAACAAGAAAAAAAACAAAAACAGGAACAGGAACAGGAACAAGAATATGGATATGAACATGAATGAGAACATGAATAAGAACAGGAACAGGAACAGGAACATGAACAAAAATATGGGTATGGACATAAGTAGGAATAATAATATGGACATGGATAGTAATAGTCAAAGGAATCAGAAGGATCAAATAAGAAGGAAAGAGGATAAAGGTAAATACCAGTGCTTTTTGGGAGTAGAAATACTCCCACCCTAGAATTAAACACCTCAAGATGAGGTGGGGGAGGGGCTAAGATAAGAGATTTATTATTATCCCTGAGCCCCAAAGGTGACCCTTTGCTATTGATTTCAAAGGGGGAGATATTTGGTTTAAGGAGAAAGCATTGAGTCAGGGAGAGCAATTTCCTAGGGGGCAGAACAAGAAAAATGTCAAGATTAGGTAAAAAGAATTTGGGTTGCCATAAATGACAAAGGGGGGAGATTTTTAGATATTTTGGGTGATAATTTGTCATTGATGTCAAGAGTGAGTGGTCATTGATGTCGAAATTTCAACACCAGTCAGTGGTAGTTTCAGTTTCAAGATTCAGTTCAAGGAAGTAAGATGAGGTCCAAAGTCCAAGAAAAAACCCAAATAAATAATATTATAATATTCTTTTATAATATTATGCAAAGGAAGTTTAAAATTAATTATAAATTAATTTATTAGTTAATTTACTTAACTTATAAAGTTATTTAAATTAATTATTAATTAATTTAATTATTAATTATAAATTAATTTAAGCCAAGGTTAAATAACCCTAAGGTGGGTTATCAAATTTGAAATTTGATTTCGAATAAAGTGCCACCGACGTGAGGAGAAATTAAAATTGTGTATATAAGGGGGAACTACCACCATACCAAACTTACCATGCCTTCAAAAATTAATGCAAACTTTAAGATTTGTGAGACTACGAATTGCGTTGCGTCCAAAGCAAGGAAAAGGTTGTGCAAGTTTCGTGAGAAATAGAAAGCGAGTGGAGGCATAAGAGGAAGGGGTTCTACCTTCCTTCACATGGGTATTAGTAGCCCACGTGGTGGGCTCCCAAGCGCTAAGGCGCTTAGGATAGAGGAGACGACGGATCGAATCTCACTGAATCCCCTTTTGGAGAAGAAATATGTATGCTTGTAAATTGGTCGCCAAAAGTTTTGGGAATATAGGTTGGGCATTTAAAAATTAATTTTTGTATGTTTTAAATTGGTTCTAAGGTTGCTCAAGGAGTTATAAGGGTTTTTGCAAAATTAAATTTTTAATGTTGTTTGCTCAAATGTTTTGAAAAGATTGTAAGGTGTTTGGTTGATATTTCTATAGTGTTGGATATTATTTTAAGATTGGAGTTTATAAGGTGTATCAAGGAAATAATTTTTAAGTATGGTATGATGAGTGCTATTTTAAAAGGGAGCAATAAGGCATGAATTGATTTGTGATTGTTTTATGTCCAAGGAATATTTTGGAAAGTGTTGAAGTAATATTGTTGTGTCTAACCATTGTAATTGGAAAGAAGAAAATTGTGATTAAGATAGGTTTTCTAAAGGCACTTCTACATCCAACAAAAGGAATGGGAAAATTCTTCCTTGGTTGAGTTGACTGGTTGGTTTTTTTGAAAAACAATTTTGGAGTTAAAAGGACTTGAATAGGTTTCCTTTTTGAGTTGTTGAGCTATATGTGAATATTGTTTTATAAGCATTGTTGATTGTGTTTGAGTTAATACTTCAAGGTTTTATGGAATAAAGAGTTGTTGATAAAACCTTGTTTGATAAGCATTGTTGTTAAGGTGAGTTGTTGAGTGAAGAACTTGAACTAGGGTTTGGAAAGAACATGAGTATCATTGTTATTTGATATTGATTGATAAGCATTGTTGGAAAGATTTTGAGGATTCATATGCTTGGAATAGGGTTTGTGAGCAAGGATTATTTCATTGAAATGATTGGTTTAGTAGATTTGGTAAAGCCTATTCAAGTGGATGTGTGAAGTGATTGTTCAAGTTTTGTGAAACAAACTATTTTATATTCCGAATCAATTTAAGAAAGAGGTTGAGTGTTGATGAGTGTGAAACATGTTGAGTCTATAACAATTCTTTGTATATTTTAGAAAGAGTGGTTGAAAGTAATTGAGTATTGAGGTGAATGTGAAGCATATTGAGTCTCTAACAATTCTCTATATGTTTCTAAGAGTGTGATTGAAAGTGATTGAGTATTGAGGTGAATGTGAAGCATATTGAGTCTCTAACAATTCTCTATATGTTTCTAAGAGAGTGATTGAAAGTGATTGAGCATTGTGATGAATGTAGAGCATATTGAGTCTCTAACAATTCTCTTTATGTTTCTATGAGTTTAGATAAGTTCTAGTGTGGACTTGTTGAGTAGATTTGAGGCAAGTATTTAAGAAGACTTGTGGATATATTTGCGTGAGCTTTTGTGGAAGCTTGCAATACAGATCAAGAGCAGATTTGGATATGTTCTAGTGAAGACTTATTGAGCAGATTTGGATAAGTTCTAGTGAGGACTTATTGAGCATATTTGAAGAAGTTTTAGAGATGACTTTGAAGAACACAAGCTTATACTGAGAGGGGGGTGAACAGTATAAGACCACTTTTTACTTTTCTTTTCAAATCAATATTATGCAGTGTATAGATAGCAGTATCAATAGCAGTAATCAAAGCAATGCACAAAACACCATACACAATAGAGACACAAATTTTAACGTGGTTCACCCAATGTGGGCTACCTCCATAGAGAAAATATTTCTTCTAAATATTTCTCAAATAATCTCTTGGGAATCCTTCCCAATTACAATGTTTATGGACCTCTATCCAAAGGAGATGTTGATCCCCTAAATCTAGTTTGTGGATCTCTATCCACAGGAGAACTCCTTCTCCTATGCTCTGGATGGTGATCCTCTAGAAGACACTGCCTCCACTACATTGACTGTGGATCTCTCTCCACTTGAAGACTCTTGTCCTCACTCAGAAGACCTATCCTCAATGTCCTGGCTGATGGATCTCTATCCACTGGAGACTCTGTCCTCTCTACTCTATCACCTCCAAAGCTCTATCTCAATACTATACTAAACATAGTCCAATCGGTCTAGCACAACTTTGCTCAATATCTTGCACTAAACATAGTACATTCGGTCTAGCACAAATCTTCTCAACTCTTGCACTAAACATAATCCAATCGATCTAGCACAAGTCCACTCAAATCTACACTAAACACAGTTCATTAGGTCTAGCACAAATATTCTCAATAGGTTCACTCAAAACCTTCTCAAATATTCTCAATAGGTCCACTAAGAACCTGTCCAAATCTGCTCAATAAGTCCACTCATAACCTTCTCAAATATACTCAATAGGTCCACATAGAACCTTCTCAAATCTGCTCAATAGGTCCACTCATAACCTTCTCAAATATTCTCAACAGGTCCACACAAAACCTTCTCAAATATACTCAATAGTTCCACATAAAACCTGCTCAAATATGTTCAACAAGTCCACACAACCTATCCAAATCTACTCAACAAGTCCACACAAAACCTATCCAAATCTGCTCAACAAGTCCACACAGAACTTATCCAAATCTGCTCAACAATCTCACACAGAACTTGTCCAAATCTGCTCAACAAGTCCTCTCTAGGACTTGCTCAAATCTATATTGCAAGCTTCCACAAAAGCTCACACAAAATCAGTCCACAAGCCTTCTCAAAGACTTACCTCAAATCTCTTAACAAGTCCACACAAAACTTGTCCAATTTCATTAAAAGCATAAAAGAGTATTGTTAGAACTCAATATGTTCTATACTCAATCACTTTCTCAACTCAATCTCATAGAAGCATAAAGAGAATTGTTAGAGACTCAATATGTTCTATTCTCAAAACTCAATCTCAACTCAAATCAGAATATATAATAGTTTGTTTTATGGAACTTGAACAACCACTTCATACAACCACTTGACTAGGCTCAATCAAATCTACTCAACCAATCACTTCAAGAAACAACTCTTTCTCACAAACCCTAGTCCAAGCATGTATCAACCAACTCAAAATGTTTCCAACAATGCTCAACAACAAATCTCACATAACAATGATACTCATGATCTTTCCAAACCCTAACTCAGGTTTTTCACACAACCAATGGCTTCAACAACAATGCTTATAAAACAAGGTTTTAATCACACTAACAATATACTCAAAAACTTTCCAAACCCTAACTCAGGTTTTTCACACAACCAATGGTTTCAACAACAATGCTTATAAAACAAGGTTTAATCACAACTCTCAATCCATAAAACCTTGAAGCATTAATTCAAACACTTTCAAAAAGGAAACCCTAATCAATTCCTTTTCACTCCAAACTTAATTTTCAATCAAGCCAATCACCTAACTCAACAAAGAAGAATTTTACCCATACCTTTTCTTGAAGAGTAGTTGTCCTTACAAATCTGCCACACTCACAATTACCTCTTTTCCAAACTCAACAAGGGTTAGAGGATAATTTTCTTCAACAAAATATATCACAAAAATAATATCAAAATTACACCTTATCACTCCAACTTTAATAATAATCAATATCCTCACAATAGTCACAAAAACCCTTTATTCAACATAACATACAACCCACAAAGTCTTAACCTTTCAATATTCCACAATAGCAAATTTTAAGACTTTAAAAATAAAACCAGAATTCTCCTTATAACTCCTAAAGGTATTTCTCAACTACCAACCTATATCACAAAGCAACCCTTTCAAAACTTCAACCACCAAATACCTTATACCTCCAACTTAGGCATTCAATAAAATAAAATATAAAAATGTTACCTTTGCCTTTGGAGAGTTTCGAACTCTCAACGCAGCCCACACAAACATCTTTACCCATGGTGCACACCACCACATGAGCTATACGCTCATTGGGAAGGAAGAAGCACCATGTGCTTCAACACCCTATCCTTCCTTGCTTCGCAAAAAGGATGCGCCTAACGTTTGGCGCCTTCAACACGTCCACCAAAAATACTTTCATCGGGATTCAAACATTGTCCACCTTGCACCCAAAATGTAAGCTTACAACCCACTTGCCACTAGGCCAAGGTGCCTTGTTGGCTTCCAACTAATCAATGCTTTTGGTTTTGTTTCCTTTCACCATCAACACAAACATGAAATTCACAAATTCATCTCACGAGCTCTGCATTTAATTCGTATGCTATTCTCTTTTCAAATCGAGCAAGGATAAATTTTATGTCCTTTGGCATAGGTTTAAATAATGATTTTTCCTCCTTTTCTTGGAACGTCGATGCTTCAAAATGTAATTAACCCTCATGACGTCGACGAGGATTTATCAAGGCCTTTGGTCTTAAACCCAACCTTTGGGTTTATTAAAATATTTTTTAACTTTATAAAACCCTCTTTTGCCTTTTAAAACATTATAATAAAAATTATAAATGTTTTATTTGGGTTTTCTCCATGGCACATTTTAATATTATAATAACCACTATTATAATATTAACCTTCGATAATGTACCTTTAATATTTATTTATAAAATTTAAATTCATCCTGAATTTAAATAATTTATAAAATAAATATTATAACTCCTTTTTAACTTCTATCTTTTGCACTGTTTTACTTGAACTTTGGCCTTCTCCCTGGATATCAAATAACCATATTTGTCCCCTTTATTTCCTGCTGAAATATTTGGTATTAAATGATGACTTCATCTGGTGACATCAATGACAACTTTGACTTAGGGACTCAAAATGTCCAACAATCTCCCCCTTTGTCATTGATGGCAACCCATATCCTTTTACTGAAACCTGACCTTTATTTTTCTTCTGCTCCCCCTAGGACATTGCTCCCCCTGGCTCAATGCTCTCTCAAATATCAAATCTCTCCCCATATCAAATCTCTCCCCAATACACAAATCACACAAATCTCTCCCCCTTTGACATCAATGGCAAAGGGTCACCTTTGGGGCTCGGGGCTAAGAATGAGCCTCTTAGCTTAGCCCCTCCCCCACCTCCTCATGAGGTGGTTAATTCTGGGGTGGGAGTATTTCTACTCCCCGAAAGCACTATTCTTTACCTTTATCTTTTTCCCTTCTTTTCTGAGTTTTTTGAATCCTCTGACTATTTCTTTCCAAGTCATCATCCCTGTTCCTATCATCATTCTTGTTCCTTGTTCTCATCCATGTTCTTGTTCTTGTTCCTGTTCTCATCCATGTTCCTATTCTTGTTCATGTTCTTGTTCATATTCCTATTCTTGTTCATGTTCCTATTTTTGTTCATACCTATTTTTGGAATATTTGCTCTACACCATCTTGTTGTGTGACCATCATTATTGCACTTATAACACTTAATGTTATTATTCCTTGGAGGTGCAAATGTCTTAGGATTTCTCCTAGTGAAGCCATATCTTCTTCTGTCATGAACCCTGCAATCCATTGCCTTGTGACCAAACTCATTACATGAGTAGCAATACCCATGGAAAAGTTGTCCTTTCCCATATTCTTGTCTTTCATGTGTCCTGCATTGTGAAGCCATGTGCCCAAACTTGTGACATGAAAAACATCTTCCATTGAAGCTTCCTTGTCTTGACCTCATTGGTCTCCTATTCTGATTGTTGTTCCATATGTACCTTCTCTGTGCATTATTCCTATCTTTGTTGAACTCTTTATTGTCCAACTCATCCTCTGATGTCTCACTCCCACTTACACTATCTTATTTTGATGTATCTTCATCTAAAGTTTCTTCTTCTTCAAGACTTGAAGTAGACTCTTCTTCCCTTTTCTTTTGAACCTATTTTGAACCAAGACCTATCTTGTTTGTTGCTCCTCTTTGTATCTTGACTATTTTATCCACACTCTTTGCATTGTTTACATACTTGTATAGTTTATTCTTGGAGTCTTCTACATCTTCCTTTAGTAGTGCCACTTCTTGTGCTAACTTCTCACATTCCAAGATCTTTGCTTCTAGCTTATCTTTGAACTTGCTTGCCTTAGCCTTTGATTTTTCTAAATCCTCTATGAGCAATAATCTCTCTTCATCACATTCTTGAAACTGAATTTCAAGCTTAGAGTGTTGCTTTCTTACCTTCTTTACCATGTCAAGGGCATAGATAAGTTCTCCCTTGAGATCATAACCATTTTCTACTGAATAATCCTCTATTTGTTTACCTTTGTTCACATCATTACTTTCTTTTGGCTTGTCTTCTATAGGATCACTCACTTCTTCTTCTAATGCCATTAGAATATTTTCATCTGGTCTTTCAAGTGCATCTTCAAAATCATCATCACTGAAACTATAACCATCCCTTGTGCAATCATCTTCAAGATGTCCAAATTTACCACATCTAAAACACTTGAGAATAACTAGAGTCCTTTTCTTAACTGGTTCTTTCTCTTCAATCATAAATAGGACTTCATCTCTATCATTGTCTGAAAAACTAGCATCACTATCATTTGAGTACTTACTTGCATTATCCGCATAGTAGCTTCTCTTTTGCCTTTGGAAGAACTTCTTTCCTTGTCTGTTTTGTCCATCCTTGCTTTTCTTTTGGTACTTGTATATTTTAGATTCCTTGTACCTTGTGATCCTATTTTTCTTCATCATTGTTGTTCTTTGGCTCTTTACAATCTGTTGCAAAATGTCCATACTTTCCACAATTGAAACACTTAACAGATCTTAGATCTATGGGTCTTCTGGAACCTTTATCTCTTCTACCATAGTTAGCTTCTTCATCACTAGATGACTCACTACTTGATTCTGACTTCTTACCCTTTATCTTCTTGTTCACTTTGAATGCAACCTCTTTGGGAGGAATAGGATCTTTTGTTCTTATCTCAAAAGTCGTAAGCATGCCAAGTAAAGAATTTCTTGTCAGAGAATCACTATCAATTGATGTTTCTATAGCAGAAACCTTTTCACTATACCTTTTTGGAAGAGTTCTCAAGATCTTATCACAAGCATCAGATTCATCAACCTTCATTCCAAGACCTCTCATCTCATGTACAAGTTCATCAATCTTACTGAGATAGTCATGAATGTTTTCATCATCCCGCATTCTTAAGTTCTCAAATTCTCCTTTGAGATTTCTGATCTTAGCTTTCCTGACACCTTTATCTCCTTCATATATGGTATGCAATAATTCCCACATATATTTTGTTGTTTTACAATCCATAACCTTCATAGATTCTGATCTACCCAATCCTTTTATAATTGCATTCATAGCTCTTGAATTTGCATGCATTAGAAGCTTACCTTCCTTATCTATAGGAGGATTGACTATTGAATCATATCCAAGTTCCACTACATCCCAAACTTCATTGCCAAGTGCCATCAAGTGAAACCTCATCAACATACACCAATACAAGAAGTCACTTCCATCAAAGACTAGTACTGTATTATTGATGGATCCATCCCTTTGATCCTTTTGATCCATTGTGTTCTTGATCACTTTTCCTTCAAGCTATCAAACTCTTCTGAAGGAACCCACTCTGATACCAATTGAAGAACACAAGCTTATACTGAGAGGGGGGTGAACAGTATAAGACCACTTTTTACTTTTCTTTTCAAATCAATATTATGTAATGTATAGATAGCAGTATCAATAGTAATCAAAGCAATGCACAAAACACCATACACAATAGAGACACATATTTTAACGTGGTTCACCCAATGTGGGCTACCTCCATAGAGAAAATATTTCTTCTAAATATTTCTCAAATAATCTCTTGGGAATCCTTCCCAATTACAATGTTTATGGACCTCTATCCAAAGGAGATGTTGATCCCCTAAATCTGGTTTGTGGATCTCTATCCATAGGAGAACTCCTTCTCCTATGCTCTAGCTGGTGATCCTCTAGAAGACACTACCTCCACTACACTGACTGTGGATCTCTCTCCACTTGAAGACTCTTATCCTCACTCAGAAGACCTATCCTCAATGTCCTGGCTGATGGATCTCTATCCACTAGAGACTCTATCCTCTCTACTCTATCACCTCCAAAGCTCTATCTCAATACTATACTAAACATAGTCCAGTCGGTCTAGCACAACTCTGCTCAATCTCTTGCACTAAACATAGTACATTCGATCTAGCACAAATCTTCTCAACTCTTGCACTAAACATAGTCCAATTGGTCTAGCACAAGTCCACTCAAATCTACACTAAACATAGTTCATTCGATCTAGCACAAATCTACTCAATAGGTTCACTCAGAACCTTCTCAAATATTCTCAATAGGTCCACTCAAACCTACTCAAATATGCTCAATAGGTCCACTCAGAACCTACTCAAATCTACTCAACAGATCCACACAAACCTATCAAATATGCTCAATAGGTCCACATAGAACCTATCCAAATCTGCTCAATAGGTCCACATAGAACCTGCTCAAATATTCTCAATAGGTCCACACAGAACCTATCCAAATCTTCTCAACAAGTCCACACAGAACCTGTCCAAATCTACTCAACAAGTCCACACAAAACTTGTCCAAATATGCTCAACAAGCTCACACAGAACTTTTCCAAATATGCTCAATAAGTCCTCTCTAGGACTTGCTAAAACTAGCAAGCTTCCACAAAAGCTCACACAAAATCAGTCCACAAGTCTTCTCAAAGACTTACCTCAAATCATCTTAACAAGTCCACACAAAACTTGTCCAATCTCATAGAAGCATAAAGAGAATTTTTAGAGACTCAATATGTTCTATACTCAATACTCAATCACTTTCTCAACTCAATCTCATAGAAGCATAAAGAGAATTGTTAGAGACTCAATATGTTCTATACTCAAATACTCAATCACTTTCTCAACTCATATCTCATAGAAGCAAAAAAAAAATTTTTAGAGACTCAATATGTTCTATTCTCAAAACTCAATCTCAACTCAAATCAGAATATATAATAGTTTGTTTTATGGAACTTGAACAACCACTTCATACATCCACTTGACTAGGCTCAATCAACTCTACTCAACCAATCACTTCAAGAAACAACCCTTTCTCACAAACCCTAGTCCAAGCATATATCAACCAACTCAAAATATTTCCAACAATGCTCAACAACAAATCTCACATAACAATGATACTCATGATCTTTCCAAACCCTAAGTTCAAGTTTTTCACACAACCAATGGCTTCAACAACAATGCTTATAAAACAAGGATTCTAATCACAACTCACAAATACTAAAAACTTCAAACCCTAACTCAAGTTTTTCACACAACCAATGGTTTCAACAACAATGCTTATAAAACAAGGTTTAATCACAACTCTCAATCCAGAAAACCTTGAAGCATTAATTCAAACACTTTTGAAAAGGAAACCCTAATCAATTCCTTTTCACTCCAAACTTAATTTTCAATCAAGCCAATCACCTAACTCAACAAAGAAGAATTTTACCCATACCTTTTCTTGAAGAGTAGTTGTCCTTACAAATATGCCACACTCACAATTACCTCTTTGCCAAACTCAACAAGGGTTAGAGGATAATTTTCTTCAACAAAATATATCACAAAAATAATATCAAAATTACACCTTATCACTCCAACTTTAATAATAATCAATATCCTCACAATAGTCACAAAAACCCTTTATTCAAAATAACATACAACCCACAAAGTCTTAACCTTTCAATATTCCACAATAGCAAATTTTAAGACTTTAAAAATAAAAACAGAATTCTCCTTATAACTCCTAAAGGTATTTCTCAACTACCAACCTTTATCACAAAGCAACCCTTTCAAAATTCAACCACCAAATACCTTATACCTCCAACTTAGGCATTCAATAAAATAAAATATAAAAATGTTACCTTTGCCTTTGGAGAGTTTCGAACTCTCAACGCAGCCCACACAAACGTCTTTACCCATGGTGCAAACCACCACACGAGCTATACGCTCATTGGGAAGGAAGAAGCACCACGTGCTTCAACACCCTATCCTTCCTTGCTTCGCAAAAAGGATGCACCTAACATTTGGCGCCTTCAACACGTCCACCAAAAATACTTCCACTAGGATTCGAACATTGTCCACCTTGCACCCAAAACGTAAGCTTGCAGCCCACTTGCCACTAGGCCAAGGTGCCTTGTTGGCTTCCAACTAATCAACGCTTTTGGTTTTGTTTCCTTTCACCGTCAACACAAACATGAAATTCACAAATTTATCTCACGAGCTCTGCATTTAATTCGTATGCTATTCTCTTTTCAAATCGAGCAAGGATAAATTTTATGTCCTTTGGCATAGGTTTAAATAATGATTTTTCCTCCTTTGCTTGGAACGTCGGTGCTTCAAAATGTAATTAACCCTCATGACGTCGATGAGGATTTATCAAGGCCTTTGGTCTTAAACCCAACCTTTGGGTTTATTAAAATAATTTTTAACTTTATAAAACCCTCTTTTGCCTTTTAAAACATTATAATAAAAATTATAAATGTTTTATTTGGGTTTTCTCCATGGCACATTTTAATATTATAATAACCACTATTATAATATTAACCTTCGATAATGTACCTTTAATATTTATTTATAAAATTTAAATTCATCCTGAATTTAAATAATTTATAAAATAAATATTATAACTCCTTTTTAACTTCTGTCTTTTGCATTGTTTTACTTGAACTTTGGCCTTCTCCCTGGATATCAAATAACCATATTTGTCCCCTTTATTTCTTGCTGAAATATTTGGTATTAAATGATGACTTCATCTGGTGACATCAATGACAACTTTGACTTAGGGACTCAAAATGTCCAACAGACTTGTGGATAGATTGGTGTGATCTTTTGTGGAAGCTTACAAGGAAAATTTGAGATAAGTATTTGAGAATACTTGAGAGTAGAGTTGATTGATTGATTTGTTCAAACCTTGAATTAAGGTTTGGGGTAGATCCAAAAGAGTTGATTTGAGATTGAGTCAGGTTTTGTGTTAAGGCTTGAATATAGATATTGAGGACAGATTTGTGCTAAATCAAAGGACTGTGTTTAGTGTAGATTTGAGGATAGATTTTGGTGTAGATTTGAGGACAGGTTTGTGCCAGACTAGAGATAGATATTGAGAATGTTTGTGCTAGACCGAAGGACTGTGTTTAGTGCAGATTTGAGATAAATATTTGGAGGTGACAAAGTATAGAGGATGAAAATATCTAGTGGATAGATATACATTAGATAGGGCAGTGAGGACAAGAGTATTCATTGGATAGAGATCCATTAGCCAAAGTAGTGGGGGTAAGAGTTCTTCAGAAGATCACTAGTCAGAGCTAAGGAGAAAGGAGTTCTCATGTGGATAGAGATCCACAAAATTGATTAGGGGATTGGTGTCTCCTTTGGATAGAGATCCATAAATATTGTAATAGGGAAAGGATTCCCAAGAGATTGATTGAAAAAATTATAGTGAAAGATTTTTTTCGTGGAGTAGCCCACATTGGGTGAACCACGTAAATTTGGCGTCTCTATTGTGTGTGGTGATTTGTGTATTGCTTTAATTATTATTTTTGATATTGATATCTATACATTGCATAATATTGATTGGGAAATAAAAGTAAAAAGTGGTCTTATACTGCTCACCCCACCCTCTAAGTATAAGATTGTGTTCTTCAGACTGCATTGATATCTAAATATAATCCACAGGGAAAATTGCTTCTTCATCAAAAGGATGAAAACCATGGTATAACAGGTATTTTTAGATATGCAAGAGAAAATGCCATAGTACCAGCTATTGCAGGTTCAATCCCAAAAATTAGAATCAAGGAAATCAGATGAATAATGGGAACCGATTTCAACAACGATAATATCAAAATCCTCGTCAGCAACAATTTCAACATCCAACTAATTATCCCCAATTAGAGTATCAAAAAGGAAATCAAGAAGGACATCTAGCTCAGAGGATAGAAGAAATTGAAGAACTGGGAGAATAAACAAATGATTATAAAATCAAAGCTATTGTAAGCTCAATAAGTAGCCCCTTAACGCCAAAGTGTCACGAAATCGTGATCATTTTTCTCAAAGTGACCTTTGAGTGCCAAAGTGTTGCAAAATCATGACCATTTTACTAGTGGTGTTAAACTATCAATTATGGATATTTCTCCTTATGGTGAGCCCTGGGATACCCAAGACGTGCATAAGTGGTCATTTGGTAGCCCTGTATTTGTGTGGAAGGATCTTGGGTGTCACATTCTCATGGTGCTAAGATTGATGTGGCCCTAGGATGGTCTTTGGTCTTGGGATGAGATGAAACTACGACATATTGGGATTGATATTTTTTTGGTGGTGTTGCCTCGAACTCTGGAGACTTGATGAAATAGAACTCTTCCTAAGGTTATCCCTTTCTATTCTGATATCCAATGAATTTCCTTGATTTCTAGGATTGTCATTCTCCATATCCCCCATTGGTTTTCTTGTGTTTTTTAGCCTCTTTTGGTTGGGGGCTAGGTGACGGTTCCTTGGATTTCATGTTTGTATTTTCTTGATTTCTAAGATTGACATCCTCCACACCCTCCTATTGGTCTACATGTATTATTTTGACCCATCTCGATTGGGTTTCAGGTGGCGGTTCCTTGGTTTTTGAGTGTACCTTGCAATGATGGAGTCCCTTATCATTTTTACGATTATGTTATCTTCACAGTTTTATAAGGCATGATTTTCTTCTATTCAGCTCTACTTTGGCCTTTATCCTTTTCCTAAGGTGCCCCTCTCATGGCTGTAATTAATAGGTTTAAGACATGTTTAGTATATTTCATGCCTATTAATGTGCCTAAGTATGATTGTAAGTCATATAGACTATGTTATTATCCTGTATTATCTTCTTCTATGGGGGCCTATATTTCACATTGTCTCTATTCTCCTTATTTTTTGCAGTTGTGTTAGTTTTATTCCAAGCATGGACAACTTAATCGTGGAACCTACAATTGTAAATATGGATGAAGAGGTTAAGACCATAATGAGAAATGGTAGACTGTTAGATTACCTCAAAAAGTTTAAGGGCTATAGTAAAAAGTTGGCCTAACAATTGACCTATTCATGGAAAAGGGGTTTGGTGAAAGTAGGGTAGACCAAGTTTGAGAGCTCTATCCCCCTGAGTAAGTAATGGGGTTGCCAATTGATGAGGTTTGTTTGAATAGAGAAAAAAACTCCTTGGCTAACAAAATGATAACCTTTGTGGGTGAAGATGAAGTGGTGGACAAATTTTAGAATGAATACACAAAAAAATATCTTAAAGCACCATGAAATAGGATGGTATTAGTTATTATGGACTACTTCACTCTCAATAGCAACAAGAAAATTCTTCGAAGCTTCCACTTAGATGTTTTTAAACCAGCTCCACCATAGTAGACTACTAAATATTTTGACCTTTTTATTCAAGTCTTTGGAGAAGTCAATGCAAAGTGTGAAGAATGGAGATTCTTTGGATCCTCTTCATTAGGGATTAATTAAAATGATCTTTGACCATATTACAAATAAAGGTGGTAGCTCAAGAATTTTGAAAGAGCCCTTGGCCAACTATCATGTAGACTCCCATTTCGATGAGGATCTTCTAGTTTCATCTCATGGGAATTCCATCAATTCTTAGACCCACGTTGGCCACTCAATATTTTTAGAGGCTAGCCTAGGTAAAATGGGGGTAGATATGGCTTAGGCTATGGGTAGTGTGCCACCTTATGGTCTTGGTGGGATTGAGGTCAAGACCAGACATTCAAAATACCTATCTTCCAAAGCTATTAAAATGAAAAATACTCTATTATTCATTAGAGATTCCAATTTGGATGAATCTAGTTCTTATAAAAAGAAGATGAAATTTTATAGGACTATGTTAAGAAAGACAATGAAACCTCAAGAGGATTCAGACTCTCCCAAGGCTGGTAAAGAAATGAAGAAAGAAATTTTGAGGTCCTTGATTAGTACCCTCAAAGTGGTCATATCCTACACTAAAGAGTTTAAGACTATGGTGGATTGAGTTCTTTGAATTTTGTCTCCTTTTGGTTTTTGGATGGGCTTGGGTGGGATCCATTTTTTTGGTTTCTCCCTCCTTTTTGGCATTTTGAGGAGGTGGCTCTTGGATTGTCCTTCTTTGTTGTCGAAGGTGGATAGCCACTCATGTTGTTAGGTTTGGATATCTTTTTAGTTTCTTAGTTTTGGTAGTAGGTTCGCTTGGTTCTCAAGTCTTCCTTGTTTTGTGCTCTCTCCTCTTGGCCTTTGGTTAACTGGTTGGTAGTGACACCATCTATGGACGTTTTAAGTCTTCTTTTTCACTTGTCTTGCTCTTGGAAATCTATATTTTCCTTTTGTAAAAGGTTTAGGGATCCTTTTAAAACCCCTTCTTACATCTAATTAAAAAATGTTAACCATAAATAATAATATTTATGTAAAACAAGTATACTCTAATTCACCCATATGATTTAGTCTATTCATACATGAATTATAAGTGTAAACCAAAATGGTTATGGAAGGCGAGTACACATTGCATGATATGATATACTACTTCTGTTTTAATAGATGATATACTAGGCTAAACATTAAGATATTTTATAAGTACATATTATTTTATTGGACATAATTTGTAACTACTAGTAATTAAAAATATTTAAAATATAAAAATAATATGTTTTCTCAAGATAAATATATAAAATCACATATATGGATGAGAAATTAGAATTAAATCATTGGTATAGAAAATTTTCCTTTAGAAATGATTCTTTAGATAAACATGCAAGCAAATGCATGAAACCACTTAATCTCTTTCAAAGTAAATACACACAAACTTAACAAGGGAAAAAAAAGGAAATTTTAAAAGATAATAAAGAAAAATGAAAAATTATTATATACAAAAATTAAATATGACATAAAAACTATGTTCCTTACCTTGTAATGCTAGCAAAAGACAAAGATTATCATTAGGAAAAAAAACAATCTTATATATTTATAAGAAAAACATTTGAATATTGAAATATAATTGTTATATTTAGCAATGCTAGTGAGTCATGATAAGAAATTGTACAAAAGCAAAGTGAAATAGATTACAAAATTAAGGACACGATGTATGTATTTACCATCACATTCATTAAAAAATAGGATACTTCATGCCAAAAAAAAAAAAACATATATAGATATATAGTGCATTATTATTTCCAAATATAGTGCATGTGAAAATTCCTAATGTAATATTTTTTTCGTAATGATCATTATATGTAAAGAGTAAGATTTTTTTAATGTTTTTCCATCAATTCATAGTCTATCACAATACGTTTATTGGATATTTTAACTATTTTAACTTCAAAGTACAACTATGGATTTTGTTTATTCATAAGCCTATTCAAATTAAAATTATTGAATTATATTTTATAGGAAAAATAAATCATATAATAATCTCTAAAAATGAGCTTTAAATATTTAAAAATACTAATATATATATTTTTTAATACTGGTGGAATTGGTAGCCACGACGAATTCGGGCAAGTTTTCTGAATTTTATGGCCACCATAGTAATCTATGCTATTCGCCCCGAAAGCTACCACACAATTCTTTGCACAGTCCACCCTTATAACTCCTGCCATAATCATTTGAAACCTTTTACACCACTGAAAGCACCAGGAAAGGGACAAGTGTTTAGTTTGATGAGGCTCGAGATTTGAACCTTGGACCTCCGCCCCTTACATGGTTTGGTCAAACCAATTAGTCTACACCTTGGAACTTAAAAAAAAAAAAATATATATATATATATATATATATATATATATTTTTTTGAATTTATATGGTGGAATCTGTAGCCGCCACGAATCCGAGCGATCGTCCGACTTTTTATGGCCGCCATAGTATTCTCGCGTTGTTCGCCCCGGAAGCCGCCACACAGATCTTCGCACCGTCCGCCCCTATAACCACCATGCCACAATCATTTTAAACCTTTTACGCCGCTGAAAGCACCGGGAAAGGGACAAACGTTCAGTCCGACGAGGCCCGAGATTTGAACCTTGGACCTCGCCCCCCTTATGGGGTTTGGATGAACCAATTGCTCTACACCTTGGACCTTTTAAAAATATACAGTTGAAAAAAGAAATACATGATCTTTTTTAGAAATAAGTAATATTAAATCTAATGATATTAATTTATGTGCTAATAAATTAGGATCCCATACAAAGGATAATATTCAAATATCTTGAGGTGATATATGTGTAATTAAAATAAATCCTATGTAGACAAAAACTAGAAAAATTGCTACAACCATTTTTGAAAAATGGTGTTTTCTAGAAGATATGATTGGGTGTATGTCTTTTGTAAATTTAAAAAAATGTTATTATGGAAACTCTCAAAAATATTGAGAGAATTTTTTGGGTACATTAATGCATCCAACTCTGATTGCGACATACTCTAGTAGACATAGCCAAGTGTCAATTTCTAGGTAATTTTCATAAAGGAGATACTTAATATTCATGGTGTATAAATTGAAGGTTGCCCATATTAAAATGGAAATTTATCAAATATAAATATAACATAGGAAAAATATTTGATCATGTTATATTTGTATGTAAATTTAGAAAGATCAATTTTTGTTGTTGAAACTTGAAACAATATAAAGTATTGTAAATTACGTTATTAAAAGTTAATGCTTTCTTTTTTCTAAGTAGATAAATGTTAAGTCACCACCTAGTTTTTTTTTGTTCCAATAAAGGAAAAATATAATTAGGAAAATAACTATTAGTAAAATATCAAAACATGATTGCTTATAGAGTTTGGAGCACTTTGTTTGATATGAAAAATATGGTACCATAAATAAACATTCAAATCCCATGGGTGGACCTTAATATTAAGCCCAATATAATTAGAGCTAATAGGGGGGCCAAATAGTTTATCATCATCAACCCAAATCCCAATCTCATAGGTGGGAACCTTTTAGAGTCATTAGGACATTAAACGCATGGCTATTTATGAACCTAGGTTGAGTGTACCCCTATTATGAATCTAGTTCCAACCTCATATTCTCTATGATATTTCATAAAATTTTTACCCTTAATATTTTAAAGCTCATCGGTTCTAGGGTAAGTATTGAGAAGTGAAGAGTTTCAAACAATAAACTAGATTTCCAATACCATGGGTGAACCTTAATATTTACCCATGGAATTAGAACAATGAAGAGATTCAAATCCTAATCCAAGGTTCAAATCCAATGGATGAACTTTAATATAAATAAATAGCACGAGCTCAACTAGTTAAATTCCTTATTATTTGAGGACACCTAGTTTCAAACCTTATCAGTCTATCTATATATAAATACCATGTTATTGCAACACTATATATGATGATAATGTCATGTGGAAGGGGTCTATTTAAATCCCACATAACCAATTAAAAATATAAAAGAAACATTTTCTATTGTTAATGCATGTATTATTATTCTACACTTTGCAAGATTTACAATTAATATGTCCTTGCAAAGAAATTGATAGTTGAAATTTAGTAGTGTAAGAAGAATAAGAAAAGGGATATGAGAGACTTATTCCACAAAAATAATATCTAGGAAAGGATGATGTAGATATCACTCGTACATGATCAAACTAACATTGTGGCTTATCTAATATTTAAATATTTTTATCGGATTAGCACCTAGAGAGGCTACATATAACTTTTTTTAAAATTAAAACACACACATAATGAGATTTGAACCTTATACCTCTAACAACTCAAGTCTTAATAAAGGACCCCCTAGTTTCCTTGGTTTTAGAGCTTATGCAAACCAAAATTTCCACCACTAATAGTTATATGGTGATATTCCCCTTATACTGGAACACAACTTCTATTCAGACTCTCATGTGAACTTGTGCCTTGATGATGTAGATGCACTTTTTTTTTCCTCATGAGCTTCGCCTTGTTCATTCATAATTATTTCATCAAGTCATCATTCTTTGGAAGAAAATACAAATGCTTTGTTTCTTTCTTATATATAATGCATCTGAATCACAAATAGAAACATTCATCATGTTTATATCCACCAAAACCTATTTTTCTTGTCTAAATCAACTTCACCATGCACCTTTTATATTTTGAGGATTTGTTATCCTTATCACTTTGTATCTAAGTAAAAGAGATAGGATTAGATGCTCTTTTCATAAGTGTGAGTAACCAAGATTAGGAGTAGTTGAATCAAATGTATCTTTCTTTTCAAAAATTTATATATCATATCAATTCAATGCCAAATGATGACTCTAGTTAGGATTAGATCTATTCTCCCTTTCACTATGAATTCAATGACAATGTGCTTTCACTATCTTCAAACTTCTAAGCCTACTAATTCCTCTCTTACCCCTAAAGATATGATATTGAAAGATATAGAGGTATCAAATAATCATCTCACCCTTAAATATTTATCCAAACATAATCCATAATCAATTTATTAGATCTTAAAGTATTCACATTATTTCAAAGCCTATTAACATTTAATGTTGTACCTTTGTGATTAAGATGGGAAATGAGATGAATTAATTTTTCTCTTTAGATCAAAGCTTCAAGGTTGATAGATCTTAAGGTACCTCATAATTTATTTATCCTCACTTGTGATTTCTAATATATTCATAATTTATTTATCCTCACTCATGATTTCTAATATATTCATTGATAGAGGATGCTTATAGATAAAAAATTACTTTCTTTTCTTTTCTCAATGCGAGTGGAGTCATCTTATTTTAATATTGCTCTACTAGATTTATAGCCTTATATATTTTCTTTCTAAAATTCATTGTTCTTGTTTCTTTCTACTCAAGTTAGAAAATTAAGATATAATCGCCTCCACTTAGGTGTAGATCATCAAGAATAATAGGGAAGAAATATTAGCTCAAAAAAATTTCATCATAATTTCCTGTCTATCAACATCACGAATGTGCCATTGTGACTAGACAAATGTTCCCTCTTCACTAACCATCCAATGTTGAATTTTGAATATTGTAGGATTTCATAGTACTTCTATATAAAAAAAAACCTCAACATTATCCTCTCTAGCATGTCTTTACTTATATTATAATCCCTAATTCATCCTATTTTCAACATGTTTGTAACCCAAGAGAAAATAACCAATTTGTTTCTTAAGCCTAATAAGTTGAGAATTAGAATGGTTATTTCTTGATCATACTATGTATTTACATTAATTTCAAGATGCAAAAGGATGCTTTGCATTTTGTTCCTTGAAATTTATTTTCAAACATGGTTTGGATTAAATTCGAGATCATGACTATCACTCCAATTCTTAAATCTGTTTTCTATATGATGAATGTCATGAGATTCATAGGTGTTTATGGAAACACCTTTTTTCTCAATCCACTTTTCCCTAAGGGTCACAAGAATTATAGCACCCAAGTATCTAAAATATCTATCAAACATATAGAGATAAAATAATTATCTTAAACATCTGATAAGGAATCTAGAAATTATAGTGATGTAATCCTTATTGATATTACTTTAAATTTTAATCATATTAACCTATCCCAATCTCACATTATTATTTAGCACTATCTCTATATCCACAATTGTTATACGAAATGATCTTACTTTAAATTTTAATCATATTAATCTCACATTATTATTTAGCACTATATCTATATCCACTGTTGTTATAAGAATTTTGATGTCATTATAATATTATGATGCATTATTATTTATCATATGTAATAATATTATCATACTATATGATTATCATATATATTATTTATAATCATTAGAAAGAATTAGCACAAATATTATAGCCACATTTATCCAATTCATATTATCATAAATATATTATCTATAATCATTATAAGAATTATGATGACATGTTATTTATATGTGTGAGTGATTATTTAGAATTATCATAGCACCAATATATGCAAGCCATAACATAATGATCCTCATAACCACAAATAAACTATAAAAACCTAAGTCCTGCCCACCTAGTTGTCAAATCTAGTCCTTCCTACTGGAATCATAATATGAAAATTGTTGAGTGTTTCCAAAATAAAGTTTTGATGATCACCCAATATTTTATTAGTACGAGGTATGAAATATCCCCATGTTTGGATACATTGATTGTTGTAGATGATCATCCAAGTGGTTGATACTAGTCAGGTCTTGTAGAAAGGTATCTTTTAGTGAACCTATCCTCTCATATCGAGATCCTAGGTTCACGACTAGGGTTTCTCCTCTAGGACCCATAACACTTAGAGGGTGGATGCATAATTCCTCGTCCCTTATCATGATGGACTTAGGTTCCTTTTGCCTAATTTTTGTCCTAGTTTTCAGACTTCATGCAAGGGTATAGTGTAAATATACCTTGTGCCTAGTTGAGAGTCCACCTTCCCTAGATTCAATTAGGACCCATCAATACCTTAGCTCGTAACTAGGTATCACTTGATATTACATGATTGACAACGAGACATCTCATACCATCTCATCGCTAAGTAAAATCTCAATCATCCAATGGGTAAGAAACCCCTCATTGTACTACTTGTACAGTGGCCTAAAGGTGACATCTCATTCTGCCCCTATTTACCTTCCTGTCCTGATCCTTCCCATCAATAGTGCAACCACCTATGAAATACAGTAATTGTCCTTCCTACAATTACTGATATTGGATGTTAGTGTACTATCATCCTTCTTGATGATAAGATTTCAACCATCACAATATCTATAGTTTTAAAGAAGTTTTAATTTTAAAGAAGAGTAATTCTATTCTATTATACGTATTAACACAAGGTAAAATATTCCTTCATATAAAAGTCCAACTTTAAAATACTAATTATAGTTAAAACTGAGTTAGACTTAAATAATATAATTATAGAATATATTTAGCACCTTCAAAATATCATATAAATGACATTTTTAAACAAGGCAACTAATTTAAATAAGTATATTTAAACCATTTAATAACTCATATTATAATTTGTCAAAGAAAAAGAAAATTTACTAGAAGAAAATAACTAAGTGGTATCAAACGATATTTTATCGTTTCTCTTATACTCTTTTATCCATGACTAAAAGGTTTGAACTAAGCTATATCAACTCTTTTTAAAAATAAATATATGAAAAGTATTAGTTCAACTAGTAATTAATATTTTTATAATCAAACTAGAAAGATAAAAATTAAATAAAGCACTTCATATTCAATTATTCTAAAATATTTTCATCTTCTAAAAAACAATTGAAAACTAATTATATATTTAAATTATTACCTTAATTTAGAACTTACTTTAATGTTGAAGGCTTTAACATATAATTCGTTGAGGGAAAACTTGACGTATGTCACATGTAAATTCATAAGAGCTTTCATACGTTTACTCAGGTTTCGTCTTAACGCTAATAAATGTTCGTAAAAGTCAAGCATACTAAGTAATATTATTTGAAAAGAACATGCTAACTCTCCTATTAGATATATCTAAGAGAAACTTGTATTTAAAATAACCCACATATCAACTTCTAGCCTTAAATATTCTTTTATTTTTCTAAAATAACATATGAAATAAATATTAAAGAAAAAAGGGCAAGAGTTATAGCATTGCTTCAAATTTACAAAGTCATTCATCATTGCTGTATAACATCATATCAACCTCAAATTTGAAATAAATAAATAAATAAATAAACTATAATTTTGTAAAATCAACTTTTTTTAAATAACTATCTTTAAAAGACTCAAACATAATGATGAATGACTTTACTTTTTATTTGGTAATATAATTGTAGACACCAAAATCTAGCCACTTATCATCCATCCATGCTTCTCAATCTCCACCGTCCATTATATATGTTTATTAATATATATTTAAATATTAATATTTTATATATTATATTTATATATATTTAATAAATATATATGTATTTATATGAATTAATCCTAGCCCTCCACCACGTTTTAATCTCATACATCCATCCACATCAATCCATGCCACTTACCTAGATTTAATCTCCACCCTTCCTTATGTTTTAATCTCCGTCACTAAAATTGTGTCGTCAAAACCGTAATATATTTAAGGGAATATTATAAAAGAGGAGTTATTTTTATGACTTAGATCCCTAGAATCCCTAAGTACTCCTTGAATCCTAAGCACCCCTAACAGTCCAAAAACCTTAATCATCCATAACAGATTTTTGAAGTCTAAGCCCTAGCCTGTTCATTTTTATCCTTGCCCTCCATCATCATTGTTCGCAACCCTTCCTGCACGAACCATATCTAGTTCTCCACCACTTCCATCAATCCCCTATCACCATTTAAAGCCAGTCGAGCACTATCCAAATCTAGTCGAGCACCCTCCCGAGCCATTCAAGTGCCCTCCTAAACCAATTGATCACCCTCCCGAGCCAGCCAAATACCCACTAGAGCCAACCAAGCACCGTTGGATATTTTTAGTTTTATTTGAATGCTCACGAGCATTTATCACACCAGATTTGTAGCCCTACGGTACTCAGGCACCATTAGGACATCTTCGCAACCATCATTGGCATCATCTACGTAAACAAAAAATAAGAAGCTAGCATTATTGACAAGGTAATAGTTTTATGCATTTATTTTTGTATTCTTATGCTTTTTTTACAGTTTTATTGCAACATTTAGGGTTAGTGATTTTGTTCTGAGAGTCTCAGGTAGTGGAACCCTCATAGGTATTACTAATATTTGTTACTATTTATTGTGTGCAGGTATAGGAATCATATGTTTAACAGCTTTTGAAGCTAGGATGGCCCTATCTAGGATACACAAGCCCACCCGCAACCTTGTTGGGATCGAAGACAAGCATGAAGACACTAACCATTATTTTCAACTAGGGTTTTGGAGAACCCTAGTAATCTATAATTTTGTATCAACATAAGTATTGTAAAATACCACATTTGGGGCATAATGATTGTAACATTTTAGATCCACCCCATCAATAAAGAGTTAATCTATTTTTGTATAATCATTGTATCTTATGGTGCTTATTGTTATTTTAATACTTTATATTGGTGTTTCTTGATTTCTTATTCAATAATGGTGATCACAGTGGGACCCACAAAGGTTTATCTGTGCTAATTTACTTTGTCACTTACTTCTATTTTCTATTTCTATTTCTATTCTGCATGTTTTTAAAAATTTGATCACATGATCTTTGTAGAGCTAGGGTTTCTGGAAAGTTGAAAAAGTTGACCAGAAGTTGCACAAATGCCCTAAAGTGCTCAAGGGATGCCCTAAAATGTTTAATAAATGCCCTGCTATGTTCTAGCGACTTTGGGCTATGTTTCATAGAGTGGGTAAGAGATACGTAGGCTTCCTGGTAAGTCTATTTCAAACCCTAATCCATTTTTGTTGTCATTGTTTTTACAGTAACATTGATAAAAATAAAATCATTAATTTCTGTTAAAAGCAATCATATTTCATTTGCATTTTAGGCATTTAGAGTAGCCTTGCATCCACACATTCACCATAGGTCACATTTTAGATTTAAATTTTTGTTATTTTCTGGTGTGTTTTATTCAATATTCTGCATATTGTTTTCATGTGAAGTGACAACTGCATAAAATAGTTTGCATAATAGGGTTAAGAATTCCTCTTTTACTTGTCTAAGTAGGAACAAGATTAGGATACATAAGTATACTCCCACAGTTGGCGATTCAATATGAAATATTAGGTGAACCCTCCACTGTTTAGAGTAGGTCTGAAGCGGTGTACCCTACATTATTTTGAGGAACTTAGTATTTCTATTTTTAGCTTCTAATTTAGACCTATAAAATAGGTTATTTTTGTCATTGTATGTACACATTAGGAAACACAAAACTTTAAAATGAATCACACAATCCACATTTCACAATAAAAATTAATGAGTTGGATTTCATCACCAACCATTGCTTAATATTTAGTGATGATGGGCTTCATATCCATCAGTCAATATCTGCCCTTAGCCACCATAGATACCCATGAGAAAAATTTCTAGATTTCATCACTAGGAAGAATCTCATTTTCCAGTAAACCATAGTTTTTACCCTGCATAATTCATATTAGAACATCCAAAACACACAAAACTCATAAAAAAATAAAATAAAATTAAAAGCGAGATAAAAAATGAGGTAAGACAAATCTGTTGCAAAAACATAGGATTGAGTTGTTTACTTGATTTTGTGAAAGTTTTCATTGGCATTAATTTCTTGCACATTTCACATATTTAATTCATTAGCTTCTGGTGTTAACTAGAAAGTATTGAGTCAAATTTCCATCCACCATGCCACTTCATCAATGGGTTGTTCAACATCCTTCCCTACCACTTCTATGGTCAACCCCACTAGTGTGATATAGACAAGTTGTTCAAACTTTTTTGTGGGTCCCTCACACGCTGTGCAAACTTAAAATGTTGATATTTTACACAGAGCCATCAACATACCCATTCCGTAAACATAACCATATTCACCCACTAACCACAACATAACCTATATAGACATGATCAAAGTGGAATATTTTTTAAGATTTACTAACTATGTTCTAGAACAGGCCCACAGTTCACCTAAGCATGATCATTTTTTCAACAGGAATCTACCCCTTCCTAGCCTTCCAGGCTTACCTAGGTGTATAACAACCCTTTTATTGAGGTTTCAATTGCACCTTTCCAACATTGGTCCATTTCCAAATAGTTAGATTTTCAAAGCACCTCCATCCCAACTTCATACACCATCACTTGCGACAATACTTTGTATGAAGTACATGTCAATGTTGCGTCACAAATACCAACCTCCACCTCATCCAATGTTTCCCATCCAATTGTAATCACTGTTGCAATGTACCCTCCACCTACCCCATCAATTCCATCCACATCCACACCATCTTCCTTAGAGGTGTCCATACAAAAAGCATGTCAACATCTCAATTCATTGCTTATGGCTCAACAAGATGCTCAATATTGTTCCCAACAAGTACAGGTGATAGATTTTATGTCTCAGTATATTTTCACCCAACCCACCTTCTTCACCCAAAATCCATCATGGGTACCACAATATTCTATGATTTCCATCCCACACCTCCATTAACTCACACCCATGCCATTTCCATAAATCATCACATTCATAGTCCTCAC
This sequence comes from Wollemia nobilis, assembly GCA_028583015.1. Classification (NCBI taxonomy): domain Eukaryota; kingdom Viridiplantae; phylum Streptophyta; class Pinopsida; order Araucariales; family Araucariaceae; genus Wollemia; species Wollemia nobilis. The sequence goes on from JAQPPZ010016986.1 coordinate 511,255, forward strand.
ACATAATCTCCTTTTCATCATTTACAATCATTTCTTCATCAACCTCAACATCATCAAATTCAATTCACTCCACCAAATCATCACCAAATCATCACACCCTAGCATCTCAACACTCCATCTTCACAAAATCATCAAGTAATTCAGGGCTTCCACATACTTGGGGAAGACCCTAGAATTCAAACCAGGCAACACCAGATTGATAGCTTAATGCAACATACTCCTGGTATGATGAACCAGAAGCCAACACTTAGACAACTGATCAATCAACTAATTTATTTTTTGGTACCCTCACAACCATATCCAACATATTTTACAGTACCAAAATTTGACAAATTTAAAGGGACAATGGACCCTAGAGAACATGTGAGTACATTCATTCATTCCTGTTTCAGAATCCAACTTCATGATGCTTTAATGCTTCAAAAATTTCCTCAAACATTGGGAGGATATGCCATAGAGTGGTATAACCATTTGCCTCACCATAGTATTTATACTTTTGAGCAATTGGTTGATCAATTTCTTGAAAGGTTTTCTCTCAATGTTAGAAAGAAAGTCTCATTAAATGACTTATATGGTTTAAAGCAATATGACGATGAGTCAGTATACGATTTTGGCAACCATTGGAGGGTTGTTATCACAAAACTACCATTCACCCTACCAATATAAGAGTTGACCTGATTATTTACTAAGAGTTACCTCTAATCCATCTCTCGGTTATTACAATTGTTGGAAATATTGAGTACATTGGTTGTAATTGATGTCAAAAGAGAAATAGGTGAGAATGATCTTCAAGGTTGAAATATCAAAGTGCAAGGCAAGTATCTTCAAAGGGCACATGAGGTAATATTTTTTAAAGACAAGGGATTATTCATGGTTGTGTGAGCAAGAAAAAGATAAGGCAATCTCCATGGTGGCATTGGAAAAGAAAAAGAAAATATTTTATCATTTCTCCATGGTGGTATTTGCAAATAAAAAGAAAAGGTATTTGCAAAGAAAAAGAAAGATTTAATAAATTCTCCATGGTAAGAAAAATAAAATGTTTAATTATTGTTCCATGGTGGTATTCACAAAAATATAAGACTCAATGAAAAGGCCCAAAATGTGAAAATATTAATTTATAATATTTAAATCTTTTTAAAGATTTAAAATATTATAAATCAAAGGTTTCAAAGGGTGGTTAAAATGAATTTAAGATACATTGGATATATAAGGTGTATGATAGAGAAATTAAATTTGTGATGCACAATTAGGGTTTTTGGATCGATATTATTCATAAGTAGGAGTTATAAGGTGTTAAATGGTAAAATTATTGTGTGTACTCTTGCATGGTGAAAGAAAGTGTTTGATGGGTAATGTTCATTGATAAAAAAACTTTGCCTTGTGAAACTAAAAGTAGTAAAATAATATCTTGATGCATATGTTTTTGAGGAAAGGTTTTTCATGTGGATGGTTGAATAAGTGTTGTGATGTCTAACCCTTTAAGTGGCACAAGAAAGATGAGTTATTTTTTAGATAGATATTTAAGGGCACATCTTCATCAAGCATTCTTAAGGTATGGTGGTTCAACACTTTATCTAGGTGGTTGTGTTTTGAGAGAGTAATTTTGAGGTGGAGTAAAAAGGGTTTATTTGTGTGCATTTTTGGAAATAGTTGAACTAGGTTTTGTGAAACAAATTGTGTTTCAATGTTGAAAGAAATATGAAATACTTGTGCTAGAGTTGGATCAAGTTTATACATAATTGTGAAACATTTTGATCATTGGTTTGAAATACATTGAAAGTAATTGTAAAGTGTTTGAGATCAATCTTGTGAAGAAAATTTATGCACTATTGCGTTTGATCCTTGAGAGCAAATTTGAAAGAAATATAGACCAATTTTGTGAAGCAATGTTATACACTGGTTTGATTTGATTTGAAAATAATTTTGCAAGAGGTAGAGATTGGATTAGATGAATGCAAGTTGTGTGAATGTGAAAAACATATTGGGTATTTTATAGTAAATATCATTATCTATATGTTCCAGAGGTTAAACACATTCTAAGTAGAATATGTCTAAATTACCTAGTTGAAGAAAGCATTTCTGAAAGAGATATAAGCATTGTTTGTATGTAAGATATGGAAATATTTGGGCAAGTTCAGTAAGCAACACTAAGGTAGATTTGAGCAAGTCTTATGAGAAGACTTGAAGCATCATTGAGGTAGATTCGAGCAAGTGTTATGAGAAGACTTGAAGCAACATTAAGGCATATTTGTGTAGGTTGTTGGAGAAGATTTAAGCTAGCCTTGTGATGAGGTTTGGTGTAGATTTGAGATAGAGTTGAGAGCAGGTTTGTTGCTGATTTGAGAAAGCCTTGTGTTAAGGCTTGAGATGGATTTGAGACAGATATGAGAAGAGCAATGAACAACATTTGGAGTAGACCAAAGCAAATAGGAGAGGAGTCTCCTATGGATAGAAGTCCATAAAATAGAGTTGAGGAGATAGAGTTATTTTGTGGATAGAGGTCCATGTAGTAGCTATGGGCATATAGTTCTCTTATGGATAGAGGTCCACATACTAGAGAGGGTATAGAGTCATCCTGTGGATAGAGGTCCATGTACCAGTTGAGGAGATAGAGCTCTCCCATGGATAGAGATCCATAAACTAGAGCAAAGGGGATAGAGTTCTCCTATGGAGAGAGATCCACAAAATAGAGTATTGGTGATTGAAATATCCTTTGGACAAGAAGTCCATAAACATTGTAATAGGGAATTGATTACCAAGAGATTTGTTGAGAAAATTTAGAAAAAAAAATTTCTCTGTGGACGTAACCCACATTGGGTGAACCATGTTAAATTTGTGTCTCTTATGTGTGTGATGATTTGTACATTTCTTTGATTACTGCTCTTAATATTACAATTGATAATATTGGATAATATCTCATTCTGATAATTATTATCCCCAAGGAAATGGTCTAGCTGAGTCATAAAATAAAAATGGTGGGAACGGGAGTGGGAGCGGGAGCGACGATGGACGATGGCGATGGCGATGGCGACGTTGGAGGGACGTTGGAGGGAGCTGGTGTGGCAGGTTTGTCCTCGGGCCCTGCAGGTGGTGTTGGGCCTACTGCAGGCCCACTCAGCAAGATTCGCGATGAAGACCCAAACGGCGTGGTGAAACCGACGTCTGATAACGTTAGGGTTTCACCCTCCTCTCCTTCCAAAGCACCTCCTTGGTCTTTATCCTTTGCGGACAAAGTTAGGTCTTCGTCAGGAGCATTTTCTTTCCAAACTCCTTTGCCCTTCTCTGTAACGGGCACTGAAGTCTCTTTCTCGAGTGAGGTTATGGAGCCACTAATCTTCCAAGAGTCTCTCTCTCTTGTTGGGAAATTTGTCGGTGCCCGACCTGATATGGAAACTATCCGCGAGTGGGCTCTTTCCAAATGGTGGCTTTCGGGCAGCTTGGAGTTAGTGGCCTTTCCTAGGGGGTTTTTCATGATAAGGCTAAACAATGCCCTTGACACCCACCGCATTCTTACTGGAGGACCTTGGTTTTTCGGCCGTCGTAGCCTATTTTTGTGGAGATGGGGGGAAGACTTTGACCCTGAGACTCAGTCTATCAACATCGCTCCGATTTGGATCAAACTCCATGGGCTTCCCCCATAGTTCTTCTACAACGATGCACTCAAAGGCATCACTCAACCGATTGGAGATTTGGTCGCCATTGACCCTGCTACCCGAGCCAGAACCAGAATGACCTATGCTCGTGTCTGTGTCATGGCTAATCTGGATTCGGCTCTGCCTACCTGCATCGACATCAACTACGGGAGCTACAGAAGACGTCAAGGAGTTGAGTACGAGAACAAGCCCGCTTTTTGTTTGGAGTGCAATACTCAGGGCCATCTGGCTTCTCAATGCCCTTCCCGAAAAAAAGAAATCCCCAATGATTCAGGCCGAAAGAAGGATTCTCAGATCCTGAACACCCAAAAAAAGGCTTCTGGTCGGGGTCATGGCCGATCTGCAGGTCCTCCTAAAACCTCTGCTTCAAATCATGCCAAACCCAACAATGTAAGTGCTCTGCCTTCTCGTTCTAATCAATTTGCTCCCTTAAATAATCTTCATACTAGAGAGGACATCTTCGATGACCTTCCCATAGATCTAACCGTCTCGTCCACACCCACTTTGATTCAGTCTCCCTTGTCCAAAGGAAAGTCTGCAATGACCTTTCCAAACTCACCCATCGATTCTGGTCCCTCTCACCTTCCTCTTCCCTTCCCACCCCTTCCCCCGACTCAGAACCATCCTCTTTCCCTTTCCCCTGAGTCTGTTGCCCTGTGCCAGTCTCCCCGCTCTCCATCCCCCCATCGGCCTGCCCTTGGGACTGATTCCATCGACATTCTCCAAACATCCAGCCCGCTGAAATCTCCCATTCTCGCACCCAAAGCTGACGTCAACAAAGAACAGAGAAGGGGACGACCGTCAAATGCAGAAAAGCTTGCCAAAGCAGTTGAGATCGAAATGGCTGATGGCTCAGTGCCTACCTCCTTGGGCCCTATTTTTGAACACCCCACCCACCAAGATGAGGATGAAGTTAGACCCAAACTTACTCCGTCTCAAGGGAGAGGCAGAGGCCGCAAAGCAAACCCCAAATCAACTCGATGAAGTTCGTCTCTTGGAATGTCAGAGGCCTCAATGGAACTGCTAAATAGAGGACTGTTAAATCAGTAAGAAAAAACCTAAAACCAAATATCATGTTCCTTCAAGAATCCAAACTTGACGAGAATAGCAGCACTCAAGTTTGCAAGCTAATCTGGGAAAACAACAATTTTGCCTTTTGTCCCTCCTCAGGGGCATCTGGGGGTCTCCTTTGTTTGTGGGATCCGACAACCATTGATGGGAGGGTTCTTTCAGTCTCTGACAGAACCATCAACATTTTGTTTACCAATAAAGTCACTAACCTCCAATGGATCGCCACCAATGTTTATGGACCTAACAGTCCTATCAATAGAAGACTACTGTGGGATAACATTTCCGCAATGCGCAACAACTTTGTAGACTTTCCATGGATGCTCTGTGGTGATTTCAATGCTCCCCTTCACCTGTTTGATAAGCAAGGAGGCAATCCGATCACCAGCAGCTGCATAGAAGATTTCAGCGATTTTGTCAACCACAACGAGCTAATGGACATGCCGCTCCAAGGATCCAACTACACATGGAGCAACAGACGAGCGGGCATCCATCACATCCAAATCTGGCTTGACAGATTTCTCTTATCCAAAGAACTCATTCCTATTTTTGGCGATGCCAAGCTTCATAGCCACCCAAAAATTGGCTCCGATCACAACCCCTTAATTCTGGATTGTTCCCGCCCCAACAAATCTTCAAAACCCCTTTCAGGTTTGAAAATATGTGGCTCACTCATCCAGATTTAGGTCGGTGTATTCGACAATGGTGGCAGCAAAACCTTTGTCCAAACCCTCTCACGAATCTGTTCCTCAAACTCAAAGCGGTCAAACTCAAGCTGAAATGTTGGAATAGGGAGGTTTTCGGCAACCTCTTTACCGAGAAAAAGCATCTGATGGATGAGCTGAAAAGGGTGGAAAATCTGATTCAGGGAGGAGATCTGAGGGTCAAAACTTTCATGGAAGAAAAAAGCCTCCTTTCAAACTTTCACAATGCCTTGGCTAAGGAAGAGTCCTTTTGGAGGCAAAAATCCAGAAACCTCTGGCTCAAAGAAGGAGACACCAACACGAAGTTTTTCCATGCTTCCACCATGCGTCACAGAGGCTCAAATAAAATCTCTGAGTTGACCAAGGCTGATGGATCCATTGTCTCTGACATCCAAGCTATCAGACAGGAAGTTGTGCGCCACTTCCAGGAAATCTTAGGTCCAAGCATTGACTGCCATCCCCGCATAGCAAGTTCTCTGCTTCAGAACATCCCAAAGTTGGTGTCTAATGATGATAATGGGAAATTGCTTCAATGCTTCACTGAAGAGGAGATCAAAGAAGCTCTATTTGCAATGGAACCTGATAAGGCCCCTGGACCCGATGGCTTCCCACCCCGGTTTTTTCAACACTTTTGGGATATTGTGGGCCCAGATGTCGTTGCTGCGGTTAAATTCTTCCAGAGAGCCAAAAAGATGTCGAGAGAGGCCAATTCCACCTTCATTGTTTTAATTCCCAAGTCCAATGATCGTGCTTCTCTCTCTGATTTCAGACCTATTAGTCTCTGTAGTGTCATCTACAAACTTATCACCAAAGTTATGGCAAACAGGTTGAAAGACATCCTTCCCTCCATCATCGACCAGTGCCAAGGGAGCTCGGTCAAAGGTAGATTCATTGCTGATGGAGTGATAACCGTCCACGAATTGGCCCACTCGGCATCTAAAAATAAAAAACCCAGCATGTTCCTTAAGCTTGACATGAACAAGGCTTTTGATCGGGTTTCCTGGAAATTCCTGTTCGAGGTCCTAGAGAAGTTTGGGTTTCACAAAGAATGGATCAAGATGGTTCATGAATGTATCTCGACTGCTTGGTTCTCTATTCTTATCAATGGCTCACCCGCAGGTTTCTTCCAAAGTTTCAAAGGCATCCGTCAAGGGGACCCTCTGTCCCCCTTTCTCTTCATCATTTTGGCCGAAACCCTTGGAAGAACCCTTACAGTTGCCTGCAACAGTGGTCTCATCTCCGGGATCAAACCAGCCTCAACAACCAATGCCATATCCCACCAACAGTTTGTGGATGATACTATTCTATCCTCTCATGCTTTCGTTCCCGAAGCAAAAATCATTAAGAACATTCTTGATTCTTATGAAGAGGCGGCTGGCCAGAAAGTCAATTACCGCAAAAGCAAGCTATACTTTCTCAATACTCCCATTCACAGGCAAAATAGGATTGTTGAGATCCTTGGGTGCATCATTGGGAGCCTTCCAACTACTTATCTTGGATTACCGCTTTTCCATGGCAGATCTGTCTCGGCTATGTGGAACCCTGTTTTAGATCGCCTCAACAAGAAACTTGCAGGTTGGAAAAGCTCAATGCTCAATCAGGCAGCCAAAGCCACTCTGGTCCAGGCTTGCCTGCAAAGTATTCCCATTTTTTTCTTATCTATCTTCAAAGCTCCAGCTTCCATCTGCCAAAGAATTGAGCAAATTCAACGCAGATTCCTTTGGGCGGGAAACGAAAACAAGAATAAATTTTCACTTGTTGCCTGGGATAGGGTCTGTTCCAAGAAAAAGGATGGAGGACTCGGATTCAGAGACATCAAGCGGATGAACATGGCCCTCATTGCCAAGCAGTCCTGGAGACTTACCATCAATGAAAAAGTCACTTGGATTGACATCATCAAAGCTAAGTACCTCCATCAGGTTTCCTTTCTTGGAGAGCACAACCTTCCTAGCGGATCCCATTTCTGGAATGGCGTCACCAAAACAAGGAAGATCATCATGGAAGGCTTAAGGTGGTGTCTAGGAACTGGAATGACCATTCATTTTTGGGATGACCCGTGGATCCGTGATAAACCTCTCAGCCAAGATCCGCATCTTGCAGTGCTCAAGACGGCTATCGAAGCCACCTTTGGAGATAAGGTGTGTCATTTCATTAACCCAGGTATCACAAGACCTGAATGGAAACACCTGGCTCTTAACGGGCCTAGGCATATCACCGAGGCGCTCAGGCGGTTACAAAACTTGCTGAGGACTTGCATCATCCCCAACTCACACAAAGATGATTCCATGGTCTGGAACCTTGAAGATTTAGGGAATTTCATTGTTAAATCAGCTTACTACAGTCAAGAAACTCCCAATGATGGTCGGGACTTATCTAATCAGGTCTGGGTTCCCAAGATCATTCCCAAGGTCAAATTCTTTTGTTGGTTGGCCATCCAAAATAGAATCCTCACCACTGACAACTTGATAATCAGAGGGTTACTCATTCCCAATTGGTGCATCCTGTGCAAAAATGCCTGTGAGTCAACTTCGCATGTTTTTTTGGAATGTCCCTTCTCTCTAGCAGTTCTCAACCAGGTTCTTAACACCTTCGACATCTCCGCAGCCCTCCCTCATTCCATTCCCCTCCTTTTTCAGCAATGGCCCCGGCCTTTCAAGAGCAATCAACTTAAATTCATGTGGCAAGCTTGCCTCCACCTTTTCCTGTGGCAGATATGGCTCGAGAGAAATGCCAAAATTTTCAAAAACCAAGCCACTGATAAGAAGATTATTGTTGCCAAAATCTTGGCCCTTGCTGCGGAGAATGCCTCTCTTGTTTCGTCTTCCAAACCCCCCCTCCTGGCCTTGAATCGGACCTAACCAAACTTTTCAATCTTTCTAACTTCTCTGCCATGGCCCGTACTTCTGTTGATAGGTCTGTCATCAAGTGGGTCTTACCACCTACTAGGTGGCACAAGCTCAATTTCGATGGTGCGGCCAAAGGCAACCCAGGAGCGGCTGGCGGAGGAGGAATTCTCAGAAATCACAGAGGAGAAATAATTTTGGCCTTTGCCCAGAACCTGGGAATTCAATCTAACAATATGGCAGAGGCTCGGGCTCTGCTCCAAAGCTTGATCCTCTTGGAAGGTTTGACCATCAATAAACTTATCATAGAAGGAGACTCAGCTGCACTGTATCAACTGGCTCAATGGGACTTCTGTGCCTCCCTGGGCCCTTGTTTCGATTTTCCAAGAATGCAAGGCACTAATTGGCAATTACCCAGAATTAGTCATTAAGCATCAGTATCGAGAAGGAAACAAAGCTGCGGACTGGCTTGCTAACAAGGGAGTAGGCGAATCTGACATTCATGTTTGGAGAGACTCCTTCCCCATTGGCCTAAGGAACGATTCTATAAGTGTCAATGTCTGCACAATGTGAGTGGTTGGCAGGGGACCGGTTTGGTTTGCTCATGGAACTGGTCGAGTTTTCACGTCATTTCTTCCTTCTTCTCCTCCTTCGGCCGTGTTTTGGCAACATGTCACGATATCGCGACACCTTTCACCTTTGGCCATGAAATTGCAGCATGTCACGATATCGCGACATCCCTTTCCCCTCTGGCCGCGAGGTTGCAACTTGTCGCGATATCGCGACACTTCTTTCTCCTTCGGACGCGGTCTTGCAACATGTCGCGATATCGTGACACTTTTTCTCTTCGGCCGCGTTTTTGCAACATGTCGCGATATCGCGACACTTTTTCTCTTCGGCCGTGATTTTGCAACATGTCGCGATATCGCGACACTTTTCCTCTTTGGCCGCGTTTTTGCAACATGTCGCGATATCGCGACACTTTTTCTCTTCGGCCACGTTCTTGCAACATGTCGCGATATCGCGACACTTTTCTTCTTCGGCCGCGATTTTGCAACATGTCACGATTTCGTGACACTTTTTCTCTTCGTATCTTCCGATATCGACACTTTTTCTCTTCATCGCGGTCTTGCATCATGTCGCGATATCGTGACACTTTTTCTCTTCGGCTGCGGTCTTCCATCATGTCGCGATATCGCGACACTTTTTCTCTTCGGCTGCGGTCTTCCATCATGTCGCGATATCGCGACACTTTTTCTCTTCGAGGATGCATCTTGTCACGATTTCGTGACACCTTTTCTCTTCGGCCGCGATGTCTCTTCTTGTCGCGATATCGCGACACCTTTTCTCTCCGACCGCGGTTTTGCATCATGTCGCGATATCGCGACACTTTTTCTCTTCGGCCGCGATTTTGCAACATGTCGCGATATCGCGACACTTTTTCTCTTCGGCCTCGATGATGCAGCATGTCGCGATATCGCGACACTTTTTCTCTTCGGCCGTGATTTTGCATCATGTCGCGATATCGCGACACTTTTTCTCTTCGGCCTTTTTGCAACATGTCGCGATTTCGCGACATCCTTTCTCTTCGGCCGTGATTTTGCAACATGTCGCGATATCGCGACACTTCTTCTCTTCGGGCATGATTTTGCAACATGTCGCGATATCGTGACACTTCTTCTCTTCGGGCACGAATTTGCAACATGTCGCGATATCGCGACACCTTTTCCCTTCGGCCATGTTTTTGCAACCTGTCACGATTTCGTGACACTTTTTCTTCTTTGGTCGCGATAACGCTGCTTGTCGCGATTTCGCGACTCTTCTTCTCTTCTGGCACCAACCTTGCAACATGTCGCGATATCGCGACACTTCTTCTCTTCTGGCAGCAACCTTGCAACATGTCGCGATATCGCGACACTTTCTCTCCTTCGGCTCCGATGTCGCTTCTTGTCGTGATTTCGTGACATCTCTTCCTCTCTTGGATGCAACGGTGCAACATGTCACGATTTCGCGACATCATTTCCAAACTGGTCGCGATTTCGTGACACCTTTCCTCGTGTGGCATTTTGCTCGTTCTTTGATCTTTAGCTCTTGGACCACCTCGGTCGATTTGGAAATCATGTAAAACCTCTTGTACAAGGTTCAGGGACCTTTCAACACCCTTTCAACCAATCAAAAAAAATAATATTGGATAAGAATGTTTGGAAAAAAATGTAAATGTTTATCTTATATTGTTCACACCCCTTCTCAGTATAAGCTTGTGTTCTTCAATTGGTATCAGAGCGGGTTTCTTCAAATAAGCCAAACAATTTGAAGGAAGATTTTAGAAGAACACATGGCTAAGAAAGGGAAAAGAAAAACTATGAGATCACATCCTCCTAAGAAGGAAGGAACTCACATGAAAGAAAAGGAAGAAGAATTTTATTTTGAGACTAAGAGAAGGGAAGAAGAAAAATTTGTGAGATGTGTTGAGTGTGGTAAACTTGGTCACATGGCACTTTATTGTCCACAAAATGGGTATAGTAGTAGTAAAGAGGAAAAATAATTTGATTTTGCTCTCAAAGATATTTTTTTCTCTAAGAGGAGAAGTGGAAATAGATTCAAGTGATGAATCAAGTAGTGGAGAGAAAGCTAATTTTGTAAAAAGGGATAAGAAGGAACTAAGAATACTCAAATGTTTTATTTGTGGTAACTTTGGTCATCTTGCAGATCATTGTTCAAAAACTGGGTATAGTAGTAGTGAAGATCTTACAAGAACTCATATAAATGAGCTACATAGAAATATCATAGGCTATGAGATAAGGATAGAGGAAGATAAAACATCCAAAAGAAAGGACCATGAGTGATTGAAGAAGAACCTAAGACATGTGTTGATGAGGTGAGAAGTGGAAGCTTCAAAGAGAAAGAGGACAATGCACAATCAGAGAACAATGATCATCATAGATAAGATAAAGAAAGGACCAAGAGACCCTATTTTCCAAGGCAAGATGAATATTTCTTATGTATTGCATAAGAAATATCTTAAGAGACCAAGACAATGATATTCCAAGGGTATTATTTCTTATGTAATCATTTTGGTCACAAAGTAGTGCATTGCAGGGTTCATAAAAAGAAGGATTATGGCTTCACTAAGAGGAACATCAACTCATTCAAATGTAGATATTTATTTCAGGGACATTGCTATTCATGTCATCAATTTGGTCATAAAGATATACATTGCAGGGATTATGAAAGGAATGATTTTGTATTTACCAAAAGGGACTACAATTCATTTGCACCTTCTAGGAACTACAACATCAAATGTTTCAATTGCAATAATTTTGGGCATATAGCAAGATGGTGTAGAAATTTTTTCTAGAACTTCTAGAGTCAAACAAGAACAAGGACACTCAAAAGGATCAAAGGGGTATGACTACAAAGGTTTTGGAGGAGAAGGTTGAAAAAGAAAAAGAGCATTGTCTGTTGGGAGTAGAATTAATCCCACCCAAAAAATAATCACCTCAAGAAAAAGAGATGGGAAGGGGGTTGAGCTAAGAGTCTTATATTTAGCCCCAAAGGAGTAGCTTTGACATTTATGTCAAAGGGGGAGAGATTTGAGTAAGGGTAAGGGCATTTAGTCAGGAGAAGCAGTTTTTTAGGGGGAGCAGACTTGGAATCCAATGGTTGTAAAAGAAATTTTTTAGAAATGGTTGCCATTAATGACAAAGGGGGATATTATTGGAAATATTGAGTACATTGGTTGTTATTGATTTCAAAAGAGAAATAGGTGAGAATGATCTTCAAGGTTGAAATATCAAAGTTCAAGGCAAGTATCTTCAAAGGGCACATGAGGCAATTATTGTTAAAGACAAGGGATTCTTCATTGTTGTGTGAGCAAGAAAAAGAAAAGGCATTCTCCATGGTGGCATTGGCAAAGAAAAATAAAAGGTTTTATTATTTATCCATGGTGGTATTTGAAAATAAAAAGAAAAAGGTATTTGCAAAGAAAAAGAAAGATGTAATAAGTTCTCCATTGTAAGATAAAGAAAATGTTTAATTATTGTTCCATGGTGGTATTCACAAAAAGACAAGACTCAATGAAAAGGCCCAAAAGGTGAAAAGGTTAATGTATAATATTTAATTTTTTTAAAAGATTTAAAATATTATAAATCAATGGTTTCAAAGGTTGACGCCAAAAATAATTAAAATTTGAAAAATACAAGGACCGACGTCCAAGTTTAAGAAGGCAAGAAAAAGTATATAAGAAGGTTTAATTTTTGCATGGCCTAAGGTTGATGACCAAGCACAATTCGTGTATCCATTCGAGCACATCGTACAAGCAGAGGGAAGATGAAAATGTTCATGCCAACCGAGGGAAGAGAGAAGCATGAAGTGTAGATTTGTTCAAGTGCAGTGTGAAGGCAGAGAAAGGACAAAATATGTGCATCATTCAAGGATGAAGTGGCTAAGGTTGAGAGCATAGATTAAAGTTCAATTTGGTGATAGTTTGCACATGATGTGAGGAAAGGAAAACCAAAAGCACACACATTTTGAGAAGAGGCAATGAAAAAAAGAGAAGCGCACATTCCATTCCAAGTGGGCAACCAACCCATGTGGTATCCTAGCTAGTGCTAAGATGCAGGCTAGCGAAAGGTTGCAGGTTCAAGATAAGGCAACAACAATTTTTGATAAACGTAAGATATACAATGTGCTTAACTTAGGGATACATAAGGGTTTACTTTTTCTTTGGTTAATGTGCATATTGATTGAGGGAGATATAAGGTGTATAATAGTGAAATGAAAATTGTAATGTACGATTAGGATTTTTGTGATATTCTATGTGTGGTTGAAATAAATTTAAGATACATTGGATATATAAGGTGTATAATAGTAAAATGAAAATTGTAATGTGCAATTAGGGTTTTTGTGATATTCTATGTGTTTGAAATGAATTTAAGATACATTGGATATATAAGGTGTATGATAGAGAAGTTAAATTTGTGATGTGCAATTAGGGTTTATGGATTGACATTATTGAATATTAATAGTGGCTTTCATAAGTAGGAGTCATAAGGTGTTAAATGGTAAAATTATTGTGTACTTTTGCATGGTGAAAGAAAGTGTTTGACGGGTAATGTTCATTGATCAAAAAGCTTTGCCTTGTGAAACTAAATGAAGTAGTAAAATAATATCTTGATGCATATGTTTTGAGGAAAGGTTTTTCATGTGGATGGTTAAATAAGTGTTATGATGTCTAACACTTAAAGTGGCACAAGAAAGATGAGTTATTTTTGAGATAGGTATTTAAGGGCACATCTTCATCAAGCATTCTTAAGGCATGGTGGTTCGACTCTTTTTCTAGGTGGTTGTGTTTTGAGAGAGTAGTTTTGAGGTGGAGTTAAAAGGGTTTATTGGTGTGCATTATTGAAAATAGTTGAGCTAGGGTTTGTGAAACAAATTGTGTTTTGTTGTTGAAAGAAATCTGAAATGCTTGTGTTAGGGTTGAGATCAAGTTTGTACATCATTGTAAAATATTTTGAGCATGGGTTTTAAAGACATTGAAATTAATTGTGAAGTGTTTGATATCAATCTTGTGAAGGAAATTTGTGCATTATTGTGTTTGATCCATGAGAGAAAATTTGCAAGAAAGATAGATCAGTTTTGTGAAGCAAAGTTATACACTAGTTTGATTTGATTTGAAAGGAATTTTACAAGAGGTAGAGATTATATTAGATGAATTCAAGTTGTGTGAATGTGAAGAACATATTGGGTATTTTATAGTACATATCATTGTCTATATGTTCCAGAGGTTAAACGAATTCTAAGTAGAATATGTCTGAATTGCCTAGTTGAAGAAACCATTTCTGAAGTATGTAAGATTTGGAAATATTTGAGCAAGTTCAATAAGCAACACTGAGTTAGATTTGAGCAAGTATTGTGAGAAGACTTGAAGTAGCATTGAGGTAGATTTGAGTAAGTCTTATGAGAATACTTGACATTAAGGTAAATTTGTGCAGGTTATTAAAGCAGATTTATGCTAGCCTTGTGACAAGGTTTGGTGCAAATTTGAGATAGAGTTGAGAGTAGGTTTATTACTAATTTGATCAAGCCTTGGGTTAATGATTGAGGTAGATTTGAGATAGAGTTTATCAGAGTAGTGAGCAAACTTTGGAGCAGACCAGAGTAGAGAGGAGAGGAGTCTCCTATGGATAGAAGTCCATAAACCAGAGTTGAGGAGATCTAATTCTCCTGTGTCCATGTACAAACTATGGGGATAGAGTTCTCTTATGGATAAAGTCCACATACCAGAGAGGGAATAGAGTTCTCATGTGGATAATGGTCCATGTACTAGTTGAGGAGATAGATTTCTCCCATGGATAGAGATCCACAAACCAGAGCAAAGGAGATAGAGTTCTCCTGTGGAGAGAGATCCACAAACCAAATTATTAGGTATTGAGATCTCCTTTGGACAAGAGGTCCATAAACATTGTAATAGGGAATTTATTCCCAAGATATTTTTTGAGAAAATTTAGAAGAAAAATTTTCTCCGTGGACGTAACCCACATTGGGTGAACCATGTTAAATTTCTGCCTCTCATGTGTGTGATGATTTGTGCATTGCTTTGATTACTGCTATTAATAATGCAATTTTTAATATTGGATAATATTGTTTGGGAAAGAAAAGTAAAAGTTGATCTTACACTGTTCACCCCCCTCTCAGTATAAGCTTGTGTTATTCAACAATTACAACAATATAGATCATTTGAGGAGGCTCTTGCCTAGGCTAGCACAATTGAAGAGATAAAAATACAAGAGGGTGTGCTTAAGCCTAAAAATAAAGAATGGTAGAATAAGGGCCAATACAAATGTAGTTATTCTGGCCAGTCCAAACCAAATCAGGCCAATCAAGCTAATCAAGTCAATCGAGTGGTCATGAGCCAGGTGATAATGGCTCAAAAAAACCCATGCAACAAAAACCACAATAAATTACATATCATGTGGTTCCCTCACCATCACAATCAATCTAAAATACAATGCCAACTATGGAAAATGCCCCACATCGACAAATTGTTTGACAAAACCGCCAATAAACCCCCTTAGCCAAATTGTATGCCTCCATATTTTGTAGGTTGTATGACACCAACCAACTTGCCTTTCCTGAGGTTAAACCATATGACCCTACCAAGCATGGTAAACACTATAGGTAATATTTGTTTTACCCTTATCATCGATAGAATGGGCATGATATAAATAGTTGCTTCAACTTCAAAGACATAGTACAAGATCTCATTGACTTTGGAGCCATCAAGCTTGATATCCTCTTAGCTCAACAGAACCAAATCCTTGGAATTTATCAAACACCACTTCCTCATCATGAGGAGGTGCATCCAACAATAGGAGGATCTAACACCAAAACCCCTCCTAATAAATTCAATCATGTAGACCAATACTATGGTTTTATGGGTGTTATCCATGTAGTTACCCAAGGTTAACAATGTGCTAACAATCAGTAAAGTGCACAACAACAACCTGTTTAATATACCATAGTACCACAGGAAAATGTATCTCCTCATTCAGTTACATCATCATCACCCATTTAGTTTTCCACCAATCCTACCCAATCCTTTCATATTATAAATCATCCAAATCCACCCATTCATCCTATCAATCATCCATCAAGGACAATAATCTCTTTGACTAGCCAATTAACCACTAGCCTTAAAATAGCTTCAACTAAACTATCTATCTATGAGATTATTCAACAATCTCCCCCACATCACGAGGCATTAATGAATATTTTAAAATCCATTAAACTTCAATCTCAAGATGTTAATACCTTTAGCAATTTTGTGGGGAGCATCTAAACATGTATGAATCCTTCCATCACATTCTATGATTTTGAAATCAAACCAATATCATCGAAATCGATGGACCCTCCTTTGCGTATCATGGCTCGAATTGATAAGAAGCCATTTAAACAAGTATTTATTGATATCGGATCCTTTACCAATATCATCACCGCATTGGCTCTTCATCACATCAATATTCCTCCATCCCACATCACCAAATTCATTTTCACCCTAAAAGCATTTAACTATGCTCTCTGCTCCACAGTTGATACTGTCATTTTACCCATCGAAGTAGGGGTCAAAATGTTGCACATAATGTTTCACATATTTGAAGGATCCATGGTGTATAATGTATTCATTGGATGAGGGAAATGAGATGTGTCCCTTCTATACTGCATCAATATCTAAAATATGTACATGAGGGTCAAGTTCATTGCATACCAGTGGATTTTGAACCATTTAAGTATTGCAATTTCATTTCAAATCCTTATGAATCCATGCTTCATTCCACTCATTTTTTTTTGACATGATCAACCACCTCATCAACCACACAATCCACCTCTTCATCAAAAGCCCCTATTATCGAGGATCTTCCAATCACCACTTCACATCAAGCCTCCACTTCCATACCCCCATATTCATTACCTTTGACTACATGCACATGTGATCAAAATAAATCCACATCAACCACATCATCAACATCAGTATCATCCACCATCATTCCTTCCACATAATTATCCATTCAACAACCACCTCAGCCAAATCCACATCCAACCACACCAACCAATGTTTCACAAGTTGCCTTAATGGATTATGAAATGTCATTCCAGTCCATACCTCTCCCATTGTTGGAGACCCAAGCCAATCTTGAGTCATCCATATCTACTTCCACATCCACATCCACATCATCCCAATTCAAGGTCCACCTCACTAATACTAGTATCAGTGAATATGTGGTCCGAGACATCATAGTCACTACTTTCAAAATGCTATGGATTATGGTCACCCACGTGACCCACCCTTATCTATAGGAGTGATGCACAATATGGGTTCAATGCCTAATAGGATTAATTTTGTGTATGGGAGATCAATTTATCATCCAATCTATATTTCCTAGATGAACCCAAACAACCAACTACTACCAATATACAACATATGTCGGGTTTTCCATCCCGATATTTTCATATAGTTAATTGGCAAGGACATGGCCTAGGATGACATGAATAGGGAATACATGAAATTATCAATGTTTCATATCAAGAAGCACATGACCGTTCAGGTTTAGGCTATCATCCAGTTTCATCCACTTCTTCTCTTGAAGAAGCTTTCCAAATCTTACATTTGAATTTAGGAGAAGATATTCATCACATCGATGACTCTAAAGATGAAATTTATAAATAAGTTGATATTATATTGATAGCTTCTGATGAATCTGATGAGGAATAAAAACTCATCATTCCACACACTGAACAAGATGAGTTTTACCTTAGAATTCTCCCTATATGTCAACCCATCATTCACTTGCTTCTTCCATAAGAGTGATCCAAACCAACTGGTTAACCACCACGTCCACTTAATTGATCCACATCACCATCCAATTTTCTAATATATGCACATACATAAAAAAAAAAATCACAAACACAAAAAAAAATTCAAAAACATTCAAAAAAACATTACATTGGATGTACATGGATTTTTTCCAATTGCAATCATTTGTGTTGCTTATTTTTATTCCAAAGTTTTAGCATCAGTGCTAGCAAAAAAAATCCACCCATCCATTCACCTTTTGGCAATAATCCATTTTACCCTTTTAAGCCAACATGAATCCTGCTGACTTATTCACCCCACTTCATAATCCATACGATTTGGCAAAGCCATTTCCAATTGACATAAGCCTCATTAAAATGGATCATATTTTCTCATGACCATCCTTTTCCAAATTTGTCCCATTCAAGGAATTATTAAGGGCTTCAACCAACTACATTCCTCTGTCACCCCCACATTCACCTTCACCTTAATATCCTAAGGTTTTCCAAGCCTACATAGATGAGGTTAAGTCAGAAGAGTTTTATGGTATCATAGATGACATTCATTTGATACCAACTCCCCATCAACTTGAGTAAGGTTGTCACATGTATATTGAAGATACCATCGATGTGAACCTTAGTTCAGATGCAAACAATCCTCAAATTATTAAATTTGGTAAAAGTTTATCCATAGATGAACAAGATCAATTAATTGCTCTCCTCAAGATGAAGAAGGATATTTTTGTATGGTCTTACAAAGATATGCTTGGACTTAACCCTAAATTGGTTTTCCATAATCTCACCTTGCACTCTTATGCTAAGTCGGTCAAACAAAAATTGAGAAGGATGCATCCTACCATGGACCTCATAGTCAAAGAAGAGCTTCAAAAAATTTAGATGTGGATTTCATTGTCCCCATCAACTATCCTGAGTGGCTCTCAAACATGGTATCCATTCGCAAGCCTAATGGGGCGATACACATTTGCACTAATTTTTGAGACCTTGAAAAAGTGTGTCCTAAGGATGATTTTATTCTTCTAAACATTGATACTCTTGTCGACACCTGTGCTGGCCATGAAATACTTTCTCTCATGGATGATTTTTTCAAGATACAACCAGTTTTGACTTAATCCTCATTACCAACACAAAACAACTTTCACTACACCTTGGAGGACCTTTTGTTACAAGGTGATGCCCTTTGGCATCAAAAATGTAGGTGCCACTTATCAACATGCCATGACATACATATTCCACGATTACATGCATAAGATCATCAAGTATTATATGGATGATCTCTTGGTAAAATTTAAAACTTGAAAATAGCACATTAGTGTCTTGGAAAAAGTCTTTGATCGAATTCTAGAGCATAATGTAAGGTTGAACCCCAACAAGTGTGTCTTTGGTGTTACCTATGGCAAACTACTAAGGTTCATTGTTTCCAAAAGAGGTATTGATGATGTAGGAACAATAGTATGAAGCTATATTATTCATCATAATGCAAGTATATATAGAATTACAATGGATGTTACGTAGGTTAAGTGGTTGCAAAAATCTGCCAAACATGGCCAACCACTTAACTACTAGTTAACCAAATGCTAACTATGGATGTCCACTAACTGCTAGAAGACAAACAAGATCTCTAACAATTAACTAACATCTAACAACATGCTAACAACCTATTTCTAACATGGGCATACTATGCCTCACGTGAATACAAAGTGCAATGAAATAGGAATAGTAAATAATAATAATAATTAACTTAGGCTTAAGTGGATAAGCCTAAGTTATCCTCAACACTCCTCCCAACCATATAAGCATTGGACCCCAATGCTCTCAAAAAATATGGAAAGTCATGGGCCATCTCATGGTGAGGAATCCAATGAGCCATGTGTGGAAAGTGACCACGACAAGCGACAAGGTAAGTAGTGGAAGAACCCTATCTAGTGTGATGAGTCTTCATCTCAAAAACTCTATCTGAAATGAGCGAAAGCTGATGATCAGGTGCCACTATTGTTGTAGGACTAAAAATAGGATCAGGTACCAAAAGAGGGTCCTAAAATGGTGTCTCTAGAAAGCAGCGCTCATCCAAAGGAACCCAAACTCTGCCTCCAACCTGTGGTGAGTGAGGATTGTGATGCTTTCGCACCACTCCCTGTGGAGTCTCCTGCAATTCCTATGGTACCTTGCCTAGAAGGCTCTGTCGGTGCTTAGTAAGGGAAGTAACCTTAGCTTGCTCCTCCATGTGTGCAATGGTGGGAGTGGGCAAAGCCAAAGGTAACTTTTGTGGAACAAGTGGTTCAGTAGTTGTAGGTGTACCCAAAATTATACCAATGGAATCAATGGCATCTTTCTCATGAGTGAGAATGGTGGGTTCCTTAACCACTTGCTCTTGTGACTATTCATCATGTGGGAGTGAAACTTCTTCCTTTGCATGTTCCTTAGGTGGTGCTTTTTCTTCATTTTGTGTGGGACAAATGCTAGTAGGAGCTAAAATAAGTGCTTGAATCAATGGCTTCCTTACTTGCCTACAACTTAACATCAAATTGGAAGTAGGTGTAGTGCTTTGTATCAAGTAGTTTTTACCATGCAACTCCAATGTGTAGGTGTTATTTTTAGCATGATAAATAGCATTCCTATCAAATTGATAGGGTTTACCTAGCAAGAGTCCACAACAATCCATATCTGTGACATCACACCTAACTTTGTCCACAAACTTGTCACCAAAAGCAAAATTCAAGGTGCAAGTATGGGTGATGTTGGATGTGGAGTCTACATCTTTCCACCCAAGTGCATAAGGTTGGTGATGTGGTTTGATGGGAAGTTTCAACTTCTCCACAACGGACTTCACAATGAGGTTTTTTTGCGATCCGTTATCAATGATACAATCAACATAGAAATCATGCGTCAAGTGGGCTCTAGTGACAAACAAATGATCATGCCCCCCTTGAGCAAACACATTGGACATTAGGGTAACTTTGTTTAGTTTACCCTTTAAAGCAGGATATTCTTCTTCTGTCCCTGTAGCCAAAATGGGACCATCTTGTGGTTCCTCATGTGTAGGTTGTACAATTAGGGATTTCTTCTTCTTAAACTTCTCAAAAGTATAGCATTTGGATTTTACATGTCCATGCTTTTTACAAAAGTCACAATACAATGAAGAAGAAGAATCTTTAGCATGAAAGGAAGAAGAATGTGCTTTAGGAGAAGTGGGAGGAGAAGAAGTATGAGGGAAAGATTGAGAATTGTTCTTCACCTTCTATTGATGTTGATTCCCGCCTTTGGAAGAGCCCTCCTGTGATGAACGAGACTTTTGATATGCACCAACTTTCTCCTCTGCAAGAATGGCATGATTGAATGCCACATCCAAGGTGAGGAAGACATTGAATTTGATCTCCCTAAAAATCTGATCTTGCAAGCCACTAGTGAATTTATTAATCAAATCATCTTCTGAATATTTCACACCAAGCAATACCCTCAACCTATTAAATTGGAAAATGAAATCAGAAACCGACATTCCATAGGTTTGCCTCAATCTATACCACTTGGTAGTGAGGTCACTTTGGTAGTTTGGTGGAAAGAAGGTGTTTTTCAGAATTTGAGTTAATTCTTTCCAAGTCATGGTGGCATTATGGCTTTGTCTTTCTACAATGAGAACTTTTGCTAAACCTATGAGTTTTAGTGTAGCAAATGTGGCTTTTTCATCCTCCAAAATTTTAGCATAAGCAAACCAAGTTTGCATATCCAAAATCCATGCAGATAAGACATCGGGATCCCTAGATCCATCATACATTTTAACCTCACATTTAGCTTTGTTGGCATGATTATGGTGGATTTTGATTTCACCGGGATTGAATTGCACAACAATATATCTTACCTTCTCTGCTAAAATATCTACTATAGAGGTAAGGTTTTCCATGTTTGATCTGAGGTCTTGAGCCATATTTTTCCTACTATATGCCAAACTAGGAGGATTACAAAATGGTCTTGCAAAAACTTAATCTAGGCTTAGGAACAATTTCAGTTACCTATGCAGCCAAATTGCCTAGATTTTACAAGTTTTGCTCTCAAAATTACCAAATTAGGGCTAATTAGTGCTTTACAACTGAGAAATATTAGCACTAAGAAAATGCAATTTTTAGCCCTTAAAAATGCCACAAAATCTGGTTAGGAGCAAAAAATATGAATCTGCGAAAAATTTTGAACCCAACGCAAAAAATTTGGTCAAAAACGGACCAATAACGGGAAAGTTATCACCTGTTGAAGTTTTGCTCCTCCTTTGTGTTGATTTGATGCCAAAAGGTGAAATTTGAATTCAATTTTTCGAATTTTGGAATATTCCTTCAGAATATTCTCTTCCCGCCAGTTTTGAAATGGGTGCCAAAAATAATAAAATGTGATTTTGAGCCCTCGATCAACTGTCCTCATAAGTCACACGAACCAACTCAACATGTGCAACTAACAAGAGGACTTGCATATGCTGCCACGTGGCAGCCTCTGGGTTCCTCCTCAGGAACCATGCGCCCACAACCGATGCTCTGGCCCATGTGCAAGCATGAAGCCAATAGTAACCACCGTATGGTGATTGCTATAGTTTATGCGCCTCAATGCATTTAAACAGCAAATTTGCCTGTCATGCGCAGGCAATGTGGGATTATATCCCACTATCCCTTCCTCCGTCGACGACCGCGAACTGCCGAAAAACAACGAAATTGCCCATCGAAAAATAGCTTCCTGCTACTGGAAAATAGATACCTACTGTTGGATAACTGCGAACCCACCGAAACTGGATTGCCACCCTGAAAACTTCATCGTCCATCGCCGAACATGATTTTCGGTCGTCGGCAAAATTTTAACCTTAGAAAAAATTTTAAATTTATTTTGCCGATTTTCTTTCACGAACTAGAAACTCGATTTTTCAGTCAAAAAATGGCTGCAATCGAATTTTAGTGCCAGGAATCGTCTGCAACTCCCGTAAATTTTTGAACGTCGAATTTTGAAACCGCCTGAACTAGCTTTGCTCATTGGGGAATTTCGTCCATGAGGGTTGCTGCCATGATTCGATGGTGGCATCGGCTTCTAGGCCGACTAGTGGTCGAGGCGCGCCGAGTGCAGGTGACGCCTGCCTATGCTGATAGGGGTGGGTTTTGCATGCCTTGCTCCTCCTCAGTTGCTGTCGAACGTCAGTGGTGCCACTGAGATCAGTCATCGATGCTGGTGGTCGGTCGAAAAGTCTGGCCCAACACGGCTGGCAGGTGTTGCCATCGGGGCTTTGGTGGCCGAACGTTGGTTGGTCGAAGCCACTGCTATCAAAAAGTTATGGTGCCTCTCGACTGGTAGTGGTCACCGATATCCTGGCTAGGGCTACTAGCCTTGTGGCCCACCAACTAGGTGGCCACTAATGCTTTGAGTAGGCTAAAACAAGGCCTATCAAAAATTTCATGCGCGACTAATTTTTTTTTAGATAAAATATTAATAAAAATTAATATTTTATAAATCTTTTCACCCAAAGATGAAGACTCTTTTCATGCAAGGATGAAAATAGGTGCATGAAGAACTCAACTTCTTTTGGAATGCAAGTTCTTAAGCTCCAACTTGAACTCTAATCTTGTTCTTTGGCAAAACCTTGGTGCTTCTTGGCAACCCTTCGGCAACCCTTGGGCAATGCTTCTTCTTGGCCACAACTTGGCCTCAAACTGGTGCAACTGATAGTCAACACCTAGTGTAGGGGTAATTTCTGCCCTCTATCACCTCAACTTCACTTGGTGTTGTGGGTGACTTCAAGTCAACTCCAATCAACACCTCCTAGGATCTTGATAGTTGAAACAATAAACACCTAGCAATGAAGTGGTAGCTCTCTCCTCCTTCCTGCAATTCTCCTGAAGCTAATTGATACCAATGATGTAGGAACAATAGTATGAAGCTATATTATTCATCATAATGCAAGTATATATAGAATTACAATGGATGTTACGTAGGTTAAGTGGTTGCAACAATCTACCAAACATGGCCAACCACTTAACTACTAGTTAACCAAATGCTAACTATGGATGTCCACTAACTGCTAGAAGACAAACAAGATATCTAACAATTAACTAACATCTAACAACATGCTAACAACCTATTTCTAACATGGGCATACTATGCCTCACGTGAATACAAAGTGCAATGAAATAGGAATAGCAAATAATAATAATAATTAACTTAGGCTTAAGTGGATAAGCCTAAGTTATCCTCAACAATTGAGGTGGACCCAAAAAAATTCAAGGCTATCATGGATATGCCTCTCCCAAATAACTTAAAAGAATTACGTATTTTATAAATAAAAGATCTAATCAATCCATCATTTCATTGCGCAACTTTCTAACAAATGTAGGCCATTCAATCACCTGCTACAAAATGGGGTGACATTTTTATGGATAGACAAATGACAAAAGGATTTTAATGACATTAAGCAATATCTGTCTTCTCCACCAGTCTTAACTCCTCCTCGTTCGAAGCTCCCCTTCCATATTTATGTTTCAACAACGGAATTTACATTAGGGACAATGCTTGCACAAAATAATGAAAACAATCAATAGCAAGCAGTCTATTACATTAGTCAAACATTGGTAAGCTATGAAACCATATATGCTTACATGGAAAATTTGTACTTAGTAGTTTTTTTTGCCACAAAGAAACTTATACATTACATGCTTAGTCACACCACATATGTCATAGCCCATGGAATCCTCTATGTTATATGATGTCTCGCACTTACAATAACTTTCACACCACTAAATGGATAATGCTTCTCACTGAATTCGATCTTGAGTTCATCAGCCAAAAATATATTAAAGTTCAGGTCAAGGCCGATCAGATTGCAGAAGCTCCACTTCCTAGTGATCAAACCTTGATTATTGAGCTCCCAGATGATTCAGTATTCACTATCACTGAACAAGCAGATGCCATTCTAGAGGAAGATGTCGATATCACATTTTTATTTGATGGTTCTAAGTGCAAAAAAGGTCAAGGTTTTGGAGTCATATTTCATACACCCTAAAGGGTACCTATACACTTTTAATTCAAATTAGACTTCAAATGCACAAACAACAATGGAAAGTATGAAGACTTAATAGTAGGTCTTCAAACAGCTATAACTATGAGCATAAAGCATATCAGGATATTTGGTGATTCTCAACTTGTCAGATAAATCAACAGAGAATATGAGTGCAAAGAATCTATTATGAAGTAGCAATGTCATTACTCTCTAAGTTTTATTGGTATGCAATCGATATTTTGCCATGTTTGACTAATAGATTTACAGATGTGACGCCCTCTCTTGGATCATTGATTCCAAAGGAGTCCTTAGAAGAGGTACAACCACTCATTGTCACAACGATCTCTAAATATGTAATTGTCCATGCTAAATCTAAGGATAAAAAAGATGTTTGCTTTATCCATTTGAAGCCATATGAGCCTTGGTCAAACCAAATAATAGCCTTCCTCAAGTTTGGAACACTCCCATTAGACATGTCATAGATTTCTAAATACACTTTCAAGTAAAATGTAGCTCATTTTAATCTCTTGGGGGACATGTTGTATAGACATGGTTATGATGAAATCCTCCTTCGTTATATTGACCTTTTAGAGGTACAAAAAGCCATAGCTAAATCTCATAATGGTTTTTGTGGTGGTAATTTTAGTGGAATGGCCATTGCAAAGTGTATTTTATGCATGGGTTACTATTGGCCCACCATGGAATGAGACTATTGCACTTATGTCAAGCATTGTCAGTAATGTCAACAACATGCTAATTTAATTCATGTAACATCACAAGCATTACAACTTATTCAAAGCCTTTGGCCCTTTTCACAATGGGATATTGATTAAATTGGCATACATTCATCATCATAGCCACTAAATACTTCACAAAGTGGATTGAGGTAATTCCTTTGACTAGTATGACAATACCTAAAATTATGGATTTTATACTTTATCATATAATTTTTTGTTCTGGAATTCCCTCAAAAATTATCTCTGACAATAGCAAGTCTTTAAAAAACAAGGAAGTTTGAGAACTTTGTGAGAAATATAATATCCAACACAATTTCTCGACTCCTTATTATCCATAAGCAAATAGACAAGTTGAGGCTACCAACAAGACATTAATTGCTATTCTCAAGAAACTAGTTAACAAAATCATAGAGATTAACATACTCAAATCTTCTTGGCATTATGGGCATATCGAACAAGCATCTGCACGCCTATTGGGGAAACACCATTTTCATTGGTCTATGGAGCCGAAACAATCATGCCTCTTGAGCTTGAGATCCCATCCTTGCAAATTTCTTTGTAGGAATTCATAGATGACGACACTGATAGACAAGCATGTCTTGACCAACTCACGCTTCCTGATGAAAGGTGATTTAATGCTTTGGAGCATTTATGAGTTTATCAGGACTGCCTAAAGCATACTTACAATGCCAAAGTTCATCTACGTGAATTTCAAGTAGATATTGTCCTTAAAGAGAATCAACAAAACAACAATGCATTATCGCATCTTCGTGATAAATTTATGACTAATTGGTTAGGTCCAACATTGTTACTCAAAAAGTGGGTAAAGGAACTTATAAGCTTGCCAATATAGAGGGAGTTGAATAGCTCGAACCCCTTAATGTTATACACTTGAGAGAATTCTATGCTTAATGTGATTTATATATGTATATACATGGCTATTATACCAAAACAACATTGCATTTCATACATTGTATTTCATACATTTCATTTCACACATTCCATTGCACATATTTCATTTCACACATTTCATTTCATACATTGCTTTTCACAAATTGTATTTCATACATTGCATTCACAACCATCTCATTTCATATTAGGTATCATTTATTCAGTTCATATATTAATTGGTCCAATAAAGTCATGTTGCCTTAATCAAAAGCACCTTCAAAACATCATCCATTTCATTGCATCATTCCATAAAGTCAAATTTTCATTTGCAAACCCATATGTCCATAATTCCTAGGTATTTTTAGTCACTTAACCACTCCTAGTGTTTTAAGCAACCTCCAATTCATGTCATATTTTCTTTAGGACCAAGTCACATTTTCACTAAGAAAATATTGAGTTTTGGGAATTGACTCTAAACATTCTTAAACCAAACATAGTTACACATATTAAAAACATCTTGTGTCAAAGAGAGATAAAACCATACTTGGGTTGTACCTCAAAGTGAAAAGGGTATCCATTGCTTGTACCATCATGCACATAGTCCACAAAAATAGTGGTTTTCACTACTATCATAATTTACAAATAGAATAAAGAGTAGGGTAAAATCCTTAAAAACTCTAAATATTTTAGACATCACACACCACAGATCCTCAAGTTGTAAGGATAGAATTACATTTCTAGTCAAATGGTTAGGTAGTCAGAATATCCAAAGCTTAGAGATCAAATTCTTGGACTATGGATCTAATCTCCATCAAGTCTATAGACGCTTGATTGGCAGTGGATTACACTCACACATGGTGACACATCTCTTTTAAAGAGACCTTTGACCGCACATAAGGGTAAGCTAGCTTCTTGGTATTCTCCATAACAAGATTCACCCCAATTTACTCAATATGAATTAATGAACTCACTTGAACACACATTGGTTCTTGATTGCCTCGAGTCACTAACATGTTAATGATTCAGTAAAGGAATTCATTGCACACACATTTGGTCATAGAGAAATTAGGTAGTATTTAGTGAGTTTGTTTGCTATCACTAGCATGTCTGAGTATCTATAAAACAATCCATTTTCCATATCAACATCCATATCTTTTTCCATGTCAACATCCATGTCAATTTTACATATCAACATCCATATATTCTTCCATATCAGCATCCATATCTTCTTCCATGTCAACATCCATATCAAAGTCTTCCATTTCACATACCACCAGTTTGGTGTGCATAATTAAACAATAATGCTATACATGGTCAAGTGACAACTAAACTATGAATGATCATTAGTACATTTATTAATTTACATTTGTAACACATTATCATTGCATTAATCATCCATATACACATACATCCACACAAAAGCATTCACACAAAAGCATAACACAAAAGTATAAGCGATGTATATATGTAAAAATATTACATGTACAATGAATATCCAAAGGCTATATACAATGGAGCACCAATGCACATATATACAAAAAGTGCATCTAAGCACTAGCTAACACCTATAAGAAGACCCATGTGACTTGAAATGAGCCCTAGACCTAAAGCTATGCCTAGAATCGTTCTACCTAACAAACCCAAATATGGATGAGGAGGGTGAATCTAGAAGCCCAATATGGTGCTCCATCAATCGATCTTCCAACAATCAAACATATCCATCCTAAGCTCAAAGGTGTAGTACATCAGGTCTCTAATGATGGTCCCTCTCAATTAGCTCTACTTGGAGCCTCATGATACTATCCTCGCTCCCACCTATATCCATTCGTGTCTCTAGATCTACCTGTAGTTGAGCTATCTTTGCATCCTGAGCCGCTATCACTACATCTCGCTCTGCCACTAGCTCCTCTAGCCTAGCCCTATCCTCCTTGCTCTAGCCTGGAGGTCCATCCAAAACCTCCTCCATGTCATCCTTATTACCTCCATCCCCTCCAATATTTGGACCCTACCCAACTGTGTCCCTAGCCTATATCCCTTGACTACTACACTAAAGACATATTTGATGTCTAAGAGCCTTATTTGGCTCTTCCATATTAGCCTTTGCCCCATCCTCATCACCATTAACCTCATATCCTACTAGAATCATCACCCATGGTTGTTGTGCAATGAACCATGCATCGTACTATGCAATAGTCCTCGCATCATCCATATTGGGTAGATCCATATCCTCATTATCCTCATATGTCACCCTCCATGTCTCAACACACAACATACCCATCTCATCCCGATGATGCCTATATAACACTAGCACCTTAGGAACCCCCTACTATAGCCCAACTATCATAGCACTCATGAGAACTAAATTTACTTCACATCACTCCTATGCCTCAAAACCACCCACCTAGCCTACCTAACCCTATGTAATTTCTCCCCATCACCAGTCCAAGTGGCACCTTTCCATGGTCTCCAAATCACCTGAACTCGTATCAGTACTATCCATATATCCCTATAATCTTAGCTAGTCTGAATAGGATGACTAGGCTATACCTCCTCTACCACTGGCCATCTCCTAGCATAGGGTTACTCCCTATCCCATGCCTCAGTAGGTAGACCCATTGGTCGTGCCACACTAAAATACTCCCAACCCTAGCACTACAATAGTACATTGCACCCCAACCCCTTTTGGCCCCATCACCTCACCTCATACAACTCCTGGTATAACTACACCAATAAAGCAGGTGCCCATGCATATACCCAAGGTGTAACAATCATGTCATACACCAACCTAATCATGTTCTAGGGGAACCGATAGCTAGTGCCATTTGGGACCACTATGTTGGCCAACATGAACATGAATAAGGTGGGTAGAGCATCCAAATTATCATCCACATACATCATCAAATACCTTATCCCTCCACCCTTCACACTCTTTGCCTCCCATCGATCTCCAAAAATCTAACCCATCTCATACTCCATACCGTGTCCAACCTTGACATGTTACCCTTCCAATGGTAACTTGAGGATGCGATATAAATCCTCAAATATCACTATCATATCTCTAGTAGAGAGTTGAAAGGTCCCCTATATGGATCTCATCTCTCTGTGATACCCATCATTGGCTCTAATCACATCAATCTTAGTTGTCCCAACCAGCCTCAAACCCTAAAGCCATTTCTACTAGTCCTCTTGCAACACAATTCTCACTCATGGTATGAGAGGTGAGAACCGATGCTAAACATCCAAGATATTCAGCTGTAGCACAACACATACACATTGTAAGCATATTAATGTCACATTCATTGATTAATTTCAAAAACAAAATTGCACAAATTCAAAAAAATGAATGCCAAGGAAACTTGCCTTAGCAACATGCACTCATAATCCTACTATTGCATCCATACTATTCATCGTCATAGCTTTGGCACAACACTCTTTCACTCCACCTCACTCACTCACTCCCTCAAACATAGATTCTAAAATTTGTGAGTGCAAGAGTGAATCTGATTTCACATCTGTAATTCATTTATAGTTGTTTCTAGTGCATTGGAATACCCATATGTGTTCACAAACACATTAATATGTAGCTCTTGTTTTACAGAATGATAAACTCTGGTCGATGTCTACACATGGTGTGGATGCCCATTTGTGTTTGGCGTTAAAATTGGCAAAAAGACAAAAATGATCCAAAAATTATCTTACCTCCATAAAATCACTCCAAATTGCATCCATTAATTCATTTCATCATTATATCATGTTTTGTGAAAACCAACATCAATTTGGTAACATAATTTTTGCTTGCGACCAAAAGGCACAAAATAATCATATAAGTTTCAAAACGGTCAAAATGTTCACAAAATGATCATAACCATCATTATAATCATTAAATATTCATTTCAACATCATTTTCATTCATCAATCATTACATTTGAACTTTTTTTCAAGTTCATATACAATTTCAAGTGAACCTTGTATCTAGTGGTCTATTCTATCTCCTTGTTGATTCTATGATTGGTATCCATACAATTCGGTAATATGAGTAAATAACCATAAAGACACTTAGCCATATTCACCATCCAATATCTTATTTTTTAAAAAAATTACTTTTTGTACCTCATCTTTAGAGCAAGACTACACCAAAGATCAATTTGCTCAACAAATATCATTGATGCCCTTTTCCATGGGGTTCTCAACATGGATAACTTTCATCATTTTTATTTACAATTACACTATTTCCCAAGGATAGAGGTCAAGTAAAGTTATTGAGAAATCATTTAGGGATTTCATGTGGAAATGAGCTACAATCATGAGTGGCCCCGAGGGCAAGACTATTTCTTTTTTTTTACATTTTGATTACTTTGCATTTCAATGCACTTTCTTCAAAAGCATGGAATCACCCCAAAATTGGGGCAACCAAAATTGACTTTTACTTTCCCACAATGGGATACATCTTACATGATCATGTCATTTACACTTGGTAAAGACCCTTTCTCTGTTGGGACAAAAATATAATCATTAACTTGCATTTTACAACAACCCCTTCTTAGTTGGGATAAAAACAAAATCAT
Source organism: Wollemia nobilis (assembly GCA_028583015.1). NCBI lineage: Eukaryota > Viridiplantae > Streptophyta > Pinopsida > Araucariales > Araucariaceae > Wollemia > Wollemia nobilis. Next base: position 542,106 of record JAQPPZ010016986.1, read on the forward strand.
TTTACATCATTCATATCATCTACATTTACACCATACATTTATACTTACACAATGCACAAATTTGTCAATTGGCTTGTGAAATTCATTCTTCACTCATTCAACAATTGAGGGGTAAGCTACACATTCAAATTCTTGAGATTCATTCTTCACTCATTCAACAATTGAGGGGTAAGCTACACATTCAAATTATTGAGATTCATTCTTCACTCATTCAAAAATTGAGGGGTCAGCTACACATTCAAATTCTTTTGTCTTTAAGATCATCTTTGCATAAGACCAAACCAAGTATCTTGTGTTTTTGCGTCGCATTGTGTTTCATGCAACACAATACAAAAAGAGACATTTGTAGACACCTAAATCTAGCCACTTATCATCCATCCATGCTTCCCAATCTCCATCATCCATTATAAATAAATAAATAAATAAATATATATAAATATATATATATATATATATATAAATATTAATATATTATATATTATATTTATGTATATTTAATAAGTATATATGTATTTATATGAATTAATTCGAACCCTCCACAAAGTTTTAATATCAACTATCCATCCACATCAATCCATACCATTTACCCATATTTAATCTCCACCCTTTCTTATGTTTTAATCTCAACCACTCAAATTATGTCGTCAAAATCCTAACATGTTTAAGGGAATATTATAAAAGAGGGGTCATTTTGATGACTTAGACCCCTGAAATCCCTAAGTAATCATTGAATCCTAAGCACCCCTAACAGTCCAAAAACCTTGAGCATCCTTAAGAGATTTCTAAAGTCCAAGTCTTAGCCCCTTCGTTTTCATCCTCGCCCCCATCACCGCCATTCATAGCCCTTCGCTTCTATCATCGCCCTTCCCTGATTCTGCACCACTTTCATCAACCTCAAACGCCTACCAGAGCCAGTCGAGGATCATCCAGATCCAATGACATCTCGAGCTAGATGAGCACCCGCAAGAGCCAACTGAATGTCATTGGGCATTTGTGGTTATATTTGAATGCTTATGAGTATTTCTCGCATCAGATCTACAACCCTACGAGCCTCGGGCACCGTAGGGTATCTTCGCAACCATCACTGGCATCATCTACATAAACAGAAAAATTTAGCATTGTTGACAAGGTAATAGTTTTGTGCATTTATTTTCATATTCTAATGCTTTATTTATAGTTTTATTTTAGCATACAGGGTTAGTGATTTTGTTTTAAAGGTCTCACGCAGTAGATCCCTCACAGGTATTACTAATATTTATTATTGTTTACTGTGTGAAATTATAGGAATCATACGTTTGATAACTATTAAAGCTAGGATGGTCCTATCTAGGATACACAAACCCATCCACAACCTTGTTGATATCAAAGACAAGCGTGAAGACACCAACCATTCTTTTCAAGGAGGAAAACAACCGAAAACCAAGAAAAACAGTCAAAAACCTCTTATATCAAATGAGAACAAATCCAATGCCTCCCATCTCCTGATGTTGGTTTAAATAGAAAAGGAGGAGGAAAATCAGTTGACACATAGGAGAGACATGCATACTAAACAATTGATAGGTGGCATCTTGCTGGAAGGAATGCTTAAGGGAGAGGGTTCACATTCATAAGAAAGCTTTAAAATAAACTTTTAATTTCTTCAAATAGAAGCCTTGATTATGGTAGATTTGTATTTTTATAATTTAATTTAATTATATATTATTTTCATTTATTTCTTATTATATATTTATATTTAAAAGAAACTTAAAAATGTAATTATTAATTTTTTTAAGTGTGATATTTTAATTTCAATGAAGACAAGACATTCAGAAAGCAGATCAAACATGGTGGATTTATATATATGCAAGATTCTTCTTCATATATATATATGGCCTTCCAACTGTAATTTTCCATCATATTTCTCCTTATGTTATGAGGACAACCTTTATCTTTCTTTGAGTGTGAAGGAGGGTACCTCTTGCATCCAAAAAATGCCATCAACAATACCATGTACTAGGAGCGTAAATCAGTATAAAATATTATTTAAACTAGTAGGCCTGTTACATAAACATTAAGCATAATCATTCATCACATGATCATCATGAAATCATAAACACATCATAACATTAAGAAAAATATACAAAAATGAGAAATCATCATGAATCATAAATCCAAAAATTGATATCTATATATTGAAATAATGTATGTGCATTATCATAACTATAATCCTCATATAGCACAATAATTGGCCCTCAGGTATGGTCTAAGCTAAGGTCTAAAACCAATATTTGTGGTTCTAGATCCTACTTATTGTGGTGGTGGCATCATAATCGAGTGTTATAATAGTTGAGTGATAGACCATAAATTATCTGCAATTACGTGCAAATTATTTGAAGGTGGGCATCAAACCATAAAAATTATAGCATGATGGGCTATACAAAAGTTGGCCGACTATTCAACCTTTACAAGGATCTCATGTTGGAGCTATGTCACCTCTACCTACATGTTGAGTAGCTCGACAACATGACTCTACTACATGAAAGCTATTTGGTTTGACAAGATCTTGAACACCTTGGCTATACTCATCTAATCCTCACATTCATATGGGTTTATATTTTCAAGTAAGTTAATTTTATAAAAACCCATTATACATTTTTATAGAAAAAATAAACCTTGTAAATATTTTTAAAAGTACTTATGAATATAGTGGGAATCTATATGAATGGTGTAGGGGCATAAAAGAATCTAATTTTTTTGATGACCTAAGTAAAAACTAGGCAAATTGGTGTTTTATTTTTTAAAAGAGTGATCCGACTTGCTAGAATTTAAGGTTCGAAAAACATAAGGGTTAAATAACAAGTGAATCAAATCAATAATACTTGCGTGGAATGAGTAAACTGTTAAAATTTTAATATTATTTGTGGTTAATTATGACATTATATAATATAATATTTGATAGACATAAGGGTATTAATTGTACAATGTAATGAATCTATTGTAATATTTTATTATCTAAGTCTTATAGACCATGATTAACCATGTGATGGTTAAACCTTATATAAATTTTTAATTGACCTTAAGGCCTTCTTATTATGTTGGTTAGGTTAAGATAATTTATGTAATTGAGATTTTTGGTATTATTATATATAAACCAACCACTCCATTATCTTGTTATCAAAGTGTAGCGATTCTTGTTCATAAATATTATAATTTTTGGTGTCCATTAGTTTCTATGTCTCTTTCATTTCTTTCATCCATTTTCATGTTTTATATAATATTTGAGTGAATGGATTGTGTCTATTAAGTTATAGAAAATATTGTGAATTCCAATATGGTGTCAAAGAAGGTATGGAGCAATATTGCTTGGTCATACAATAAGTTTACTCAAAGCCTCTGCTTTCTCTTTCAAGTTTTAGGGTAGTTTTTTTTAGAGCTTCATATAAATTTTTACTACAAGGAGCAAAGAAGGTTCTCGCTTCCATGTTTTTCATCTATATTTTTATTTTCTCTAGAGGATTCATCTCTTCATCAATGTCTTCTATGTCACTCTGAAAAATAAAATTATTTAAGTTTGATTATAGACCAAAATCCTTTTGTTTCTATGTCAAATGTGATTTAAGGTCTTATGATCCAAAAAATACTTTTGATACTAATTTTAAATTCAAAAATCAATGCACATGCATTTTGGCTCAATGTTTGGTACCATTCCATAAGATTCGCTATTGAAGAAGAGTATACTTATATTTGATATAAGGAGGTTCTAACATGGATGGCATGATGTGCGTAAATGTGCAACAAGATGGATGTGGCACATTCAATTCAAGGATACGTCATCCTTTTTGTTACTAAGGAACCTACCTAATTAGTGAAATATTTGATACTTCAAACATCATTGTAGATGTCACTTGACAACATAAGCAAGGCAAAAATATGTGTGATAAAGAGGATGTAGGGTTTGATACTTGTGCTTGTGTCATTTTGCATCCTCCAAGAGACCTTGAATGATCAGATGGTCTCTTTTAAGGAAGGGCCTATGAGTTATGCTCAAAGAAAACTGCTACAATAGTGCTTAGTAAAAGTGTTCTAGAAGAGAGACATTGTGAAGTCAAATCTCTTCCATAAAGCATTTCTTATTTGGATTTTTTTGATCATATGGAAGATGTTAAAATTAAAACTTATTTTTTTAGCCTTAATGCTTACTATGGATAACCTAGGATTGAATCCTTACCTTGGAGATGGATGAGTTATTGGCTAAAATGAAATCACTGTGTACCACATATAACCTTTTATATATATATATATATATATATATATATATTAGATTCTATCCAATTAGAAGAGGACATTTGTCATAGTCACATAGGTTTAGAAGCACTTAAGTGGTGACTGATAAATGGAAGACACCAATAAATCATGGATTACCAAGCGAAAACAAGCAATTGAATTCCAAATCTCTAAGGTTTGAAGCTTTAAGTTTTCATTTTTTGAGGCCCATTAGAAAAATGTTTGGAGGTCATAACATTTGCATATGGAAGCATTTTGAGCCATTTTTTCCAAAACACATAATTTTTTGATCTATATGTATTTATGGCATTAGTTCACAAAATTTTATTGTGTTAGGGTATAAATATTGTAATAAGAATCACTAAGTCCTAATTACTTATCTTAATGGATAAAAACTACAGTATTTGGTCAACCCAAATGATTGGCCTCTTACTTAAAAAACCTATGGTACATTTTTCAAGAATATAATGTAACACTCCTTGAAGAAGAAACTTACCACAAAATAGAAGAAGAAGCTCTTGATTTATTTTCCCTATTGATTGATCCAAAATTGCTTTTCCACATTAAATAGGAGACTAAACCTATTAAGGTATAGTCGAATTTACATGATTTATTTGGAAAATTTAATACCACTAAAGGACGTTACTTGGAACTAGAGATTTCTTCTTCCAAATTACCTAAAATTGATAATGTTGAGGACTATATTATACGATTTAAGGCATTGAAAGTAGATATTGTATTTTATTGAGGAAAAAAAGATGGTGTAGAATAAATGTAGATTATCCTTGTTAATATTGTTGAAATTATAATAGGATTCATGGCCAAGGATGGCAATATATGATGCAATATTGCTAGGCCTAAGCACATTCATTGTAAAATATATTAATTTATTGAGATATTTTATTATGTAAGCCCTATTGGCTATGATTATCCATTTTATAGTTAATCCCTATTTCTATATCAACTTCGGTTAAATTTTATTATGTAATTAGGATTTTTTAAATTCGTATAAATACCCCCTTACACTCATTTTATTATCAAATAGTTGTTGTTGTGAATGCAATCTAAGGATTATATAGTGATTATCTATTTTTCTTATGGAAAATATAAAATCTTTCTCTTTTTTATTTTTTCATCCTTATACACTTTTTGTTTAAGATTTAAGTAGATGGATTGCTTCAGTTCATTTGTAGAAAATATCATGAATTCCAACATGGTTTCAAAATAGATATGGAGCAATATTGCTTGGTCATATAAAAAGTTTTTTAGAGCCTCTAATCCTTCTTTCAAATTCAACAATGAATCACTCCTCAAAGCATCATAAGCATTAATTTCATAAGAAGCCAAACAAAGATCTTCTATTTATCTAAAATTTCATAAATAAAAAGTAAAGTGTGAAAAATAAAAATGCATGAAAATATTTCTAGTTTGAGGGCAACTCCTCAGTGAATGCTTCTACACTAACCTATGGTAATTTCATAAAATTAAAGTGCGAAAAACAAAAATACATAAAAAAAAGTGCATGGAAAGATTAAGGGTGAAAAGGATTCAAATAAAATATGGTTGTAACCATATCAAGGAAGTGTGTGATCAATCAAAAGATGAGAATTTGAATAACATTAATGTTTCTCATTCATTAAATATGAGATTGCTAAAAAAGTGACAATATTGAAAAATGGTTATGTCTCAATCATTACATCATGCAAAGGACTTATACATTTTTCAATAATATCATGAGATACATCATGGCCAAAACATGAGTACAATGAAACAAATGGCTCCTATTTATAGTAGGAGTTTACCCTTGAGTCACCTAGAGTGAGGATCTATCACTCCTAATACAAGTAATGACTTGGGGATATATCTTATAAAAATATGCACCCAAAAATGTTAGATGCCTCTAAATATGGTTATCATAAGCTTATAAGGATTAAAAGTGAGTTAGTGTACCACTAATGCCAAAATCTTGGTCTCAAATATTCTCCTTAGAACTAACACCTTCAATTTTACTTCTCTACTAGTTAGCAAGTGACTCACTATAAGAAGCGAGTGCATTGCTTGAATTTGCTAGCAAATCACTAGTTGACCTTGACTGCTTCCATCCCATAAACAAATTCATCTGATCTACAAGTAGATCACTCCTAAACTAATTGATACATAAGCTAGACTTAATAAAAAATTAAAGGGGTTTCAAAGGCATGCATTAGTTATTTTATTGTCTTGTACATTTTCAAAGTAGTGATTTTTTTTTGTTTTTTTGAATTTACATGATGGAATCGGTAGCCGCCACGAATCTGGGCAGGCTGTCCAACTTTTATGGCTGCCACAGTATTCTGCACTGTCCACCCTAGAAGCCGCCACACAGATCTTCGCGTACTCCGCCCCTATAACCACCATGCCACAATCATTTTAAACCTTATACGCCGCTGAAATCACCAGGAAAGGGACAAGCGTTCAGTCCGACGAGGCCCGAGATTTGAACCTTGGACCTTCGCCCCCTTATGGGGTCAAAGTAGTGAATTTTAAAGTAGTTTTGAAGCACTAAAATTTCCTATTCAAAGTGGAAATTTAACAATGTTAAACATTTTGATTTTATATAACTACTAATTTTACAAGGTCTATACATAATCATAAATTCTAGCTTTGAGGTCTATTGCCTCAAATATTATAGATTTTTTAAGTTGTGGAAAATAATACCATTTTTTATATAACCTTTTTACAACTTCTTAGGTTTATAGGTGAAATTTACTATTTTTTTGTTTTGTTTTTAATTTTTATCGTTTAACTTAATATCTTTGGTGGAACCTATTTAATATGATGGTATAGTCTATATTATTTAAAACATGGAAAACCTTATGAATATTATTATTTTCAATATACAATATATAAATATATAACTCATGGAAAACCTACTAAACATACTTATTTTATATAAATAATAGATAAATATACTATTTGTTAATATTTGGTATTTTATCTTGTACTTTGAAGTTTCCTTTTATAGAGATCTTAGGATATATATTAAATTAATGTTTTTTTAGGAAAATTTGATACCAATACAAATTACTTTGGATAGACTAAGTGATTAGAGATGATTTATAATAGCTAATATGGTTTTTTTACTAAAGAAACTTATAGCTTATAATTTGTAGATAAAATTTCATCACATACACAAAAATATTGATGATATTTTATTCTTAGTTAAAAGTTTAATATTATATAAAAATTTATTGTAATTATTTCTGTCCATTTTATATTAGATTAAGAAAAAAAATTATCATTTGTTAGAGAATAGAATTAGTTTCAATTTATTTGGTAGAATTTCAGCAATACTATTTTTTTTCATGTATAAACCTTGATTTATACAATGGATTAAATATTTTAGTTTTCTTGAAAGCTTCATATTTTTATTGAATATATTATTTGTAATATAAAATGTAGTAATTTATGACTTTATAAGTACTTGTGACTTAAGAGACTTGGTATGCATTCAAACCTAAAATAAATAAGGAATATAAAAAATTATAAAATAATTAGCTCAAGCACAGAAGATTCTATCTAGGGGACCATGGACTATCCGTAATTCTCTTTTAATTCTGCAACCCTACTCTAGGCATTTCCAAGTCAGTGACCAAGTTACATTGGAAGTCCTGGTGCAGGTTGAATTCCCTAGTCTTACTGTTTCCCTTTGGGGTTTTTTACAGACTTTAGCTACCCCTTAGGTAAGTTTTTTTTATCTTGAGACAGAAAAATTCTTCTCCACTCGACCCACTAGAATGATTTGTATCAAAGTTGACCTTACCAAGGATTTGCAGGAGTTTATTGATATCAAGATCGGGGACCAATCCTTTAGGAAAAGAGTTTCCTGTATCAATTTACCCAATACCTGTTACCAATTTCAATATGCAGCTCACAAAATTTAGGAGTGTCCTCTGATGGAGTGGAAATATAAGGTAAATCCCTCACCCAATCTTGTGGCTCTAGTTAATGGCTCATGTGAAAACACTAAAGAATGAACTACTATTTCTAGAAGAAAAACCCATGGAGCTAAGAAACAAAAAGCTTTAGTTTTCGATGTGCAACATACTCCTACTCATTATTGGGACATGCAAGCTTCTAATGAAGATGTTTAGACTCCTATTGATATGGCTCCTTTAGTTGTTGGTATGCAACCCTCAGTTCTATTGGTGTCTCAATATCTCTGGTCGAGCCTTTTTTTTGCCTCATTGGTGGTAGCTCTAGATAATTCTTCGATGGAGGAGGATTATGCTTTTAAGGTTCACTGCTCTTGCAGCCCTGTTCAGAATGACAAACATCGATAGCTAATCAGTGATGCTTTCCCCATGACCTTCAAATCTTATGGATCACTTAATGGTTTGGTTGATGCAGAGGATGTCATGGAGATCATGCATCCTGACAAATCCTAATGATTTTCTTCTCATGGAAATTTTAAGGACTAACAGACCTGATTTGAAAATATTTGGTTCAAAATGAGATATCATATGTTTCTCGAGTGCATGGAAGCCTCAATTTTTTTATTTTTGCAAGAAGTTAAGATTTTTGATTTCAATATGCAATGTGCATGTGACTTTTTATGGCCATGAAGTACCTCTTTTACCATGAAGAATTCCTCAGGAAAAGGGTAAGCCATCACTATCCTTGCACCTCGATTACAAAAGTATGTTGTGACCTGAGGTGTTGACCCATTCAATCAAGTTGTTTGGATTTTTCTTGATATCGATGGAAAACCATTTGGGGTGGTTAAATGTGTATGCCTCAAACATCGCTTCTGATTGATGTGAGCTGTGGAGATAGATTGCCATAAATCTACCATTTGCCACTTGGGTGCTATGTGGAGATTTTAATATGGTTGAGAAAGCTTTTGACAAGGTCAGTCATGTTCTGATGCGATGGTTCTTAGGTGAAATGGAAGCTTATTTTTATGAAAAACAAGCTTCACATTTTTTACCCTAATTATTTCTTCTTGCCTATTAACTTCCCTTAGGATCTTTGGTACACCTAGTCCAATTTCTAAGCTACTTATGCTAGGGTTTTGAAAATATTGAATAGAACCACTATTTATGAGTGTGATGACTTTCAGTTCTCTCATATTTTGCCTTCTTTGTTGTATGTGCTGACTTGACCTGGTACAACACTATCTGATCATTTACCTATTTTATTCTTGGTGGTAAAGTTAAACTTTCAACCCAAAGTGCATTTTTCACAGTTTTACCTGAATGTTTCTTTTTTGCATAGCTTTAGCATGAAAACTCATATATACCCCATTTAGAATTTGTTTCCTTTACATGATGGTATTTCTAGAAGGATTGAGTGGTGGAATGATACCATTCAAAAAACCACTAAGGTGCTACGGATTTTGGGTGTTAAAGTTATAAAGTGGTGGAAATAGGTTAAGTTTACCTTGTAGAGTGAGCTATCCAAAGCCTATCTCAGGCTTGAAGCCTCTCCTTTAAGCTCACTTGCTCAGTCCCAAGTTTCTTCCATTCAAGAGGAGCTAACAAAGTTTTTTTGTATGAAGCCAAGGGTTCTCAATTACATGCTCGAATGCATTGGATCAAAGTGGGGGACATAGTGATCAAAGATTTTTTTCAATGCCTTAGACCTCTTGCTCAGTTTTATCAATTTTAGGCCATTCAAGTGGATGGACAGATATTCCCAGACCTTCCAGACATTATCAAAGCCTTTGTTTCACATTATCAAGGTGTTTTTGTTTCTCAACCCCTTAATGATGCTAGAAGGTAAGCTCTTGCTGATTGTATCATTGTTGTCCCCAACAAGATTTCTTCTTAGTAAATGATATTATGTGACACTCCTCTTTATCTGGAATATCTAAAAAATGCCTTGTCACTCATGGACAATGATAAGGCACTTGGTCTTGATGGCTTCCCATGTGAATTCTACAAAGAATTCTGGGATATGCTTGGTTATGATATCCACAAAGTGTATCTTGAAGCCCTGCAATGTGGTTCACTAGATTCCATTATTAACAAAGACAATGTTAAATTTATTCTTAAGTATGGAGATCCTAAGCTCATAACTAATTGGAGGCCGATCACCCTACTTAATGTGATCTATAAGATTATTGCCAAAGCCCTTGCGCTTAAGCTTAAATATCTCCTACCTTTGATTATCAAACTTGAACAAACTAGTTTTGTTCAAGGAAGATACATTCTTGATAATATTCTTGCTATTTGGGAAGGTATGGAGTGGGCAAGAAATTTTGAACAAGATGTTTTATTCATTAAGATTGAATTTGAGAAAGCCTATGATAAGATGGAGTGGTACTTCATTATTATCATGCTTTAGGCTTTGAGATTTGGGCCAGTGTTTATGAGCATTGTTCTTATGTTATTTCAAGATGCTTCAACTATTTTTACTTTGAATAATAGTCAATATTAGTTAATTTCTCTAGGTCGTTCTATAAGATAGGGGTGCCCTCTTGCTCCATCTATTTTCATTCTTGTTGCAGAGGTTTTGGCTATTTATTGGCTCATAAGGTGGATCAAGGATTAATCAGGGGTATTGCTCTCCCCAATTTTGATTATTAGTTGGTAAATGGTCATTTTGATGATGATTATTTTTTAGTGCTTCAAGAAGATGAGAAATCGCTTTCCTCAGCTATTAGTTGCTTAGATGTGTTTTTTTTAGCCATTGATTTTTCTATTCAATGGAAAAACCTAATATTTTTGGCAATATCAATCCCATATACCATATTGGTTGCATCATTTCCAATGGAATTGGATTTATCCATGTGAGGTGTTTAAATTTATTGGAATTCCTTTTGCGTTTCATGGGTTCTCTTCTCAATTGTGGCAGTATGTTATTGAGAAAGTGGACAGGAACTTTTCTTACCGGACTAGTAAGAAACTTTCTCTAGCAGGAAAAATTTAGATTTGTTCTAAGGTTTTAGCCACTACCCATGTCTATTATTCATCTTGATGGGTTCCATCCAAATATTTTTATAAAAAGTTGGATAAGCTTCTGAGAGATTTCTTGTGGGCCAAAGACTCTGTCAAACAAGGTTTTCATCGGGTAGCCTAGGAAATTTTTTGTTTGCACAAAGACTGTGGAGGCATGGGTTTGTTTGATTATCATCGACAAGGTTTTTTCCTTTGTGCTAAATGGATCACCAAATATTTAATTGGGTATAAATCTTGGAAAGAGTTGGTTAGGCATTGCATTTCTTCTAGTTTGCTTAAAGGGAAGAAAATTTGGAAAGGGGCAAGATTGCAATCCATTCTTACAAACCATGTCCTTATTAAAGTTAAAGGTTCTTTTGTTATTCAAAATATTTGGAAAGCCTAGGAGGCCTTCAAAATCTGGCTCAGTTGGAAAGGGAGTTTCCATAAGCAGGCGCCTCTTTGACTTCCATGAATATTTGGTGGTCTTCGGTTATCACTTGATAGGGCTCTCCCTTGGCCCTAGTACAGTGGGTCAAAACGCATAGGTTCTATAAGCATGGTATTGCTTCCATTTTTTATTTATTCTCTTGACATACAAGGAGTTGGATACCCAAGGAAATTTTTCATCAAATTCACAATTTAAATCTTGGTGACAGAGATACTTATGAGGTGGTTATTGATAGTATTCCATTTTCTATTTGGTGTAAAGTGCATAAGCATTTTAAAAAACTCTGGTGGTCAGATTGGTGTTGGCTTGGGGAGCTTCTTGTTTTACAATATAAATCTCATCTAGGTTATAAATAGCTCACCCCGCAAGTTCCAATGGTTGATAAGTTCACTATGAGATGGGACTTAGTCTCTCTTTCTTCCCAATGGAATAAGAAGTTTCATATTGCTTGGGCTACTTATATTGAACCTAAACAAAGTTTTTTTCTTGGAGCATCTTACACCAGGGGTTGCCTATTGGCAATATGCTCAAGTATCTGGGTGTTCATAATCCCATTTGATCAATTTACAGATAGGTGAAAGATTTACTGCATGTTTTTTGGTTTTGTGATCAGGCTCAGTCGACCTGGAAGTGGTTTTTTGAAAATTTTAGACCTTTTATGCAAGAGTATTTTACCTGGGTGCATGCTATTTTGGGTGACCCTATTGATTTTTCCTTCAAATTGGGTGTTTTTTGGAATATTTTTAGAATTGGTACCCTATTTTATCTTTGGAAGTCTTGGAATAGAGTTGTTTTTTCTTAGTATGATGTCGAGCATGTCTTCTCTATTGCTAATAAATATGCTATATATTTTTTTCTGGTTACAAATTCAAGTACAGGTTAAAAAAGTACATGTGGAGCTGCAATACTTACGTACCCTCATGGAGCATTGGGGGAATGTGCCCTACGCTATGAGTCAACATATTTGACATTGTTTTGGTAGTTGTTATCTGGCTTTTTGTGGACTATTTTTGACACTCTTGTGTACTCCTAACCATGATAGTTAGTGTGTTGGTTTACGGGGTGTGCTAATCCCACCCACAATTTTTTTGTATGATTAGACATTATTTTATTAATATAATGGCTTTTTCATTAAAAAAAATATTTTTTATATTCAATATTCATTCTAGGATAAGGTTAATTTGTAAATTCTTTATCAATGTGTCAATAAAAGATTTTTTTTTCTTTTAATAGGCATTTCAACGTGGTTATTTAGTTTTAGTTTTTTATTTTTTAAGTGTACGAAGGAATCATGTAGATGTAGGAATACATTATCATGATGAATAAATTATATGTTTACTTTCATTCTTAAAAACACATTTAAGCTTAATATAAGTTCAAGGAAATTTGAACTGACATCGTCTATTAGATCTTAATTTATTTTATGACTAAAAAATATATCAACTATAAAATATATAACTATTTTTATTAAAAAAAATTGAAGTGAGAGGGTTCTATAAAATGCTTTACAAGCAATACAACAATTTTTTCATGATGGAAAAATCAAGGGAACTGATGCTAGATAACAGATAGGAATTTAAAAATAAAAAATAAAAAAATCCAATATTCCTACCTATGTGAACACTGGGAAGAGAAAAACAACTTTCGAACTTTGAAACATGCCAAAAGGCACCAAAAAAACATAGCAAAAAAACTCCCCAATAGTAGGTTTGGTTTGAAAATTGTTAGGGCCTCCCTTGCACTAAATCAAACAGAAGGAGTTATTTCCTCCAGCACAAGATTGGGAAGGACAAAAAGAGTCTATATTTAACTACTTAACCCCACAATCCTTTAGAACAAGACTCAAAGGCAATCTTTTCCATCTCCCTTTTCATCATGGTTTTATTCTAAGGTTTTCCCACCTTTTGAAATACCACATCAGAGTATAGTTTAGGAGAACTAACAGGGCCTCAACTACCTTAGATAAGGAAGGGCCACCTTTAGACTAGCAATAATTTTGATTAACCGTTTCTATACTAATATTCTTGCCAACTAGAAACTATGAAGAGCCACCAACCTTCAATTCTAAAAAACTTCCCTCCCCAAAGGGACTTCCTGATAACCCACCCTCAGCATGAGTAGAAAATTTCTTCAAAACTAAGGACTTCGTCCCTCCTTGCATGGAACTATCCCAAGGATGATCTGCCCCTCCTTGCATGGAACTATCCCAAGGATGATCTGCATCTATGGCAACCTTTGACAGGGATTCTAGAGTAGCCATATACCCTAAAGATTTTTAGGCCCAACTTTTATTTTTATCTTTCAATTTTTCTCAAGATGTGTGATGCTCCAAACAAAAACCAACTCTTTTACACTCAAATCAAACCATAGGTATGTTATCGATTCAATGGTTTGGACCACGAACCCAGATCAGAGGAACTCCATCAAAGATGTAAGGTTTGCCTTTAGGTCTACCAAGAGCTACATCATGATGAATATTATCTTTGATTTTGCTCTAGTAACTAAATCAATTAGAATAAAGGCCCCCTACCTTTATAATGTCCCTTATGATATCATCATGTCAGTAGTGGAAAGGCAGGCCTAGGAGACATACCTAGAGGGGAACCCAGTTCACTTTTTATATAGCCTAATTAAAATTGGATTCCCACACTTACGAAGGAATAGGCCACACTTTCTGTAAAACCAAAAACCTTCCTCAAAAATAGGTTTTGAATCTTCCTCATACTTAAGCTTGATAATGAAAAAACTTTGGAGAATACCACAATTTCCAACAAACCTAGGGATTTTCATTTGGCCAAGACTCATCTTCTAGTGGAATCCAAATCTGGCCTACCCCTGTGAAACTTACCCACAAGGTTCTATGAACCTTCCTCCAAAATAGGCCAAGGTTCATCTTTTGATGGAATCCAAAAATAACATACAACCCTAAAAGTTACCTAGAAGGTTCCATGATCCTTCTCCCAAAAGATACCCAAAATACACATTTTATTGTGAGCAAGGATAAGATAAAAAATATGCTCCAATCCACTACTTTCAACACCGTTAGATACCACATAGGTATAGAAATTACTAGGAACAAAATTCTTGAAAAAATCTTGGTGATATGAATTAGAGGATCCACCATCAGTCTTACCTATTGCGACTTCCAAAATGTAACTGAAGGATTACCCCCAAGCTCAAAATCAACCATCATAGCCTCAACTGCCCCATCAAAAATTGCCTTCTCTCTCAAGCCATCGACCTCAGCCACCTCGTAAGCCCACTCCCACAACTTATCTGGCAAGCCACTTTTGTTTTTAATTATTATTATGGTTAATTTTTTCATTTGGTTAATGCAAGAAACCTATTTATTTTTAATTAGTACTACTCAATGTTATTGTAAAACTGATCACATATACACATACATAACACTATTTTTATTGAAATTAAATTCATAATTAATCATTGTTTTATGAAATAAGTTAAAATAAATATGTATTCAAATTATACTTAACCTTATCAAAGAATTAATTATTATCTTTGAAATAAATACAAAATGCAAGTACTTATTGCAATTTCTTGACTACATTATTTATTATAAATAATAATTGGTGAGGTGAAAAATAAGTATCTCGAGTTAACATATATTTGTTTAATGTTAATATTTTTAAATTGTATTCCAAAATAAAAAATGGTTAAGGTTGTGTATAAAACATTTTTATAATTATTAGCAAACTCATATACCTAGGATAAAAATTTGAATGTTGGATGAATAATTCATTACATACATATATGTATGTATAAAACCCATTAGTGATCTACGTCACTTGCCTTCACCATATAATACAATGTTAACTTTGTTACCTCTAATAAGAATACTAGAAAATCATCCATGATATCCCGTAGATATATTTTTTGATGTTATGTAGTTACTTTTCTTCAATGAATATCATGTCTCTACTTATAATCAACTTCTTTGTAATATGGTTATACAATCTATAGGTCTTTTACTCGTCATTGTACCTAATGAAGATGCATTTTTTTGCCTTGTCATCCAATTTTCTTCTCTTCTCATCTAGAATGTGTGCATATGCTATGCATCCAAATACTCTTAAGTGAGAAACACTTGGCTTTTTGTTGCTCCATGCTTCTTATGAAATCATATCCCTCACACTCTTTGTGGAACACTTGTTTAGTAGATAAACTACACATGCTATAACTTCTGCCTAGAATTTATTTGTTAAAGCTTTTGCCTTTATAATGCTCCTTTCCATGTTCATTATTGTCATATTATTCCTCTCTACAACACCATTCTATTGTGATGTGTATTTGGTTGTGATCTACCTTCTGATTCCATGTGCTTTAAAAAATTATGAAACTCATTTGATATGTATTCACCTCCTTCATCTGTTTTGAGAGTCTTCATATAGTAGCCACTTTGTTTTTCAACCAAGGCTTTGAACTCCTTAAATTTGTTGAATGCTTCTAACTTTTTCTTGAGGAAGAATAGCTATGTCTTTTGGTTGAAGTCATCTATGAAATTAATGAATATTTATTGTTGGCAAATGAGTTGGTTTGCATAGGTCCATATATATCTAAATACATCATATCCAATGGTTGTGAATCTCTCCATGATTTTCTTGTAGGGCATGCATCCCTATGTTTATTTCTTATTAGACAACCTTTGCATGCTTGATTGAGTTGCTCTATAAGAGGTAATACCTTCACCATTTGCTTTTAATACAATAAGTTTAGGCTACTATAAATCAAGTGACCAAATCTAAGATGCCACAACCATGTATCATTCTTTAAAATAGAATCAAGTGAAAACAACGTTTCACTTTGAATTCTTAAGGGAAACGTATTATTCTCTGTCATGTTGATATTTGTTGTAAGTGTATTTTCTCTATCTCTAATTATGCAAGCTCCATTTTTAAAATACATTGTGTGCCCCTTTTCACAAATTACCCAATTTTTAGTAGATTATGTTTCAACCAAGGTACATAATAAACATCAAGAATGTGTATTCTTTCCCCTAAATTTGAGTAGTACCTTGCTATTATTTCCCATATTCATCTTAAATTTGATGGTTTTATCTAGATTTGAGAACATTTATCTATTCCTATACATGTGGTTATTGTAGTTACTATCAAGATACCAAATATTTTTTTGGCTCCCTTCACCAGTATTGTAGGTTAACATCATAGAACCACATGCATCTCTATTTTCTTCATTCTCTTTCTCACTAGTATAATGGGTTTCTTTCTTATTTTCTCTAGACACTTTATTTCTACACTTATAACTATAATGCCTAAATTTATTACAGTAATAGTAGTAGATGTTTTTACTTGTTATACATTTTATTTGAACCACCTTGCTAATTTTTGTTGATATCTCTTCCTCTTGCTTCATAGAAATAGTTGTTGCATTCTATATTTTTGGAGTGGTTTGGTCTATTTTATCATTCATAGCTTCTATCACTTTTGTTTCTATAGTCATGTTCTCCTTATTGAGAACTTGAAGTTTCTTATTGGGATTCTTCCCTTTTGCTATTGTAATTGAATAAGACCTATGTTTTAATTTTTTGCTGCAATGAAGACTAAGATGTCCAGTTCAGCCTCAGATCATGTGTTTTTAGAGAACTCATAAATTCATCCATTGGTAAGGTTACTACATTCTTTTATTGTTTAATAACAATGATAATTAAGTAAATACTACTAGTAGGCTTCTCAATATCGTCTCCACAATTCTTTGACTTTTAATATTCTCACCATTTATCCTCATGTAATTGATGATACCCATTGTTTAGGTAAAAAAGTCACTCATGGAATCATCTTATTCATTTACAAATTTTTGAATTTTCTTCTCAATATTTACAATGTCATAAAATTTACCTTGTTCGCGCCTTGATAGGAATTTGCTAAAATTTCCCATACCTCATTTAACTTTGTTGTTGCTAAAATTATGGGAAAGATGGACTCCACTGCTTGCATAATGAAGAATAATACCTTTTGATCCCTCTTCCCATTTTTCTTCAACAAATATTTTTCAACTTGAGAAAGAACATTAAATGATGATGCATATACAGGATCTATACACCCATTCTCCATAATATTCCAAAGATGCTATGAACCAAATAGGATATTCATATGAATGCTTTAGTAATCATAGTTCTTGCCATTGAATCATAGTATCTGTAGTTGCAATGAACTGCTACTGGATGCCATTGTTGCTTTGGAACTCCCATTGATGGCTTATGATTTGATACCAATTTTAAGGATATACAATAGAGATATAAATAAAACTTTTACATTATTTTATTGAACCTTTGCTATAATCAAAATTTTAGCATAAGATTAAGTACTACTAAAAAAAACACATAATGAGATGCTTTTTAACAAGTGAAAACTATTATTGGAGGTTTTAATTCTTTACACAAGGATTTCTTATCCTTTGCAAGACTACAACTTGCACTTCTTGGAGCTGCTCACTCCTCTTCTTACTAACACTTATGATTCTCCTCCATGCTATTATTTTAGCAACTCTGCTCTTCTTCTCCAACAATTTATTCCACTTACATCAAAAATAAATTCATGATCATCACTCATATATATACATATATCAAAAGGAAAAAAAATCCTTAATGTACAAGTGCCTAATTAGTGTTTGAACAACTGCAACTATCAAAGGTAAATACAAATTCTACATGGGATGGATTCTAACATCTACTACCAAAATTATATATAAGAAAGTGGGTAAAATCTAAATTAATTTTTACCAAATTCTAGTTTCTAAAGGTAGCTTATTTTGGTGATGAGTATGATATTGGATTTTTATGTACCAAAAGATGTATTTGAAAATTTCAAAGATGAATATGAAAAATTCATTGTCCAACTGAAGATGAATAAAGAATCATGCTGAATTTATATTGACATGTGGAGCTTGTTTTTCCCAGAGAAAATATTATAAAAGAGGCTTAAATATTTACATTCTCATTTTTGCAACAATATCTCCAAAAGCTGGATCTCAAGAACAATGAGATTGTAATGGAGGAAAGTGTTTTTTCTCACATTATACCTTACATATATATTGATGAGCAAGGTGCAACAACAATATTGTCATTGTTGTCAAAACAGTCAGATAGATCGGTTGATGCAGTGGACAGGAGTTTCAGACAAATTGGTTGATGCAAGTGGACAGGAGTAAAGAGGTTCTTCAGAGTATGCACAGTGATTTTCCAAAAGATCGAAGTGGCCCATATGCTAAAAATCAAAAGAAAATCACAAGGAAGAAAACTGTTGTGGTATCGCGACATGTTGAGCAAGGAAGAAAACTGTCGCGATATCGCAACATGTTGAGAAGAAAGAAAAACTATCATGATATTGCGACATGTTGAGAAAGAAAGAGAAACTATCACGATTTCACGACATGTTCGGAGAGAAAGCGCAAGCAAGCAAAACTGTCACGATTTCGCGACATGTTCGGAGAGAAAGCACAAGCAAGATAAACTGTCACGATTTCATGACATATTGCAAGAGAGATAGTACGAAAGAAAAAGTGTCGCAATTTCGTGACATGTTGGAAGAGAAAAAGGCAAGTAGAAAAAGTGTCACGATTTCGTGACATATTGCAAGAGAGATAGTACGAAAGAAAAAGTGTCGCGATTTCACGACATGTTGGAAGAGAAAAAGGCAAGTAGAAAAAGTGTCGTGATTTCGCAACATATTGCAAGAGAGATTGTACGGAAGAAAAAGTGTCACGATTTCACGACATGTTGGAAGAGAAAAAGGCAAGTAGAAAAAGTGTCACGATTTTGCGACATATTGCAAGAGAGATTGTATGGAAGAAAAAGTGTCACGATTTCGTGACATGTTGCATTTTCATGGTCCGAAGCAAAGAGGAAGGCAAAGAAAGAAAAGTGTCACGATATCGTGACATGTCGCATTTTCGCGACTTGAAAAGAGCAGGAAGGCCGAGAAGGAAAAGTGTCACGATTTCGTGACATGTCGCATTTTCATGACTTGAAAAGAGCAGGAAGGCCAAGAAGGAAAAGTGTCACGATATCGCGACACTTTTACCAGGAAGGCCAAGAAGGAAAAGTGTCGCGATATCGCGACATGTCGTATTTTTGCGACTTGAAAAGTGCAGGAAGGCAGAGAAGGAAAAGTGTCGCGATTTCGTGACATGTCGCATTTTCGTGACTTGAAGAGAGCTGGAAGGCAGAGAAGGAAAAGTGTCACGATTTCGCGACATGTCGCATTTTCGCGACCCGAAGGTAAGAGAAAGTGCAAAGGAGAAAAAGTGTCACGATATCGTGACATGTCGCGTTTTCGCGACCCGAAGGCAAGAGAAAGAGCAAAGGAGAAAAAGTGTCGCGATATCACGACATGTCGCATTTTCATGACTAAATGAGGAGAGAGAAATTAAGAAGGTAGAAGTGTCGCGATATCGCGACAAAAGTAAAAAGGAAGATTACGGAGATGAAAGTGTCACGATATCGCGACATGTGTTTTCGTGGGTATAAGCAAATAGAAAAAGCAAGGAGGCGAATGTGTCACGATATCGTGACATGTGTTTTCATAGGTACAAACCAAGTAAAGCAGTAAGGAGGTGAAAGTGTCGCGATATCGTGACATGTTGTGTTTTTGCGGGTACAATCCGAGAAGAGGACAAAGAGATAGAAGTGTCACGATTTCACGACAGGTCGCCTTGGCATGGACTAAGAAGAGAACCCAACCAAAATAAGATATGTGATCGTTAACTGAAGGTATACAGCAGTTACAGGGGTAGTTACAAAGAAAAATCATGCAGCTAAATTAAGAATAGTTAACTGAAGTTATACGATAGTTACAGGGGCCGTTACAGAAGAAATATCATGCAGCTAAAATAAGAACAGTGAACAAAAGTCAGAACGATAGTTACAGGGCCAGTTACGGCTTGCATGCGAGAATAATGGAAGTTAAAAATAGAGTCAAAACTTTGTTATAAAAGGAGGTCTGTGTGGAGAATTAAACTACTGCTGAAATAGAGAGAGCACTTGAGATTAAAGTGAGGCAGAGTTAATCTTGTGAAGGGAGCAAGAGGAGAGCGAGTAGGGTGTGTGCTATGTGAAGAGTGGGCAATGTTGAGAAAGCAATAGACCAGTCAGGGTCTTGTAAAAGTGAAGGCATCTTTATGTCAATCTTCTAGTTTCAGAACAGAAGTCCAAGTTGGTGCTTGGCATCGGGGGTTGGTGCTCCTTCCAGTTGGTGCTGGTAAATCGGGGGTTGGTGCTCCTTCCAGCTTGGTGCTAGTAAATCGGGGGTTGGTGCTCCTTTCTGTTGGTGCAGATAAATCAGGGGTTGGTGCTCCTTTCTGTTGTTGCAGATAAATCAGGGGTTGGTGCTCCTTCCAGTGGGTGGTAAATTGATTGTAAAATTGTTATTTTGCAAAGGCTAGATTTGGATGGAAGTTCAAACAGTCCATTTTGAGGAGTAGCCAAAATTGGTGAACCTCGGTACATCTTGTGTTGTGCGATGATCTTTTGGTATATTTGCTTTATTGAGTTTTAAGCTTTCATTGTTTAGGCATTAAGAATCGCAGATTCAAGTTTTTAAGAGCTACACTGATTCACCCCCCCTCTCAGTGTCATTGTGAGACTAACATATATATGTTGTTGATGTAAGCACTAAAACAACTTGATACAAGTGGAATACATTTTAAAATATCCATGGAAATGTAGATTTTCACGATAGGGGACTAGAAACTGTATTAAAATATTTAGGAAACACAACTATACAATTTGCAACTCTTAAACTAAACAATATTCACATCATTTTATATATTCAATGCATCTTTTCACTATTGTAAAATTTCATTAAAATAATGGATATCCAACATCAATATCTTTAAGTCAATAAAATTGTTAAATAAAATTACCTTCTAATAAAATTTCATAACTTGATTTACACCAATATCCAAAACTTAATATACCCTAAACTTAAAAAAAAATCTAAATACCCTTTTAATTCCAATAAATATCAATAATACTTATTTATTTAAAATACTCAATAACAATAAATCAATAGAAATAAACAACCATCCTTAAATTGACTAATAACAAAATCCTTAGTCAACATTACTAAGGCAATACAACAACAACAAATAGTTTCTTTTTAATTCAATTCTATATTGGTATTTCAAACCACTTACATAAAGGTTCATTGCAATAATAAGTAATATCATCTTAGTCAAATGCTCAATCCTCCATAACATTCTATATCTTAATGTTGGAACAAGCACCATAAAAAGGACATATAATACAATATAACATAAAACTTAAGTCGATCAAATATTAGCAACAACATAAAAATTCAAAGGCTTACGAAGATATCAAAATAACCTTATGGAGATGCTCAGGATTCTAAACATCGAACTATGAAGCTAACTATTGCAACCTAAGGTGGTGACAGAGGTATTAATCCAAACTCAAAACCTTCAAACTCAAAATGGTAAAATCAATGGAGCTAGCTCAACCAAGAAAATGGATATAGGTCTACATCTAACATAGATCAAAAGAAATCTATTATACCTAATAAACATCCAATAAAATATAATAAAATATAGGTGCACTAAGGTTCTCTAAATTAGAACTAAAGAACAACCAAATGATTGTGTACATTATCATTAAAGGATATGTATAGGACAATTAAAAACCAAGCCTAATTCCCTAATAGATCAACTAAAATCTAACCCTACTATAAAAAGCAACTAACATACAAAAGGTTTAAACTCTCTAAAACACATACAAACCTTCCTTAGGCACACAACTTGCTCTAACAACAATGCTTCAAGTAGGATAGAGAAATGAATAACAAATTATAAATGGAATACAAAAGCTTAGGAATATCTCAATGGATTACCAACCTCATTACTATGCAAATTATATTTGAAACCCTTACCAAGGAGTATTCGAGTAGCAAGCCTTCCTAATATTCATTCCCTGCTTAACTATGCCCACTTTGCAACCAAGCCAACATGAAATCCTCTTGAATTTTTTTTATCAAGATCAACCATTAAGGTGGATTCTTTTACATGGTAGTTATGCCAACAAGGTAACATTTTTTCTAGCACGTTGAAAAGAAAGGTTCATGTAAAGCCATCTTTCCAATGTCCCAAGAATTCCAACTAGTCCATCTTCCCATTATCTTGAATGCATAACGTAACTAAAGCCCACCTTAATTATTATTATCCTTAAGGCTTAAGCAAAACAAATCATGCATCTATTACCATTTTCTAATGGTAGTATCAATTACTACTACTAGTAATAATAATATTAATTATTCCTCTAATTAATTTTATTTCTATTGAATCATAATATTAACCATTAGCACTAATATCAAAAATTACCACAAACAACAATATAGAGGCTCTTACTAATCCTTCTTGCTTCACTAGCATGTAATAAAAAATATGCATAAAAAAGGTTTTCGTTAAGTAGAAGGTTTTACGATAAATGTGATGCTATCACCCACCGACTAAGGATTGCTCTTTTGCTTAAATATCAACCTATTTTTCCAATGGTGTATTTTAATCAAACATACATATATTCAATACATTTATATGAAGGTTTTTATTTTATCCTTGAGGCACCGATGAGAAAGGTGTCCATCATTTTCATTTTTCTATCAACTGTATTCGTTGTCCTATACTAATCCACTCGTGAGAGTACCTAGTATTGCAATCACAAATTCTATCAATCATACCATGTTCTAAAAGTAGTATAATCAAAGCATAAAGTGCATCTATAAACACATATTGATAACATAAAATAATATTATGCATTAGATATCCACCCACATCAATATATAAATGAAGTATCAAGAACAAGTCCTTCCAATAAGGGTCGTTACACACCTCTAAAGTGATCAAACAACATATAATTGTTGCCAATATAAATTAGATCATCTACATACAAGTAGACTACTATCATATCTCCTTATTCATTGGTATTAATGTAAAGAGGGTGCTCATAAGGGCACTTGATGAAGTGATTCTCTGAAACATATGAGTCAATGTGGCTATACCAAGCCTTGGGTGCTTGGTTTTACCTATACAAGGCTTTATTAAACTTGTACACCTTAATTTCTATCCTTCTAGCTCGTAACTTGGTTTATGGTGAGCATAAACCTCTTATTCCAACACTTCATTTAGGAAGGTAAAATTGACATCCATTTGGTAAAACTTTTATCCTTTCTAGGTTACCAATGATAGAATTATCCTTATTATGTTAAGTCTTGCTACAGGTGCATAGAATTCATGATAGTCAATGTCTAACTTCTAATTATATCCTTTTGCAACTAGCCTTCCCTTATGTCTTTCAACATCACCTTGGGTTTAAAATTTATTTTGTATACCCATTTCACTCCTATGGTTTTATATTTCTTCATGCATGACAGTAATCCATTTACTGTTCTTAATTACTTCTTCATATGAAATAGGATCACATTCAAAAAATGAGGTAAAATCATAAAGTTTTTCATCTTTTTGTTCATTTCTTATTACCTCATATATTTCTTGTAAGTTCTTTGTATTTGCTAGCATTCTCATGATGGACGATATAGAATTCAATATTACAACTCGTGGTGAACTTGATTATGAAGTAGGTCTACTGCCTGCATTGGTACAACTACTTAAAGTTGTAGGTTGATATATGTTTTATCCATTCAAGTTTTATGACTCAATACTTTTTGTCCCCTATTGAATAGTCTTGGAATTCTAGTTTCAATCTTCTTCTTCCATGAACTTCACATCTTAGATTATAATTAATTTCTTTGTATCAGGGTTATACAATCTATAGGTCTTTGAATCTTTAGTGTACCCAATTAAGATGCATTTTTCTATCTTATCATCGAACTTTATTATCTTATCATATGAAATTTGTGCAAATTCTATGCATCCAAAGACTCTTAATAAGAAATACTTGGCTTGTTGTTGCTTCATACTTATTGTGTGATCACATCTCTCACACTATTTATGGGATACTTATTTAGCTGATAAATTGTACATGCTACAACTTCTACCCAAAATTGATATGGCAAGGCTTTTGCCTTTAGTATGCTTCTTGCCATTGCCATTTTTTTCCTATTATTCCTTTTTGTAACACCATTCTATTGCGATGTTTATCTAACTATGAGATAACTTATGATTCCATATGCTTTATGGAAATTATAAAACTCATTTGAGATGTACTCACCTCCTCCATCTATTTTGAGAGTCTTCATATAGTAGCCTATTTGATTTTCAACCAAATATTTGAACTCCTTAAATTTGTTGAATGCTTCTAACTTTTGCTTGATGAATAATACCCATGTATTTCGATTGAAGTCATTTATGAAGGTAAAAAATATTTGTTGTTGGAAAATGAGTTGGTTTGTATAGACCCACATATATCTAAATGCATCATCTCCAATGGTTGTGAAACTCTCCATAATTTTCCTATAGGGAATGCATCCCTATGATGATTTCCTACTACATAACCTTCATATGATTAATTAAATTACTCTATAAGAGGTAATACCTTCACCATTTGCTTAATATACAACAAATTCAAGCTACTATAACTCAATTAATCAAATATAAGATGCCATAGCCATGTAGCATTCTTTCCAATAACATTGAGTGAAAGCAATATTTTACTTTGAATTCTTAAGGGAAACATCTTGTTCTTTGTCATGTTAGCATTTGCTAGAAGCGTATTTTCTAATCTCTAATCATGCAAGATTTATTTTCAAAATACAATGTGTACCCCTTTTACACAAGTTACTCTATGCTCAGTAGATTATGTTTCAACCTAGGTACATAATAAACATTAAGGATGTATCTTATTTTCTCTTATTTTGTGCAAATTATAAAATTCTCTTTACCCATGATAGGTACCTTTGTTAGGAGGTGAAGTCAATATCTAGATCTCCAAATTTTATAGTAGAAAGTTGTATGGTGGTGCAATTCCATTTCCATTCCCATGCATTGTTCATATGCATCGGGTGTGTTGAGGAGGTTTCAGGGGGAACTAGACATGTTCCCCCTTTCTCGAGGGTTTGAGAGCGAAGCCCCCTCATCCAAAATTTTTGGTGTTCATAAAACCATAGTTATGGACATCCATACATCCATAATATTTTTTAGCATCCATACGTTGTGAGAGGCAGTGAATAGTTTTCGAAAGAGGAAGCGAATAATTTTTAGAAGAGGAAGCGAACAATTTTTTGGAGTTTTCCTTTTTTTGGAAAGAAAACGAATAATTTTTGTTTTTTTATAAAATGGAAATGACCCCTTGCATGTAAATGTTGATTGAATGTAACTTTTTGAAATCAATAAAAGATCAAGCTACCATTACCCCATGGTTTTTCCTGCACATTGTAGATTTTCCATGTAAAATTTATGCTACTATTTTTCTGTGTTATTGTATTATCTACTTGCATATAATTAGGATATTTTCTAACAACCTTGCCATTGTTTCCCATCTTAACCTTAATGTTGATGATTTCATCTAGATTTGAGAACATTTATCTGTTCTCAAACATACGATTATTGCAGCCACTATCAAGATACCAAACAGTCTTTTCGTTATCCTCATCAGTATTATAGGTGAACATGATCGACCCACATGCATCTCCATTTTCTTTATTCTCTTTCTCATTGGTATAGTGGATTTCTTGTTTATTTTTCCTAGCCATTTTCCTTTTACACTTAAAATTATAAAGTCCAAACCTCTTATCGTAATACCATTAGATTTTTTATTTTTTTAATACCTTTGATTTAAACCCTCTTGTTTATTTCTATTATCGCCTCTTCCTTTTGCTTCATGGAAATTATAGTTATATTCTCCTTTGTTGGAGTGGTTTGGTCTATTTTCTCTTTTATAACCTCTATCACTTCTACTGCTGCAATGATGTTCTTTTTCTTATGAGAACTTAAAGTTCATTGTTAGGATTCTTCACTTCTTTTATTGTCTTTGAATGAAACATGTATTTTGAATGCTTACTCCAATAAAAACTGAGTTGTTCAATTTAGCCTTTGTTCATGTATTTGTAGAGAATCCATTAATTCATCCATTGATAAGGTTCCTAATTTATTTTATTGTTCAATAGCAATGACCACCAAGTCAAACCTTGCTGGTAGGCTTATCAATATCTTCTCCATAAGTTTTTGACATTCAATATTCTCACTATTTATAGGTAAAAATGTCACTCATAGACCCATCTTAATTCATCTGTAGATTTTTTAACTCTCTTTTGAACATCAATAATCTTACCAACTTTACCTTGTTGGTTCCTTGATGGGAATTTGCTAATATTCCCATGCCTCCTTGGCTTTTGTTGTTGCTATAATTTTGGGAAAGATGGACTCCTCCATTGCTTGCATAATGAAGAACAATATATTTTGGTCCCTTTTTCTATTTTCCTTCAACAAATCATTCTTAACTTCCGAAAGAGCATTCAATGTTCTTAACATCAGTAATCTTACCAACTTTACCTTTTGGTAGCTTGATAGGAATTTTCTAATATTTCCCATGCCTCGCCTTTTGTTGTTGCTATAATTTTGGGAAAGATAGACTCCTCCATTGCTTGCATAATGAAGAACAATGTATTTTGGTCCCTGTTTCTATTTTCCTTCAATAAATCTTTCTTAACCTGCGAAAGAGCATTGAATATTATTGTATCTACAGGTTTTGTATAACAATTCTCCACAAGGTGTTAAAGCTCTTGTGACCCAAAAAAATCTTCATTTAAATGCTCTAGTAATTACAGTTCTTGTCATTGAATAATAAAATCTATAGTTGTAATGGATTGCTATTAGATGTCATTGTTACTCTCAAACTTCCACTCATAACTTAAGCTGTGATATTAATTTGAAGGATACACAGCGAAAAGATAAAATAAATTATGCACTATTTTATCGAACCTTTGCGATAACTAAAACTATAACATAAGAAAATGTATGGCTCAGACAAAAAAAACACCCAACGGGATGCAAATGTAAATATACACTATTCTATTGAGTTGTTGCAATTTTATAACAATCGAAATTTTTCATGCTGTGGAAGTTTTTGTAGAAATTGACTTCCGATAGTCAGAACGTTTTACCCTATAACACTTTCACGATAATCGGTAATATTTCTTTCAACTATTTCTAAAATGATTATTTTTTTAATTGAGACTTGGGCCAAAATGCTTCTTAACAAAAGAAAAACTTTCATCGAAGATTTTAGTTTTTTCACACAAAAGGATTTCTTATCCTTTCGAAGACTGAATCTTGCACTTCTTAGAGTGGCTGACTCCTCTTCTCACCAACACTTCTGCTTCTTTACGCTATTGTTTCAACAACTCTTTGCTCTTTTCTAATAATTTGCTCCACTTTCATCAACAATGAATTCACACCAGCACTAAAATATATATATATATATATATATATATATATATATATATATATATATATAACAATGAATTCACACCAGCACTAATATATATATAGATTAAAAGGATGGAAAAACTTAGTTAACCTTCTTAGGTGTCTAATTAATATTTGAACTACTGTGTTACAAAATATGGGTGATGGATTCTCACATCTATGAAAAAAAAATATGGCAGAAAGTGAGTGAAATCTGGATTAATTTCTAACAATTTTCTGTTTGCGACGGTAATCATTCTTTTGGTGATGGGTATGATATTGGATTCTTATGTATCAAAAAGATGCATTTGAAAATTTCAAAGATGGAGACGGAAAATTTATCATCGCAGCCGGAGATGAATTAAGATGCATGCTGAACTTATATCGAGATTGGAGCTTGTTTTCCCCAGAGAGAAGATTATGAAAGAGGCTAAAACCCTTACGTCCTCGTATCTGCAACAGTCTATCCAAAAGCCGAATCTCGAGAACAATGAGCTTGTAGTGAAGGCGAGTATTTTTTTTCTCTCATAATGCCTTTCCGCGATGGGAGACCAGAAACTATATTGAAATAATTAGGCGACACAGCAATACAATTTACAACTCTTAAACAAAATTTCCTGGCAATAAAAAGGAAGACGTAACCTTTGATGGCTATTTTTCATCTTGAACCGTAATCTATGTTTCAAAACCTTAAAAACAGTTCATTTTCAACGTCAAATCTGCAAATCTGGTTGTTAATTAAACAAGCCTTATGAGCCTTCGTTTTGACACACAATTCTACATTCTACATTTTCTGCTTCTGCACAATAGAACTAACGATGTACAAGCAATTACTGCTGCACGTCATCCACCCAATGTGGGTCTGTCCTGAAAGAGTGATATTATTCAGGAGGATTGATGATCGTGCGGTTCCGTGCTCGAATCCTGGGCCGTGACATGATGTCGGAATCGAAAAACCTATACTCCAGGCTCATGTCCTCACTTTCACTTTCCTTGACGCACAGATATACAGACAAACCCCACAATACTTGCCCCAACCAGCGTATTCATCCTCTTCTTCTTGGGAATGGGATGAACCCCATGCACAAGCACGAGAAGCAGCAGAAGCAGCAAGGCCTTGATAGAGTGCAAGAAGAAAGTTGCTTGTGCCATATTCCTCTAACTCTTTTATTCTTTGACGGAAGATCAAGTTTTCAGTTGCTCTATTTGTGTGTGGAGTGTAGCTTGGCCGGCATTTATCCATTGAATGGGTCCATGATGATGGTGTGCACGTCAGACACACGAGTGAAACGTTGATATTCTGCTTTTTGTAATTTGATTTAAAACAACTTATCAACAACCCTCACAAGAATCGAAGCCCTGGAAAACCGGCCGGATTATATGAAAATTATTAAGAAATCTTAAGGATTACATGAAAATTATTAAGAAAATTGCACGTTGAGTGTACCAGAAGATTGCACAAGCATTTGCAAGACTATGTAAACAACTTCACGGAAGTTTTCTTTTTTAATTTATTATTTGTTATTTATAAAACGATAGGTAGTTAGGTGCGAGCATCTTCCACATACACCAACTTTAGTTGCTGAGAGCATATAATCTTTTTAGTTGTTGTTATATAATCTTTTGAATATATTTTTTAAATGTTTTTAAATCTAAATTAATAATATATATTTTTAATTTGGTTAGTGTAATTTTTTAATAGATGTTTAGTGTTGGGTATTTTATTCCATCCTGATTTTTGATAAGGGAGAGAGTTGAGAATATTAAACACACAACCACATACATGGCTGTTTGCTTGGATCTCTTAAAGAAGAGCCAAAGCCCAAATCGTTGAGTTGTCTCCTTAGACACATATATCTCTCATTTTTTAAGATTATGAAAGTTTTAGTTGAGATGTTTTGAATATATAAAATAAAGTTTAAAGAAGATTTATTTTATCTTTTATTTTAAATTTGTTATTTGTGATTATTTTGATCTAATTTTACTCGTTTTTTCTTATCTATAATCTTTAAAAGCTTCTCATGATTGAGGTTTGTAAGTCCTCTTTAAAAGCTTCTCATGATAGAGGTTTGTAAGTCCTTTCTAAGATAGATGATGATAGAGTCCATGGAAGTCTTATTTCTCTTTATTTTAAATTTGTTGTTTATGGCTATCTTGATCTAAGTAAAAATTGAATTGGTATACCCTATACGAATGAGTTTTATCTTGCTTCTAAGGTTCTTCATCAAAGACTTTTAAAGCTTTCATGATTCAGTTTTGTAGTCCCCTTCTATCTTAGATAAGGATAGGAAGATGCTTACAAATAGAATTTCATGTATAAAGTTTTGATAAATTTACCTTAAAAATGCATATCTTCAAATCTAGAATATCTAAGAAATATGAGGTATATTTATTTTTGAGTTCACTAAAAAAATAGATCAAGTTACATCTAGATTGTAATTCTAATGACATCTTTAGAGATTGTTTTACCCATGAGGCTAGATGACATTCATATGGTCAAACTTTCTGCATCATTTTAGTTTTAGACATAAATACACAACAATACTTTGCTAAAATAAATCCATAAAGAGAATTATAACATTTAAAGAATTGACCTCAAAAGTATTTTACCAATTTATTCGTGTTAGATAAAATTTTATTGATGATTATGATTTTTGCAAGTGAGAGCTCATTGGAGAAGGGTACCACATCAAAATTTAGTGATGGAATATCACTCTCATCCACTATATTATCATTTATAGATTTTAAATGGTAAGAATAATTGGTAAAAGATCCATTTTCCCTGCCAAAGTGTTCAATTTATTTGTTAGAAATCTTGCAAAAAATAAGTTAGTAAACTAATAGTATCAATAATTGGCTTGAGAGGAGTTTTCACTCTATGAAATTTGACATGTTCTAGATCCTTATAATAACCTCTTTCTTTGGGTTGAACCTTTTTTATGGTGTCATTAAACAAAGAGGTCTTTGTCATCTTGAAAAACGTTTCAACAATATTACTTATTGATCTGAGATTAAGTGTCTAGTAACTTCCGCTCTCAATAAGATGCATAATAATCTCAAATATATCTATTTTGGTTTATTTATAATCTTTGAAGCATTTTTTTATGATAATGATGTTATGAGTATTTGTATTTATGATAATGATATTATCATTCTCATTATGCTATTTTAACACCATAATTTATTTTATTATTATTGCTTTTCATGTTAATATATAATCACAAAATATCATTTAGTTTTCTCACATAATCTCATTTAATTTACTCAACACAATCCATTAAAAGCTCTCCATGTATGCTTTAGTCCTTATCATGAAATCATTGTAGAATAATTTGAAGCAAGAGCAAAACTTAATTCCTTCATAAATGAATAACGAAAAGATATCATAAGAAGTAGAAGAATTGTTCAATATTTTTGTTTATAATATATTCTCAATCAAGAAGTGTTCTTGATATATCGATCATGTTGACTACTAATTTTGATATATGGAAATCTTCATGATTTGATGTCATGACCCTCCCTGATAAACTTTGGGACATGGAAAAAAATGTATTAATTTGATGGCACTTTAATATTTGGTTTTCTGCAATTAAGCAACTAGGCGATGTTAGTTGATATTAAAGGATATGACACTACTAACAAATTGCCAATGTGTAGGATTAGGTATGCTCGTAGGTGGAAGAAATTGAGTCATCCACCAAAGGTGAGGGTACTTGAGGTTGGGGAAGTGATTAAAAGGCATATCAAGGGTAACATGGATAGATACCTTCATATAAGTATGCATTATCGGTTAGGGATAATCATCTATAACCAGTCACCTTAAGCCTCAAGTTGATAGCCTAGTAGCTATCATAAATTCTTGGTATGAGACATCTTGGTATGAGACAGGTGAATAAATTGATGAAAAATCTCCCTCTTTGTCTATTACTTATGATTGATTATCTTTTACTTCATCACTATCAACATTAGTGGTTTTAGAAATAAAAGCATGGATAAGTAGGATGTCTTTGAGAGCTCCTTGTTTGACTAAAACCTCTTACTCTCTACTTTTAAATAAATAGAAAGATTTCATTTTGAAATGATAACAAAAATTTATTTTAAATAAATAGAGGTGATTTATTTTTAAATGATAAAAGAACTTCATTTTTAAATAATAATTTTTTTATTTTTAAAAATGATAATAGATTTTCATTTTTAAATAATTATTTTATTATTAAATGAAAATAGAACTTCATTCTTTTTATAATTATATTATTTAAAATAAAAATAGAGGTTCATTTTTAAATAGTTGTTCTAATTGAATAGAATATCATTTACAAATAATGAATGTTCATTTTAAACCAATGATAGGATCTCTTTCAATGGAAACAATAGAGATTTCTTTTAAATAATAGTAGAAACCCTATATTTTTCTTTTTGAATATGATTTTGGTATTGAGTATATAAAAGAAAAAGAAATAAAATTGTTAATACACTAAGTAAGAGGAGACATGTAGCATTTTTATCTCGTATTCATGTCTACTTAATGGAACAAGTTAGAGAAATGTAAAATTAGGATGCATACTATAATCACATTTGGGAAAGGATGGAAAAGAAACCAAATGAAAATAAGAACTTTGGCATCAAGGGTGGTTTCTTACGTTTTAATAATAGGATAGTAATTATTGATACTAGAAATATGAGAAAGATGATTATGAATATAATGCATAGATCTCCAAATTTGCTTATCCAAGAGGATCAAATATGAGGGATAATGTGAAAAATATATTCTTTTGATCGAGAATGAAGATAGATATAACTAAATTTATCGCTCAATTCCTAGAGTACCAAAATATAAAGATAGATATAGACATCTTGATAGATTGTTGTATCTGCATGATGTACCTCTACAAAAAGGTAAATAATTTTGATGTATTTCATAGTAGGACTGCCTAAGAATAGGTTTCAGCATAACACAATCCTAGTAGTGGTTGACAGACTGACCAAGGTTGCACACTTTATACCAGGGAATACTAAGGATGATGTTGTGGTTATGGCTAATAGATTTGCCAAGTAAATATTTTAGCTTCATGGATTTATAGAGGTAATCATATCATATAGGGACCCAAAATTTACATATATGTTTTGGTAATCCTTGCATCATGCCATTGGTACTAGATTGAACATCGGTTTTTCTTACCATCCAAAAAATTATGGGTAAAATAAAACAGTGAATTAGGTGCTAGAAGATATGCTTTACATATACTACATGGATTAAAAAACTTATTGGGAGGACTACTTGTATTTGTTGAAATTTACCTACAATAATGGTAGAAAGTGTAGGACACCATCAAAATGGGATAATCTAGAAGATAAAATTGTGCTTGGACTAGATATGATCAGGGAAATGAAGCAACATTTGAAGGTGATTTGAGAGAGGCTGAAGGAAGTTGTAGATCATCAAAAAAGCTATGTTGATATTAAGAGATCACCATGAGAGATTTTTGTGGGTGATAGAGTGTTTTTAAGGGTGAAGCCAAGGAAGAGTGCAATCAAATCCACAAACCTAGATTCTCGCTTTGTCAGACCCTTTGAGATTTTACAGAAGACTAGTACTGTGGCATACTGACTTGTCTTATCACCCAATTTATCCAATATTCACAACACCTTCCATATTTTTTTGTTTAAAAAGTATGTTGCTAACCCATAGTATGTGTGGGATTTGTCCAAATTGCATATGATAAACTTAGATTCTATAGAGGTTAAACCAATAAGAATATTTAATTTTTTATCTAAATCAATGAGGAAAGAAATTTGGAGCAGTACAAGTGTCAGTGGGATCGTTATTCTGAAAGAAATGCTACTTGGTAAAAGGTAGCAGATATGCAAAAACAAATTCCATTTATTTTTATAAATGTTGTGTAGATTTCATTTGATGTTTTTAAAAGTTTGAAATATAGAGTACTATGTTATGCCTAACGGGGGGTTGATGTCATGACCCATCCATTAGAAGACCTTTTTTTTATTATTTGGAGTTATGTTTTGGAAATTATCTTATGGATGAGATATTTTACTATGTGTTCATTTCTATGAAAACATTTGTCTGATTTAGAGAAATGTAAATAAATCTATAATTAAAATATAGACTATTTCATGTTGGTTTATAACTATATAGATTTTATGAATGGATAAGATGTTGCTAATGGATTTTACTTTTGTTGGAATAGGTTCCTTATTGTGGCAAAAAGAAACTAAGCATTGAGAAAAAAAGGATGCCTTTGGGGGAAATGATGTGATGGGTTAATTGTCAAATTTTTAAGGAGGCAACATGAAAAAATACCCCTTTTCATGGAGATGCATATCATAATCATGCATAGGAATAAATATATGAAGTTTAGCTTTCTCTATGTAGTTTATTCCTTGCTGCAAAATAAAATGAATGCCTTAGTTTTATTCTTATGAAATTTTATTAAGGATTCATCCTTGTTGATATGGTATTGATTGATTAGAAAGAGGTTATGATTTATTTAAAAAGTAGAAGAAATAGTTATGATCTATTATTTAAAATATTAAATAGAGCACCTTGCATAACTCAAGGTATAATTTAGAATTTGATGTAGAAACTTAGACTCACACTTTAGAGAACCATAGTTGTGTTTAGAAGACTATCATCTAGTAAATATGAGAGGTAGTTATTGGTAAATCAAGAAATAATGGTCGATCAATAATAATTCTTATTAATGAGAGAACAAGTGTAAAAATTCATGGTGTAGAGAACGAATGTCTGATTCCTTAGGTGGTGAATGAGGTTAATGGTTGAGTCTAGAAAAACATCGACCATCTAGGATAGAAGTCGAGAGGATAGTGACAAGAAGAAAGAATTAAGGATAATTTAGGAAGAGAGAGTGTTTGGCTATCTAAAAAAGGAAACCTGGTTGCTTGTACTTATTTGTATATTGTTGTCATGATAGGTTTTATTTTTGGTTTAAATAAAATATATGTCAGAATGTTTTTAGTCTCCTTAGAATAGAATAGTCAAGTATTTTCTAGAAAACATAGACTCTGTCTAGAGAAATAATGATCGATGATGTTTGTTTGAGTTTGATTTAATATGAACTTGTTAGGTAGTAGATAGAATACTAGTGGAATTTATTCGTTGACTGTCACATGATGTTTCTGAGCTGAACAAGAGAACTGTGGCAATGAGTTCTTTAACTTATAGATTGTGGAGACTAGAAAGTAGGCTATTAATTGAGTAGAATATAGATTGGTACACCTCTTAAACGATTGAGTAGAGATTTTAAATTTTAAGATAACTAAAAATGAACCTTCCATAGGAGTGAAAGGAAACCTTTGTAATATTATTAATTGAATGTGCTTTGTTGTGTGATGGTGAAATTCATAGGTGGAATAATATATGCCTTACTGCTATTTTATTTCCTATGTTTATTTGAATTTGTGTTTCCATGATTTTATTTATAAATTCATGATTTTGGAAAAGAATGGAGTTGATGCTAGGTTTGAGAAAGAAATCTAGATTGAATTTATTATAGAAAATTTATAGTTCTTAAGAAATGATGCTTTATACTATAGAATAGGAAGAATGTTACTGAATGCGACATTCTGTTTAAATATTATAACTAAGAAGTATATTTGGAAAATTATTGAAAGAGTTACACTAACTGAATCTCTTCTTTATATTGTTGATTTCGAGATATGGATGAATGTTATTTAATGTATTAATCCTATAGAGACAATATTATTGAACTATATTTTTGTTGATTGAAGGATTGGATTTTTATAAAACATATTTTAATCTTCTTGCTCTCTGATTAGTATGAAAGAAATTGCTATAATTTTTTGTTGATAATTCCCATTAAATGAATAATGAAATGGGGTGGTTGAAAATATACCACTCGTAAAAATGAGCTACTCATTTTTAAATGAATCATCTTTGATCCCCATTATAAGGCTACCTTACTTGATGGTTGGTAAAGCTGCTAAGAAGAAGAAAGAATGGCTTCTCATTGGCTGGACATGAGGGAGAAATTATCAAAAGAAGTACTATCAACTTATAATCAATATGAACAGATCACTTTTGAGTTTGAAAGATGAAGTCTTGTTGTGGTGGACTAACTAGAACAAAGCCCAACTAGTTTTGAAGGTAAAAAATAACATTCTCAGGTTGATATTATAATACAATATGAGCTATGAAGTAGTACTCTAACCCTAGTAGAGATAATATTGTGAGTGACTTGTGTTGTCATTGAATCTAGTGTAATCGAAATTGATTGTAATTTTATATCACGAGCCTATGATGTAGATTAGTAGGATTATGGAAATTACATTGTATTACTTTAAATAGTAAATGAATGAAACTATATCCATTCTTGTGTCACTGGTTGAATGATTAAGCCTTTGATAGTTGTGTAGATGGATTTTAGTTTATCCAAAACATCATACGCTAGTTAAGGAAGAACTAAACCTTGCTTAAGATTGATTTGAAATTAGGATATCACCAATTGAGAATCCATGAAGTGGATACTCACAAGATAGCCTTAAAAACATATTATGGACATTATGAGTTTGTAGTGTTACCTTTTGGTCTAAAAAATACTCTAGTGGCATTTATGAATTTGATGAATAACATTTTAGGAAGTACTTGGATAAATTTGTTCTAGTATTTTTGGACAATATTTTAATATATTCTAAAAACAAGATAGAGCATGATGATCTCCTTAGGGTTGTGCTAAAGCTATTAAGAAAAAATAATTGTATGGGAATTTATCCAAATGTGAATTTTATGTGTCAAAAGTGCAATATTTGGAACACATTGTTTCTATGGAAAGGGAACGTAGTGGATCCTAAGAAAATAGAAGCCATTTTGAATTGACCACCTCCTACAAACATGAAAAATATCTGAAGTTTCATGGACTTAACTAGGTATTATTGGCGATATGTGAGGGATTATATCAAGATCATATCACTAATCACTAACCTTTAGAGAAAAGAAAAACAATTCAAATGGACATATAAATGTGAGGAAGCCTTTGCTTTACTTAAGCAAAATCTCACCACACTACCTATACTAAAGGTCTCTAATCTACAGAGAACTTTCTCTATTTGTACTAATGCTTCATTAGACGGTTTAGGAGGAGTACTCTCTCAAGAATAAGTAGTGGTAGCCTATGGATATGGAAAAATGAAAGGGCATGAGGTTAATTATGCAATATATGATTTATAATTGGTAGTTGTTGTGTTTGCTCTCAAGAGTTGGTGATCCTATCTAGTTGGGAGACCCTTTGAGCTAAGGATGAACCATAAAATTCTGCAATATATGTTCACTAAAACTTTACTCAATGCTAGGTAGAGAAGGTGGATGAAATTTCTCATAGAATATAATTTTGGCATTGAGTATATAAAATAAAAGGAGAATAAAATCATTTATGCACTAAGTAAGAGGAGACATAGCAGTTTTATCTCGTATTCATGTCGACATAATGGAACAAGTCAAAGAAATACAAAACAACATGCATACTATAATCAAATTTGGGAAAGGATGGAATATAAACCAAATGAAAATAAGAAATTTTGCATCAAGGGTGGTTTCTTATGTTTTAAGAATAGGATAGTAATTATTGATACTAGAAATTTGAGAAATATGATTATGAATAAAATGCACAGATCTCCAAATTTTCTTATCCAAGAGGAGCAAATATGAGGGAGAATGTGAAAAAGATATTATATTGACCAATAATGAAGAGTGATATAACTAAATTTATTGCTTAATGCCTAGAGTGCCAAAATATAAATATATATAGAAATCCTGATAGATTTTTGTATTCGCATGATGTACCTATGCCAAAAGGTTTCAGCATGACACAATCATAGTAGTGGTTGTCATTCTAACCAAGGTTACACACTTTATACCAAGGAATACTAAGGATGATGTTGTGGTTATGGCTAATAGATTTACCAAGGAAATATTTCAGCTTCATGAGTTTCTAGAGGTAACCATATTAGATAGGGACCTAAAATTCACATCTATGTTTCGGTAATCTTTGCATCATGCCATTGGTATTATATTGAACATCAGTTTTGCTTACCATCCAAAAATTGATGGGTAAAATAAAACAGTGAATTAGGTGCTAGAAGACATGCTTCACATATACTACATGGATTAAAAAACTTATTGGAAGGACTACTTATATTTTTTGAAATTTACCTACAATAATGGTCACCATTCAACCATAGGAATGACTCCTTTCGAATATTTATATGGTATAAAGTGTAGGATACCATCGAAATGAGATAATATAGAAGATCAGATTATGCTTGGACTAGATACAATCAAGGAAATGAAGCAACATTTGAAGGTGATTTGAGAGATACTGAAGGAAGTTGCAGATCATCAAAAAAGCTATGTTGATCTTAAGAGATCACCATGAGAGATTTTTGTGGGTGATAGTGTTTTCAAGGGTGAAGACCAGATTTGAGCAGGTTTTAAGTGGACCTATTGATCAAAGCAATGCACAAAACACCATACACAATAGAGACATAGATTTTAATGTGGTTCACCCAATGTGGGATACCTCCACAGAGAAAATATTTCTTCTAAATATTTCTCAAGTAATATCTTGGGAATCCTTCCCAATTATAATGTTTATGGATCTCTATCCAAAGGAGATGTTGATCCCCTAAATTTAGTTTATGGATCTCTATCCACATGAGAACTCCTTATCTTCTACTCTAGTTGGTGATCCTATAGAAGACACTGCCTCCACTTCACTTATTATGGATCTCTCTCCACTTGAAAACTCTTATCCTCACTTAGAAGACCTGTCCTCAATGTCCTGGCTGATGGATCTCTATCCACTAGAGTCTCTATCCTCTCTACTCTATCACCTCCAAAGCTCTGTCTCAATACTGTATTAAACACAGTATAGTCAGTATAGCATAGCTCTGCTCAATCTCTTGCATTAAACACAGTATATTCAGTCTAGCACAAATCTTCTAAACACTTACACTAAACATAGTCTAGTCAGTCTAGCAAAAGTCCACTCAAATTTGCACTAAACATAGTTTATTCGGTCTAGCAAAAATCTAATTAATAGGTTCACTCATAACCTTCTCAAATATGCTCAATAAGTCCACTCAAAACCTACTCAAATCTACTCAACAAGTCCACTCAAAACTTGCTCAAATTTTCTCAATAGGTTTACTCAGAACCTGCTCAAATATGCTCAATAGGTCCACTTAGAACCTGCTCAAATTTGCTCAATAGGTCCACTCACAACCTACTCAAATATGGTCAATAGGTCGACATTGAACCTGCTCAAATCTTCTCAACATGTCCACTCAGAACTTGCTCAAATATGCTCAACAGGTCCACATAGAATCTACTCAAATCTGCTCAACAGGTCCACATAAAACCTATCCAAACATGCTCAACAAGATCACACAAAAATTGTCCAAATCTACTCAACAAGCTCACACAAAACTTGTCCAAATCTGCTCAACAAGCTCACATAGAACTTGTCCAAATTTGCTCAACAAGTCCTCTCTAGGACTTGCTCAAATCTATATTGTAAGATTCCACAAAATCTTGCACAAAATTAGTCCATAAGCCTTCTCAAATACTTACCTCAAATCAACTTAACAAGTCCACATAGAACTTGTCCAATCTCATAGAAACATAAAGAGAATTGTTAGAGACTCAATATGTTCTATACTCAATGCTCAATCACTTTCTCAACTCAATATCATAGAAGCATAAAGAGAATTGTTATAGAATCAATATGTTCTATACTCAATGTTCAATTACTTTATCAACTCAATCTCATAGAAGCATAAAGAGAATTGTTAGAGACTCAATATGTTATATTTTCAAAAACTCAATCTCAACTCAAATCAGAATATAGAATAGTTTTTTTTATGAAACTTGAACAATCACTTCATACATCCACTTGACTAGGCTCAATCAACTTCAAGGAACAACCCTTTCTCACAAACCCTAGTCCAAGCATATATGAACCAACTCAAAAATTTTCCAACAATGTTCAACAACAACTCTCACATCACAATGATACTCATGTTCTTTTTAAACCCTAACTCAGGTTTTTCACACAACCAATGGCTTCAACAAAAATTCTAATAAAATAAGGTTTTAATCACAAGTCTCAATTTAGAAAATATTGAAGCATTAAATCAAAGAACTTCACTCAACCAATGGTCTAAACAACAATGCTTATCAAACAAGGTTTAATCACAACTCTCAATCCAGAAAAATATTGAAGCATTAACTAAAAAAAAATTGAAAATGAAACCCTAATAAATTCCTTTTCACTCCAAACTTAATTTTCAATAAATCCAATCATCCAACTCAATAGAGAAGAATTTTACCCATACCTTTTCTTGAAGAGTAGTTGTCCTCACAAATCTACCACACTCACAATTACTTCTTTGCAAATCTCAATAAGGGTTAGAGGATAATTTTCTTCAACAAAATATATCACAAAAATAATATCAAATTTACACCTTATCACTCCAACTTAAATAATAATCAATATCCTCACAATAGTCACAAAAATCCTTAATTCAAAATAACATAGCATCCACAAATTTTTAACCTTTCAAAATTCCACAATAGCAATTTTAAGACTTTAAGAATAAAAACATAATTCTCCTTATAACTCCTAAAGGTAGTTCTCAACTACCACAACATTATTACAAAGCAACCTTTTCAAACTTCAACCACTAAACAACCTTATACCTCCAACTTAGGCATTTAATTAAAATTAAAATAAAAATGTTACCTTTGCCTTTGGAGAGTTTCGAACTCTCAATGCAACCCACACAAACATCTTACCCACGGTGCAAACCACCACATGAGCTACATGCTCATTGGAGAGGAAGAAGCACCACGTGTTTCAAAACCTTATTCCTTTCATGCTTCACAAAAAGTGTGCTTCACATTTGGCGCTAATACACCCACCAAAATGCTTCTGTCGAGATTCGAACGTTGTCCTCTTTGCACATAAAATGTAAGCCGCATCCCTTTTGCCACTAGGCCAAGGTTCCTAGTTGGATTTTAAACTCTCAATGCTTTCCCTTTGTTTCTTTTTAGTGGAAGGATAAACACGAAATTCGCTACTTTCTTTCTCACAAGCTCCTCTTAATTAATTCACATGCAATCTTAAATCGAGCAAGGATAAACTTAATGCCCTTTGGGCATAGGTTTAAATATTATATTTTCCTCCTTTGCATTAGAATGTCGATGCTTCAAATTACCATTAATCCACACAACGTCGGTGAGAATTTATAAAGGCTTTAAGTGCCTTTGGTCTTTAAACCCAACCTTTGGGTTTATTAAAATATGATTAGACTTTATAAAACCCACTTTTGCCTTATAAAATATTATAATAAGGATTATAAATATTTTATTTTGGTTTTCACCATGGCACATTTAATATTATAATAACCACCATTGTAATATTATACCTTTGACAAAGTGCCTTTAATATTTATTTATGAAATTTAAATTCATATTGAATTTAAATAATTTATAAAATAAATATTATAACTCATTTTTCACTTCTATCTTTTGCCCTGTTTCACTTGATTTTTGGCCTTCTTCCTGGATGTCAAATAACCATATTTATCCCCTTTATCTCCTACTGAAATCTTTGGTATTACTGATGACTTAATCTGGTGATATCAATGACAACTTTGAATTAGGGACTCAAAATATCCAACAATATCCCCCTTTGTCATTGATCATAACCCATACTCTTCTTACCAAAATTTGACATTTCTTTTTATTCTACTCCCCCTAGGACATTGCTCCCCCTGGCTCAATGCTCTCTCAAATATCAAATCTCTCCCCAATACACAAATCTCTCCCCTTTGACATCAATGGCAAAGGGTCACCTTTGGGGCTCGAGGCTAAGAATGAGCCTCTTAGATTAGCCCCTCCACCTCCTCATGAGGTGGTTAATTTTGGGGTGGGAGTATTTCTAGTCCTCGAAAGCACTGTTCTTTACCTTTATCCTTTTCTCTTCTTTTCTGAGTTTTCTAAATTCTTTGATTGTTTTTATCCAAGTCATCATCCCTGTTCCTGTCATCATTCATATTCTTGTTCTTATTCTTGTTCTCATCAATGTTCTTGTTCCTATTTTCATCCATGTTTCTATTCATATTCCTATTCCTGTTCATATTCTTGTTCCTATTCATGTTCCTATTTCCGTTTATATTCTTTCTCATGTTCATACCTATTTCTAGAATATCTGCTCTACACCATATTGTTGTGTGACCATCATTATTGCACTTATAACACT
Organism: Wollemia nobilis; assembly: GCA_028583015.1. Taxonomy (NCBI): domain Eukaryota; kingdom Viridiplantae; phylum Streptophyta; class Pinopsida; order Araucariales; family Araucariaceae; genus Wollemia; species Wollemia nobilis. The sequence goes on from JAQPPZ010016986.1 coordinate 584,462, forward strand.
TAATGTTATTATTTCTTGGAGGTGCAAATATCTTAGGATTTCTCCTAGTGAAACCATATCCTCTTATGTCATGAATCTTGTAATTCATTGCCTTGTGACCAAACTCATTACATGAGTAGCAATACGCTTGAAAAAGTTGTTCTTTCCCATATTCCTGTCTTTCATGTGTCCTGCACTGTGAAGCCATGTACCCAAAATTGTGACATGAAAAACATATTCCATTGAAGCTTCCTTGTCTTGACCTCATTGGTCTCCTATTTTGATTGTTGTTCCATCTATATATTTTTTGTGCATTGTTCTTATATTTTTTGAACTTTTTATTGTCTAACTCATCCTCTGATGTCTCACTCCCACTTACATTGTCTTCATTTGATGTATCTTCATCCGAAGTTTCTTCTTCTTCAAGACTTGAAGTAGACTCTTCTTCTCATTTCTTTTGTACCTATTTAGAACCAAGACCTATATTGTTTGTCACTCCTCTTTGTATCTTGACTATTTTATCCACACTCTTTGCACTGGTTACATACTTGTATAACTTATTCTTGGAATCCTCTAAATCTTCCTTTAGTAGTGCCACTTCTTGTTCTAAATTCTCACATTCTATAATCTTTGCTTCTAATTTATATTTGAACTTGCTTGCCTTAGCCTTTGATTTTTCTAAATCCTCTATGAGCAATAATCTTTCTTCATCACATTCTTGAAACTAACTTTCAAGCTTAGAGTGTTGCTTTCTTACCTTATTTACCATTTCAAGGGCATATATAAGTTCTCCCTTGATATCATAACCATTCTCTGTTGAATAATCCTCTATTTTTTTACCTTTGTCCACATTATTACTTTCTTTAGGCTTGTCTTCTATAGGATCACTCACTTCTTCTTCTAATGCCATTAGAATATTTTCATCTGGTCTTTCAAGTGCATCTTCAAAATCATCATCACTAAAACTATAACCATCCCTTGTGCAATCATATTCAAGATGTCCAAATTTACCACATCTAAAACACTTGAGAATAACTGGAGTCCTTTTCTTAACTGGTTCTTTTTCTTCAATCATAAATATGACTTCATCTCTATCATTTTCAGAAAAACTAGCATCACTATTATTTGAGTACTTACTTGCTTTATCCGCATAGTAGCTTCTCTTTTGTCTTTGGAAGAACTTCTTTCCTTGTCTGTTTTATCCCTCCCTTGCATTAGAATGTCAACGCTTCAAATTACCATTAATCCACATGACATCGGCGAGAATTTATAAAGGCTTTAAGTGCCTTTGGTCTTTAAACCCAACCTTTGGGTTTATTAAAATATCTTTGGACTTTATAAAACCCACTTTTGCCTTATAAAATATTATAATAAGGATTATAAATATTTTATTTGGGTTTTCACCATGGCACATTTAATATTATAATAACCACCATTATAATATTATACCTTTGACAAAGTGCCTTTAATATTTATTTATAAAATTTAAATTCATACTGAATTTAAATAATTTATAAAATAAATATTATAACTCCTTTTTCACTTCTATCTTTTACCTTGTTTTATTTGATTTTTGGCCTTCTTCCTAGATGTCAAATAACCATCTTTGTCCTCTTTATCTCCTACTAAAATCTTTGGTATTACTGATGACTTCATCTGGTGACATCAAAGACAACTTTGACTTAGGGATTCAAAATATCTAACTGTTGCTAATGGATTTCACTTTTGTTTGAATAGGTTCCTTATTGTGGCAGAAAGAAACTAAGCACTGAGAAAAAAATATGTCTTTGGGGAAAATTATGTGATGGGTTAATTATCAGATTTTTTAAGGAGGCAACATTGAAAAATACCCCTTTTCATGGAGATGCATATATAATCATGCATAAGAATAAATATATCAAGTTTAGCTTTCTCTATGTAGTAGTTCTACTTGATTTATTCCTTGCTACAAAATAAAATTAATGCCTTAGTTTTATTCTTTTGAAATTTTATTAAGGATTCATCCTTGTTGATATGGTATTGATTGATTAGAAAGAGGTTATGATTTATTTAAAAAGTAAAAGAAATGATTATAATCTATTGTTTAAAATAATAAATAGAGCACCTTGCATAACTCAAGGTATACTTTATAATTTGATTTAAAAACTTAGACTCACACTTTAGAGAACCATAGTTGTGTTTATAAGACTATTGTCATGTAAAGATGAGAGGTAGTTATTGGTAAATTAGGAAATAATGGTCGACCAATAATAATTCTCATTAATGAGAGAAGAAGTGTAAAAATTAATGGTGTATAGAACAAATATCAGAGTCCTCGGGTGGTGAATGAGGTTAATGATTGAGTCTAGAAAAACATCGGCCATCTGGGATGGAAGCCGAGAGGTAAGTGATAAGAAGAAGGAATGAAGGATGATTTGGTAAGAGAGAGTGTTTGGATATCTATGAAAGGAAACCAGGTTGCTTGTACTTATTTGTATATTGTTGTCATGATTGATTTTATTTTTGGTTTAAATAAAATATATGTCAGAATGCTTTCAGTCTCCTTAGAATAGAATAGTCGAGTCTTGTCTGGAAAACGTAGACTCTGTCTAGAGAAAGAACGATCGATGATGTTTGTTTGAGTTTGATTTAATATGAACTTGTTAGGTAGTAGATAGAACACAAATGGACTTTATTCATTGAATGACACATGATGTTTTTGAGCCAAACAAGAGAACTGTGGCAATGAGTTCTTTAACTTATAGATTATGGAGACTAGAAAACTAGTTATTAATTGAGTAGAATATAGATTGGTACACCTCTTAAATGATTGAGTAGATATTTTGAATTTTAATATAAATTAAAAATGAACCTTCGTAATATTATTAATTGAATGTGCTTTTTTGTGTTATGGTGAAATTCGTAGGTGGAAGAATATATGCCTTGCTGCCAGTTTATTTCCTACGTTTGTTTGAATTTGTGTTTCCATGATTTGATTTATAAATTCATGATTTTGGAAAAGAATGGAGTTGATGCTAGGTTTGAGAAAGAAATATATATTTAATTTATTATAGAAAATGTATAGTTCTTAAGAAACGATGCTTTATACTATAGAATAGGAAAAATGTTACTGAATATGATATTCTATTCAAATATTCTAACTGAGAAGTATATTTAGAAAATGATTGAAAGAGTTACACTAATTGAATATCTTCTTTATATTGTTGATTCTGAGATATGGATAAATTCTATTGCATGTATTACTCCTGTAGATATAATATTATTGAACTATATGTTTATTGATTAAAGGATTGGATTTTGATAAAACATATTTTAATATTCTTGCTCTTTGATTAGTATAAAATAAATTGCTATGGTTTTTTGTTGATAATTCCCATTGAATGAATAATGAAATGGGGTGGTTGAAAATATACCACTCAGCAAAATGAGATGCACAATTTTAAATGAATCGTCTTTGATCCCTATTAGAAGGCAACCTTACTTTGTGGTTGGTAAAGCTGCTAAGAAGAAGAAATAATGTCTTCTCATTGGTTGGACATGAGGGAGCAATTATCAAAAGAAGTAATACCAACTTATAACCAATACAAACTGATCACTTTTGAGTTTGAAATATGAAGGTCTGTTGTGGTGGATTGACTCCAACCAGTTTTGAAGGTAAATAATATCATTCTCAGGTTAATATCATAATACAATTTGAGCTATGAAGTGGTACTCTAACCCTAGTAGAGATAATATTGTGAGTGAGTTGTGTTGTCATTGAATCTGGTGTAATCGTAATTGATTGTAATTTTATATCATGAGCCTTTGACGTTGATTAGTAGAATGATGGAAATTACATTGTATTAATTTAAATAGTAAATTAATGAAACTATATACATTCCTATGTCACTAGTCGAATGATTGAGTCTCTGATAGTTGTGTATATGGATGTTTAGTTTCTCCAAAACTTCATGTACTAGTTAAGAAATAACTAAACCTTTCTTAATATTGATTTGAAATTAGGATATCACCAATTGAGAATCCATGAAGTGGATATTCACAAGATAGCCTTAAAAACATATTATGGACATTATGAGTTTGTAGTGTTACCTTTTGGTCTAACAAATGCTCCAATGTCATTTATGAATTTGATGAATAGCATTTTTAGGAAGCACTTGGATAATTTTTTTTTGGTATTTTTGGATGATATTTTAATATATTTCAAAAATAAGATAGATCATGATGAGCACCTTAGGGTTGTGCTAAAGCTATTACGAAAAATAATTTGTATGGGAATTTATCCAAATGTGAATTTTATGTTTCAAAAGTGCAATATTTGGGACACATTATTTCTATAGAAAGGGATCGTAGTGGATCCCAAGAAAATAGAAGCCATTTTGAATTGACCACCTCCTATAAACATGATAGAATTCTGAAGTTTCATGGGCTTAACTAGGTATTATAGGCAATATGTGAGAGATTATATCAAGATAATCTCACCAATAACTAACCTTTAGAGAAAAGGAAAAGAAATCAAATGGACATATAAATGTGAGGAAGACTTTGCTTTACTTAAGCAAAATATCACCACACTTCCTATACTAAAGGTCCCTGATCTATAGAGAGGTTTATGTATTTGTATTAATGCTTCATTAGACATTTTTGGAGGAGTACTCTCTCATGAAGAAGTAGTGGTAGTCTATGCATATAGAAAACTAAAAATACATGAGATTAATTATTCAATTCATAATTTAGAATTGGTAGTTGTAGTGTTTACTCTCAAGAGTTGGTGATACTATCTAGTCAGGAAATCCTTTGAGCTATGGATGAACCATCAAATTCTATAATATATATTCACTCAACCTTTACTCAATGCTAGGTAGAGAATGTGGATGAAATTTCTCATAGAATATGATTTTAGCATTGAGTATATAAAAGAAAAAGATAATAAAATCGTTAATGTACTAAGTAAGATGAGACATATAGCAGTTTTATCTTGTATTCATGTTGACTTAATGGAACAAGTCAGATAAATGCAAAATCAAGATGCATACTATAATCAAATTTGGGAAAGGATGGAAAAGAAACCAAATAAAAATAATAACTTTGGCATCAAGAGTGGTTTCTTATTTTTTAAGAATAGGATAGTAATTATTGATACTAGGAATTCTAGAAATATGATTATGAATAAAACTCACATATCTCCAAATTTTCTTATCCAAGAGGAGCAAATATGCGGGAGAATATGAAAAAGATATTCTTTTTATCGAGAAAGAAGAGAGATATAACTAAATTTATCGCTCAATGCCTAGAGTGCTAAATATAAATATAGACATAGACATCATGATAGATTTTTGTATCCGCATGATGTACCTATGCAAAAAGGTAAATTATTTTGATGTATTTCATAGTAGAACTACCTAAGAATAGGTTTTAGCATGACATAATCCTAGTAGTGGTTGACAGACTAACCAAGGTTACACACATTATACCAGGGAATACTAAGGATGATGTTGTGGCTATGGCTAATAGATTTTCTAAGGAAATATTCCAGCTTCATGGGATTCTAGAAGTAATCATATCAGACAGGGATCCAAAATTCACATATATGTTTTGGGAGTCCTTGCATCATGCCATTGGTACTAGATTGAACATCAATTTTTCTTACCATCCAAAAATTGATAGATAAAATAAAATAGTGAATCAAGTGCTAGAAGACATGCGTCACATATACTACATGGATAAAAAAACTTATTGGGAGGACTACTTGTATTTGTTGAAATTTACCTACAATAATGGTCACCATTTGACGATAGGAATGCTTCCATTTGAAGATTTATATGGTAGAAAGTGTAGGACACTATTGAAATGGGATAATCTAGAAGATCAGATTATGCTTGGACCAAATACAATTAAGAAAATAAAGCAACATTTGAATGTGACTTGAGAGAGGCTGAAGGAAATTGCAAATCATTAAAAAAGCTATGTTGATCTTAAGAGATCACCATGAGATATTTTTGTGGGTGATAGAGTTTTTTTAAGGGTGAATCGAAGGAAGAGTGCAATCAAATCTACAAACCTAGAATCTCGCTTTGTTAGACCCTTTGAGATTTTAGAGAAGACTAAAATTGTGGCATATCGACTTGACTTACCACCCAAATTTTCCAAGATTAATAATAACCTTCATATTTTATGTTTAAAAAGTATGTTGCTAACCTAGAGCATGTGTGGGATTTTTCCAAATTGCAGATGATAAACATAAAGGCTATAGAGGTTCAACCAATAAGAATCCTTGATTTTTGATCTAAATCAATGAGGAAAAGAACTTTGGAGTAGTGCAAGGTCCAGTGGGACCATTATTCTAAAAGAAATGCTACTTGGGAAAAAGTAGCAGATATGCAAAAATATTTTCCATTTCTATTTAAAAATGTTGAGTAGATTGTATTTGATATTTTAAAATTTTAAAACACAAAGGACTATGTTAAGCCTAAGGGGGGGATGATGTCATGACCCATCCCTTGGTAGACATTTTATTTTTATTTGGACATATGTTTTGGGAATTGTCTTATGGATGAGATATTTGACTATGTGTTCATTGCTATGAAAACATTTGTATGATTTGGAGAAATGTAAATGAATCCATAATGAAAAGATAGACTATTTCATGTTGGTTTATAACTATATAGATTTTATGAATGGATAAGATGTTGCTAATGGATTTCACTTTTGTAGGAATAGGTTCCTTATGGTGGTAGAAAGAAACTAACCACTAAGAAAAAAAGGATGCCTTTGGGGGAAATGATGTGATGGGTTAATTGTCGGATTTTTTTAAGGAGGCAACATGGAAAAATACCCCTTTTCATGGAGATGCATATCATAATCATGCATAAGAATAAATATATCAAGTTTAGCTTTCTCTATGTAGTAGTTCTACTTGATTTATTTCTTAGTTGTAAAATAAAATGAATGCCTTAGTTTTATTCTTTTGAAATTTTATTAAGGATTCATCCTTGTTGATATGGTATTGATTGATTAGAAAGAGGTTATGATTTATTTAAAAAGTAAAAGAAATGGTTATGCTCTATCGTTTAAAATATTAAATAGAGCACCTTGCATAACTCAAGTTATACTTTTAGAATCTGATGTAGAAACTTAGACTTGCACTTTAGAGAACCATAGTTGTGTTTAGAAGACTATCATTTGGTAAATATGAGAGGTAGTCATTGGTAAATCAGGAAATAATGGTTGACCAATAAGATTTCTCATTAATGAGAGAAGAAGTGGGAAAATCATGGTGTGGAGAATGAATGTCGGAGTCCTCGGGTGGTGAATGAGGTTAATGGTTGAGTCTAGAAAAACATCGACCATCTAGGATGGAAGCCGAGAGGATATTGATAGGAAGAAGGAGCGAAGGATGATTTGGGAAGAAAGAGTGTTTGGCTATCTATGAAAGGAAACCAGGTTGCTTGTACTCATTTGTATATTGTTGTCATGATTGGTTTTATTTTTGGTTTAAATAAAATATACGTCAAAATGCTTTTAGTCTCCTTAGAATGGAATAGTCGAGTCTTGTCTGGAAAACATAGACTCTATCTAGGGAAAGAACGATCGATGATGTTTGTTTGAGTTTGATTTAATATGAACTTGTTGGGTAGTAGATAGAACTCTAGTGGACTTTATTCGTTGACTATCACATGATGTTTCTGAGTTGAACAAGGGAACTGTGGCAATGAGTTCTTTAACCTATAGATTGTGGAGACTAGAAAACTGGCTATTAATGGAGTAGGAGAAAAATTGGTACACCTCTTAAACGATTGAGTAGAGATTTTGAATTTCAAGATAAACAAAAAATGAACCTTCCATAGGAGTGAAAGGAAACCTTCGTAATTTTTTTAATTGAATGTGCTTTGTTGTGTGATGGTGAAATTTGTAGGTGGAAGAATAGACACCTTGCTACCAGTTTATTTCCTATGTTTGTTTGAATTTGTGTTTCCATGATTTGATTTATAAATTCATGATTGTGGAAAAGAATGGAGTTGATGCTAGGTTTGAGAAAGAAATCTAGATTGAATTTATTATAGGAAATGTGTAGTTCTTAAGAAATGATGCTTTATATTGTAGAATAGGAAGAATGTTACTGAATGCGACATTTTGTTCAAATATTCTAACTGAGAAGTATATTTGGAAAATGATTGAAAGAGTTACACTAACTGTAACATCTTCTTTATATTGTTGATTTCGGGATATGGATGAATGTTATTGAATGTATTACTCCCATAGAGATAGTATGATTGAACTATATGTTTATTGATTAAAGGATTGGATTTTGATAAAACATATTTTAATCTTCTTGCTCTCTGATTAGTATAAAAGAAATTGCTATGGTTTTTTGTTGATAATTCCCATTGAATGAATAATGAAAATGGGGTGGTTGAAAATATACCACTGGGCAAAATGAGTTGCTCATTTTTAAATGGAGTCATCTTTGATCCCCATTAGAAGGCAACCTTACTCGGTGGTTGGTAAAGCTGCCAAGAAGAAGGAATAATGGCTTCTCATTGGCTGGATATGAGGGAGTGGTTACCGAAAGAAGTACTACTAGCTTATAACCAATATGAATGGATCACTTCTGAGTTTTAAAGATGAAGACCTATTGTGGTGAATAGTGGACTGGCTGGAGGAACGTCCATCCAATTTTGAAGGTAGAAAAAATCATTCTTGGGTTGATATCATAATGTAATCTGAGCTATGAAGTGATACTCTAACCCTAGTAGAGATAATATTGTGAGTGAGTTGTACTGTCAATGAATCTAGTGTAATCAAATTCGATTATAATTTTATATCATGTGCCTATGACGTCGATTAGCAGAATGATGGAATTTATATTGTATTACTTTAAATAGTAAATGAATGAAGTTATATCCATTCTTGTGTCATTGGCTGAATGATTGAGTCTCTGATAGTTGTGTAGATGGATGTTTAGTTTCTCTAAAACTTCATGCGCTAGTCAAGGAAGAACTAAACCTTGTTGGGATATGTTAATTAATCCTTAGTCTCAGTTAGCACATTGTTACCAACATCTTGGGACATCGGATGAATGACATCCGTAAGATAAGGATACTCTTATGCAACCATGGTTGGAATTAATGAATAGTTGAGTAGTGTGTTGTTTTACTCCTTGAGTAGTAAATCATCTTAGCTTAGAAAGGAGTATTTATAAATATAATATCCTAAAGAACATTTACAATACTTTCCTCGATAGCAAAATTTTAAGGAAATATTATTTAGATAAATATAATTATTGAGGAGTTTATATTAAAAGGTATTTAAAAGACTAGATACCACCATGAGTTAGAAATGAGCTCAAAATTAAGGACTATTTCTCCAATAGATGTGAGCAATAGTTAACACCCTTCGTGCTAAGTACACTCACATAGAGGGACTTGTGTGAGGAGTAGAGATTAGTACGATTCTTTTGAATGACTGGAAGAAGGGTTAAGCTAACTCATCTGGCCAATGAGAATGATAGCTTAACAGGGTGAGACACCTAATACCCTTACATGAAATAATATGTGAAGGAGTAGAGATAGGTGTAATGAGTAATGAATCCTTGTCTTTAAATATTTAGTTTTTGAACGGGGTTTATATATGTATATGTATGTTTAAAAAAAATTAGAATGGAGTTAGTTTCGGGGTTTTAACAAGAAAACATTGTTAAATAAAATATTCCAATTTAATATGTGCTTTAAACTATATACACACATATTGAAATAATCACAAATAACAAATTTAAAACAAAAGAGAAAATAAATCTTCTTTAAGTTTTATTTTATATATCTAAAACATATCAACTAAAACTTTCATATTCTTAGAAATGAGAGATATATCTTCTAGGGAAGACAGTCCAATGGTTATGGTTAGGGCTTTAGCTCTTCTTTGGAAGGTCTAAGGTTCAACCAGTGTGTATGGTTGTGGTAAATTCTCTATTAATAAACTTAATTCTTCCCCTTATAAGAAGTCATGATAAAATGAAGATAACAAACCTTAAACATGAATTAAAATTTTATATTCCAATCAAATCCACATTATATAATTTAAATTAAAGAAAACCATTATAAATACAAAATCATTCAAAAGAAACGATTATATGCTTTCAACAACTAAAATGAGTATATGCTCTCAACAACTAAAATTGATGTATGTGTAAGATGCTCGGCCCTAACTACGTATCGTTCTATAAATACCAAATAATAAATTAAAAAATAAACTTACGAGAGGTGCTCACAGAGTCTCGCAAAGGCTTGTGCAATCTTCTCGTCCACTCCACGTGCAAATTTTCAAATAATTTTGATGTAATCCTGTAGGGCTTCCAGTATTGAATTGTTTCAAATTTAAAAAGTTGTTTATAATCAATTTATGTTAATTTAATCTCTACTTAACAAATGTTCTACTATGCAAAACTCTTTTATCAATTTTATTCTGTTTTTGTCTTGACATGAGCGCATGGTTTGGTTTTTCCATGAGAGTAGATGTGTCACCCATCCAAGTCAAAAGCAGAACATCATAAATGCAGTCCATGGGTGCCAAGCTACACTCCACACACAAATAGAGCAACTGCAAACTTCATCTTCCGTCAAAGAATAAAAGAGTTGAAGGGAATATGGCACAAGAAACTTTCTTCTTGCACTCTATCAAGGCCTTGCTGCTTCTCGTGCTTGGGCTTGTGCTTCATCCCGGTCTATAACTACACACAGCAACGTAAAAAATCGGTGACAGATGAATTTGAGATACAGAGATGCAGTAGCGGAAGGCCGTTTCCCAGGAAAAAGACATGAATACACTGTTAGAAATATTAACCCAGATTTCACGCCTCCGCCCAACTGCGCTCCGAACCTTGGGCAAAACCGGATTGCGCTCCAGACATGGGCGAAGTCGGACTGCACTCGCGCAGCCCGAGATCCCGGCAAAAGTGTGACATGACGTCGCACCTACCTTCTGACAGAAGTGACATCTGACAGATCCGATCGCCGCAGAAGTTAATGTCAGTTCAGCGAATTAATGCCAGTTCGGCGATTGGTCAGAAACCCTAGTTGAGGGCCTGTTAGAACCTGTCAGAGGACAAACCCTATCCTCCTCTCCCCGTGGCTATAAAAGGCAGTTCGGGTCTTCAGACAAAAAGTGGAAGGAAGGAAGAGGAAGAGAAAGCGGAGAGAGAGCAGAGAAAGAGACAAATGTCCGAGCAGCCGACTCGACATTTTCCTTTTAGTTTATCCTACAGCTTAGTCTGCAGAAGTTGTTATTTCCTCAGTTGAGGACTTCTATAACCCTAGTTTCATATGAATAAATTTTGCTATTGTTCAAAGCATCTATAGGGTTTGTAGTTATTTTATGTGCTAAAGTTTGTTGTTCTCTGTACAAATTGCATCAGAGCGATTTAGTTCGGGTTCTATAGTCAGAGCTCAGATCTGGTGTTTCTCTCCATCCGTACGGGTCTTGCCAAGCCAGGCAAACCAAGCGACAGTCGTGCAAGCCTTTAGAAGGAAAAGAAAGCAAGGCCAAAGTTGGCCAAGTCTGAAGCTGTTTTCAACTTCGCTGCCGCAACCCGACTCCGCCCGAGATTCAAGCGTAGCCCAAGTGCGCAAGCGAAGCTCGAGTCGACGACGTCCGCACTTCACATGTTGTTCGTAGTTCGCCCTTTCAACTGGGCGTTGTCCACACTACGCTCGCGACTGACAGACTTCGCCCTTTTTCTAGCGCAGTCCGCACTATGCTCGCGACTGACGGACTTCACCCTTTTTCCAATGCAGTCTGCACTGCACTCGCGACTGACGGACTTCGCCCTTTTCCCAGCGCAGTCCGCACTACGCTCGCGACGGCCGACGAAATAAAATTGAAAAATCATCCATCAAATTGGTATCAGAGCCACTGATCCCTTGATGCGGAGACCGAAGCAGAATGGTTTCCACTAGCAACAACCTGCAGTTGCAGATACCGCACTTCAACGAGAAGAATTATGATTACTGAAGCATCCAGATGAAGATCTTGTTCGGATCTCAGGAGCTATGGGAGTTAGTCGAGAACGACTACCCAAAACCAACAGATGTAGTAGCACTGGCCACCCTTTCTCAAGCAGACAAGGATCTGTCGAAGGAACACACGAAGAAGGACCGGAAGGCCCTCTTCTACATCATGCAAGCGGTTGAGGAGACCATATTCCCACAGATAGCATCGACCACCAAGGCAAAGCAGGCCTGGGATATTCTGGCCAGCTCGTACTAGGGCACCAATAAGGTAAAGTTGGTGAAATTGCAGATGCTCAGGAGGGAGTTTGAAAATCTGTAGATGAGCGAGTCCGAGTCCATGAGTGATTTCTTCACCCGGACGACAGACATTATCAACCAGATGTGGTTGAACGGAGAAAATGTGTAGAGCCAGAGAATCATGGAGAAGATTCTCAGAAGTCTGCCTGTCAAGTTTGACTCGGTTGTGATAGCAATCGAAGAGTCGAGGGATATGACAACCCTCTCGACAGACAAGCTCATGGGTTCATTGCAGACACATGAACAGAGGCTGAGTCGTTCGTCTCAGACCTCTTTGGAGCAAGCATTCAGGGCTCAGGTCTCATTTCGAGACAGCGACAGACAAGATTCCCACCATGGCGCCTCTAGTTCTCACGGAGGAAGAGGCAAAGGCAGGCATGGGAAAGGCAACAAGCAAGGAGGATGGTCAAACCCTAGCGAAGGGGAGACCAACTGTAATTTCCATCAGCAAGGTGGAAGAGGCAGTTCGAGAAATTAGCAAGCTGGATCTAGTTAGAAGGACATGTCAAAGGTCCAGTGTTATTTTTGCAAGAAGTTCGGCCATTACATCTCACAGTGCAAAAAATGGATGGCCAAGGAGAACCAACAGCAGGCCCATTACACAGATGAAATCAAAAATGCGACAAGAGGAAATGTGTTGTTGACTTGCAACATTGAGGAGGAGTGCCAGAAGAATGTCTGGTACTTAGACAGTGGGTGCAACAACCACATGACAGGGAACAAGGAGATGTTCTCCCAATTGGATGAAACAATCCAGTCTGAGGTGAATATGGGGAACAACAACAAGGTTCCCATAATGGGGAAAGGAAATATCTTCATTCGCACCAGGCACGATGAATGGAAGTAGATCTGTGACGTCTACTATGTGCCTGGCCTGAAGCACAACTTGCTGAGCGTTGGACAGCTTGTGCAGAAGGGACATACGATCCAGTTCAAAGACGGAGCTTGCACCATCAGAGACAAGTCGCATGGGTAGATTGCTACGGTGTCCATGACAAAGAACAAAATGTTTTCGCTGCAGATTTAGAATGAATCATTGATGTCTCTGAGTGTAGTTGTGAAAGATGCTACCTGGTTGTGGCATCTCAGATTTTGTCACCTGAATTTCAGTGGCCTGAATCAACTGCACAAGAAGCAGATGGTGAAGGGTTTACCCTTGATAGAGCAGCAAAATCAAGTTTGTGAGGGCTGCTTAGTCGGCAAACAACATAGGGATTCGTTCCCTTTCGGTCAGTCTTGGAGAGCATCACAGCCATTAGAGCTGGTGCACTCAGACATTTGCGATCCGATGCCGGCCAGCATATTTGCTGACAATAAATACTTCTTGACATTTATAGATGACTTTAGTCGAAAGACTTGGATCTATGCCATCAAGTTGAAGTCAGAAGCATTTGCCAGATTCAAGGATTTCAAGGCTCTGGTGGAGAAACAGAGCGGATATTAGATCAAGACTCTCAGGACAGATGGTGGAGGTGAATACATCTCCAACGAATTCCATAACTACTACAAGCAACACGAAATTCAAAGGCAATTCACTACCAGATACACGCCACAGCAGAACGACGTAGCTGAGAGGAAGAACCGGACCATCATGGAGATGGCTCGAAGCATGATGAAGGCGAAGGGATTGTCACACGAATTTTGGGCAGAGGTTGTAACATGTGCGATCTACTCGCCGAACGGATGTCCCACCAAAAGCGTGAAGGACAAAATCCCTCGGGAGGCTCGGAGCGGTGTGAAGCCAAGTGTGGCTCACCTGCATGTGTTCGGGTGCATAGCATATGCACATGTTCCAGAAGAGAAGCGGCAGAAGTTGGATGATAGAGCTGAGAAGTGCATTTTCACAGGGTACAGTGAGCAGGCGAAAGCATATAGGCTGTACAACCTTGTGACGAAGAAGCTCATCATCAGTCGTGATGTGAAGTTTCTTGAAGAAGAATCTTGGAACTGGAAGTCAGAGACTGGCCAGTCAGAGCCAATAGTAGTAGAGTCTGTTGACTTGCAAGAAGGAAGTGTGCAGCCACTTGCAACCTCCAGCAGCAGCAGCGGTGCCAATAGCAACACAGCCACTCCATCTCGGTCACCTCCATGTGTAAGTAGAATCCAGAACCTAGTGACGCCAACGAAGACAAGGAGCTTGCAGGAAATCTACAAGGCAACTCAAACCCACGTAGATGAAGAGTACTCTAACTTCGCATTCTTTACTGAAGTTGATCCAATAGAGTTCGAAGACACAAGTCAAAATCAGAAGTGGGTGCAGGCGATGGACGAGGAGATTAAAGCCATTGAAAAGAAAGATACATGGCAACTGGCAAACCTTCCAGCAGGGAGAAGACCATTGGGGTCAAGTGGGTATATAAGACAAAGTTCAACGTCCAAGGAGACGTTGACAAGCATAAGGCCAGACTGGTGGCAAAGGGTTACAAGCAGAAGTCAAGCATCGATTACAATGAAGTATATGCACCTGTAGCCCAACTTGACACAATCAGGATGATCCTGGCATTGGCAGCCCAACAGGGTTGGAAGATGTACCAGATGGATGTCAAGTCAGCCTTCCTCAATGGAGTGTTGGAGGAAGAGGTCTACATAGACCAGCCACCAGGTTACAAAATTGAAGGCCAGGAGGGCAAAGTCCTGAAGCTGAAAAAGGCCCTGTACGGTTTGAAGCAGGCGCCTCGGGCTTGGTATAGCCGGATTGATAGTTATTTTTAGCAAAATGGGTTTGTCAAATGCCCATATGAGCACACCTTGTACATGAAGACAAATGAAGCAGGTGAGCTCATTATCGTCTACCTATATGTGGACGATTTGATTTATACTGGCAACAACAATGTCCCCGTTCGACCGCTTCAGAACGACCATGAAGAAGGAGTTCGAGATGACGGACTTAGAGTTGATGAAGTATTTTCTCGGCATTGAAGTTGACCAATCGGCAGATGGCATCTTCATTTCTCAGGGCAAGTATGCGAAGGATTTCCTGAAGCGATTCAAGATGGAGGATAACAAACCTGCCATCACACCTATAGCCATGGGTTTGAAGCTGAGCAAGTTGGATACAGGGAGGAATGTAGACCCAACCTTGTTCAAAAGGCTAGTTGGCAGTCTGATGTATTTGACTGCAACTCGGCCAGATCTGATGTTCGGAGTCAGTCTGATCAGCCATTTCATGGAGACTCTGAAGGACACGCACTGGAGGATCTTGCGCTATGTCAATAGGACGCGGAACCATGCCCTATTTTATGCCAGACAGGACCAGTTGGAACTAGTGGGCTTCACAAATAGTGACTGGGCTGGCAGTACCGACGATCGAAAGAGCACCTCCGGGTATGCTTTCCATCTCGGATCAGGGGCAGTCTCATGGGCATCCAAGAAGCAACCCATCGTTGCGTTGTCCACAGTCGAAGCAGAATATGTCGTCGCCACGATAGCCGCATGCCAGGTAGTTTGGCTGCGAAGAGTTCTGAGTGAACTGCACTTTCCTCCGGAGGGCGCGACAATAATTTTTTGTGATAACAATTCGGCCATCGCACTATCAAAGGATCTCGTGTTCCATGGCCGGACGAAGCACATTGATATTCGTTATCACTTCATCAGAGAGTTGGTGAAGTCCGGAGAAATTCATCTGCAGTTTTGCAAATCCAAGGAGCAGTTGGCAGATATTTTCACGAAGCCTTTGAAGGAGGAAGACTTCAGCAGATTGCGAGAGTAGCTTGGAGTCAAAGAGCTCGTGAAATCAGGTTTAAAGGAGGGTGTTAGAAATATTAACCTGGATTTCACGCCTCCGTCCAACTGCGCTTCGAACCTTGGGCGAAACCGGATTGCGCTCCAGACATGGGCAAAGTCGGACTGCGCTCATGCAGTTCGGGATCCCGGCAAAAGTGTGACATGACGTCGCACCTACCTTCTGATAGATCCAATCGCCGTAGAAGTTAATGCCAGTTCGACGAATTAATGTCAGTTTGGCGATTGGTCAGAAACCTTAGTTGAGGGCCTGTCAGAACCTGTGAAAGGACAAACCCTATCCTCCTCTCCTTGCGGCTATAAAAGGCAGTTCGGGTCTTCAGACAAAAAGTGGAAGGAAGGAAGAGGAAGAGAAAGCGGAGAGAGAGCAGAGAAAGAGACAAATGTCCGAGCAGCCGACTCGACATTTTCCTTTTAGTTTATCCTGCAGCTTAGTCTGCAGAAGTTGTTATTTCCTCAGTTGAGGACTTCTGTAACCCTAGTTTCATATGAATAAATTTTGTTGTTGTTCAAAGCATCTATAGGGTTTGTAGTTATTTTATGTGCTAAAGTCTGTTGTTCCCTGTACAAATCGCCTCAGAGCGATTTAGTTCGGGTTCTATAGTCAGAGCTCAGATCTGGTGTTTCTCTCCATCCGTACGGGTCTTGCCAAGCCAGGCAAACCAAGCGGCAGCCGTGCAAGCCTTCAGAAGGAAAAGAAAGCAAGGCCAAAGTTGGCCAAGTCTGAAGCTGTTTTCAACTTCGCTGCCGCAACCCGACTGCGCCCGAGATTCGAGTGCAGCCCAAGTGCGCAAACGAAGCTCGAGTCGGCGACGTCCACACTTCGCATGTTGTTCGCAGTTCGCCCTTTCAACTGGGCGCTGTCCGCACTGCGCTCGCGACTGACGGACTTCGCCCTTTTCCCAGCGCAGTCCGCACTGCGCTCGCGACGGCCGGCGAAATAAAATTGAAAAATCGTCCCTCATACGCTGGTTGGGGCATGTGGGATGGTCGCTGTATTTTGGGTTTTGTCTGCATATCTGTGCGTGAAGGAAAGTGAGGACATGAGCCTGGAGTACGGGTTTTTCGATTCCGACATCATGTCACGGCCCAGGATTCGAGCACGGAACCGCACGATGATC